>SJYA01001547.1:503892-680903 GCA_006410615.1 Neotragus moschatus | reverse complement strand
ACTGAACTGAACTGAACTGAACTGTGGTGCTGGAGAAGACTCTTGAGAGTCCCTTGGACAGTAAGGAGTTCAATCCAGTCAATCCTAAAGGAAATCAACCCTGAATATTCATTGGAAGGACTGATGCTGAAGCTGAAGCTCCATTACTTTGGCCACCTGATACGAAGAACTGACTCACTGGAAAAGACCCTGATGCTTGAAAAGATCGAGGGCAGGAAGAGAAGGGGACAACAGCGGATGAGATGGTTTGATGGTATCATTGACTCAATGGATATGAGTTTAAGCAAACTTCGGGAGATACTGAAGGACAGGGAAGCCTGGTGTGCTGCAGTCCGTGGGGTCTCAAAGAGTTGAACATGACTGAGCAACTGTACAACAGACAACCCAAAACACCATCTCATCTAACAGTTTCTTAACCCACCTGAGAAAATTTTTCGCTTTAACATTAGGCTGGGTAAAGCTTGACTATTCCACGTTTACACTTCATTTATCGACAGGTAGTGATGTGATGCAAATAGAAAAACTGCTGGCCCAAAGGCCAGAAGTCTTTCTGACTTACTTCCTTATTAAAAAGTCACAGATTCCTGGGGTCTGTTTCTGTCCAGAGTCAGAAACTTTCCAGGCAATTTTTATGAACACTCAGGTCTGAAAAGTCTCAGCTATAGGAGGCCAGAAGTCAGAGAAGGAATAGCATGTTTGTGTATAAATCACCCCTAGATCATCTAAGGTTGCCGTCTTAGTGCCAACTCCCAGGTCTCAGGTGTTGTAAATGCTGATTTACAGCTCTTTTGTCTACTGATAACAAAAGTGATCTCCAGAAATGGTTCACATGTGCTCCCAGGTTCTTGAAAAACCACAAGTGATTGGCAAATGTTTCTGTTGTAGACACAAAGTCAAATAAACAGCTCATTTGCTTCAGGAGCTCTCCACAGCAGCAGCCATGAGCCTGAACGTAGAAAGGGGAGGCGCTGTCTTCCTCTCTCCTCCATCCCCCACACTTTCTTCCCCCTTCCGATGTAAGATTTTTCTGACACTCAGGGAATCCAGGGGCTTCCCTTGTGGCTCAACTGGTAAAGAATCCGCCTGCAATGTGGGCAACCTGGGCTTNGAAAGGGGAGGCGCTGTCTTCCTCTCTCCTCCATCCCCCACACTTTCTTCCCCCTTCCGATGTAAGATTTTTCTGACACTCAGGGAATCCAGGGGCTTCCCTTGTGGCTCAACTGGTAAAGAATCCGCCTGCAATGTGGGCAACCTGGGCTTGATCGCTGGGTTGGGAAGATCCCCTGGAGAAGGGAAAGGCTACCCACTCCAGTATTCTGGCCTGGAGAATTCCATGGACTGTGGAGTCCATGGGGTTGCAAAGAGTCTGACATGACTGAGCTTCACTAAGGAGTCCAGACTGAAGGAAAGAAGTTACTGACAAAGAACTTCAGGAAGCAGCTCCCGTGCACCCACTGCCCCTTGCCCAGGTCACTGCCCTTTCTCCTCTAATGGAGAGTTAGTTACAGACCTTCCATTCTACTCATTTCAGGAAGCCTGGGGGCTACTTGGCTTTGAATCACTGTCTTGTCAGGCATAGTGAACTTCATTCAGTGTGCTCTGAGGACAAGAAGAGTTAGGTCCCTGACTGCTGAAGATTCTGATAGGATTCTGAATATAGGTAGCCTGGGTAACTCTGGAACACGTGATAATGGCATGCTTTAAAAAAAACCAAACAGATTCATTGAGATGTATTTCACATATCACACAACTTGCCCATTTACAATATACAATTCAGTGATTTTTAGTATATTAAATAGTTTTAGTATTTTATCACTACTAAAAGAAACTCCGATCCTGTTAGCAGTCACATCACCCTTCCGCCACAAATATCCCTTCACCCCCTACTCCAGCTCTGCTGCTGCTGCTGCTAAGTTGCTTCAGTCGTGTCCGACTCTGTGCGACCCCATAGACGGAAGCCCACCAGGCTCCCCCATCTCTGGGATTCTCCAGGCAAGAACACTGGAGTGGGTTGCCATGTCCTTCTCCAATGCATGAAAGTGAAAAGTGAAAGTGAAGTTGCTCAGTCGTGTCCAACTCTTAGCGACCCCACGGACTGCAGCCCACCAGGCTCCTCCATCCATGGGATTTTCCAGGCAAGAGTACTGGAGTGGGGTGCCATTGCCTTCTCCGACTCCAGCTCTAGGCAACCATTAATTTACTTTGTGCATATTTGCCTATTCTGGACAGTTCAAGTAAATGGTATTACATATATGTGTGTCCTAGTGACCAGCTACTTTCACTTGGCATAATCTTTTCAAGTTCATCCAGGTTTTAGCATAAATCAGTACTTCATTCCTTTTTATGACTGGATAATAGTCCATTATATGGATATACATTTTGTTTATCCATTCATCAGTTGATGGGCATTTGGATTGTTTCTACCTTTTGGTTATTATGAATAATGCTGCTATGAACATTTGTGTACAAGGGTTTGTGTGGATAGATGTTTTCATTCCTCTTTGTTATATACCTAGGAGTAGAATTGTTGGGTCATATGGTAACTCCATGTTTAACCTTTTGAGGAACTGCTAGACTGTTTTCCAAAGTGGCTACACCATTTTACATTCATTAACAGTGAGAGTTTTAATTTCTCCACTTCTTCCTTAACGCTTATTATTATGTGCCTTTTTTCCCCATCCCTATTATGTGCTTTTGATTTTAGCTTTTTTAAAACGTATGAGGTGAGGACTTTCCCGGTGGTCCAGTGGTTAAGACTCCACGCTCCCAATTCAGGGGGCCTGGATTTGATCCCAATGCAGGGGTCAGGGTACTAGATTCCGCCTGCTTGCTGCAACAAAGGTTCCTACGTGCTGCAACTAAGATCCAGCACTGGTCAAAAAAAAAAAAGTATGAAGTGATATTTCTTTTTTTTAGTTTGCATTTCCATGATGGTTAATGACTCTGAGTATCTTTTCATGTGCTTATTTTCCATTTGCACATCTTCTTTGGAGAAATGTCTTATTTAGATCCTGAGCCCATTTTACAATTTGGGTTATTTGCCTTTTTATTATAAAGTTGAAGGAGTTAAAGAACTTTAACTTTACAGTCTTTCATCAGATATATGATTGCAAAATCCCTCTCCCATTCTTTGCATTTTTTCACTTTCTTGATGTCCTTTGAGGCACAGAAGTTTTATATTTTGATGAGGTCCATTGTGTCTGTTGTTGTTATGCCTTGTGATTCAGATTTTGAGAAATACAGCTAAAATGCAGCTTGAAACTCGGAGCTTTGAGGCCTCAGAGTTTGGTGGTGCTTTGTAGGTTGCAGGGATTCCCTGCGACAGAGATTTCCTCCCAGTTTAGGATTTCACTCCCCACCCAGCCAACCAGCCCTAGCTCCTTCTCCAGGCTAGAAGCACAGAGCCCCAGGGAACCTTCACTGTGTTTACATCCCCTCCCTCTCCTGAGGTCAACCACAATAGAGCAGCTGAGATGACAGTTTGGAAATGTCCTTTATTGTGAAAACTCAATGGCCTTTGTCTCTGGGATTTGAAATGTAGATGCAAATGTTGGCAGCCAAGAGTCAGGAAGGAGGAGGGGAAGGGCTGAGAGAAGAAACCCTGCCATTGATTTCCATAGTGAGTCATTCCAACTCTGTGTTGTCTTGGTTTTCTCACCCATAAAATGGGGAAAAATAAGTCCAACTCCCCATTTCAGTGGGGGTACTTTGAAGATGAGTTAGAATACTTTGAGATCTTGGATTAAAGGTATTACTGAGACACAAGGTGTTATTATCATAATAAATGACTTAATAGCAGAAAGGGTGAGGTCGTTAAAGCAAAAGGCTGAAGGAGAGGCTCTGTGCTGCGGAGTGGCTTCAGTCTACAGCTGCTGGGCCAGACACAGAGTTTTATTCTTTATTATTATTATTGTTCAGTCACTAAGTTATGTCCAGCTCTCTGCAATTTCACAAACTGCAGCATGCCAGGCTTCCCTGTCCTTCACTATCTCCTGGAGTTTGCTCAGATTCATGCCCATTGAGTCAGTGATGCCATCCAACCATCTCATCCATTGCCCCCTTCTCCTCCTGCCTTCAATCTTTCCCAGCATCAGGGTCTTTTCCAATGAGTCGGCTCTTTGCATCAGGTGGCCAAACTCTATCTTCAGCTTCAGCATCAGTCCTTCCAANCTTCACTATCTCCTGGAGTTTGCTCAGATTCATGCCCATTGAGTCAGTGATGCCATCCAACCATCTCATCCATTGCCCCCTTCTCCTTCTGCCTTCAATCTTTCCCAGCATCAAGGTCTTTTCCAATGAGTCGGCTCTTTGCATCAGGTGGCCAAACTCTATCTTCAGCTTCAGCATCAGTCCTTCCAATGAATACTCAGAGCTGATTTCCTTTAGGACTAACTGGTTTGAAATTGTGTTATTTCATCTGAGTTTAGCACTGCTCTATGATGGTAAAGAGTCTTTCTGCAATGCAAGAGACCTAGGTTCAATCCCTGGGTCCGGAAGATCCCCTGGAGAAGGGAATGGGCAACCCACTCCAGTATTCTTGCCTGGAGAATCCCATGGACAGAGAACCTGGCAGGCTACAGTCCATGGGGTCACAGAGTCGGACACAATTGAGGAACAAATGCTACTGGATATGTCCTATATGACTTCTGCCACAAGGCAAGATTCCACTCTTTTTAGGAAATAAGCTATACATTAAAACAAGTAGAAGCAACGCAAGACATTATAATCAAGGTGGGAACTGAATAGCAAGTGTCAAAAATAAAGCAGAAATGCTGAAGAGCCATGTTCCATTATTAGGAATCCAAGGTCTCCCACGCACTAGCTGCGTGACTTTGCCTCACGTTCTTCTTCTCTGACTACAATTGTTTGTATAAGGGACTTGGAATAATGGCTGGCGCACAGTAAGCCCTCAAATATTGTACCTATCTTGTCAGGCTTGGGTTTTGCTGGTTATATAATATTGACCAAGTGGCTGGATCCCTGGGACCTCCTGTTATCCCATCTGTAAAATGGGGATAAGCATACTTACTAGTGAAATGGTAAAAGACCCTGTGGGACCCTCCCAGGTACAAATTCTTTCCATATTCCCCATTTNGTTAAATAATGTAAAGGGTGACAATATACAGCCTTGACTTACTCCTTTTCCTATTTGGAACCAGTCTGTTGTTTCCAGGTCCAGTTCTAACTGTTGCTTCCTGGCCTGCATACAGATTTCTCAAGAGGCAGGTCAGGTGGTCTGGTATTCCCATCTCTTTCAGGCAGGCTCAGGGAGTCTCAAAAGAGTTGGATAGAGACTAAAGAGTAACAGCAGCACCACGCAATCTGCAGCTTGTTGAATCTGCAGATGAGAAATCCTGGATACAGAGGGCTGGGTGTAAAGTTATACATGGGTTTCTACTGGAAGGTCAGCTATTTTATTTCCATTTAAGTACTTTTTCAAAGTCTTTTTCAGATTTTTCTTTTATTCCTAGTTTTTGGAGTATCAATTTCTTTCATCTTCTGAGTTGCTTGTCATGGTTTGTTTTATTGTATAGTTAGTAATTTTTATACTGAGAAATAGTGGAATGCTTAAAAGCATCATAAGTCTGCACTTACTCTGATGGGCTTCCCTTCTGGCTCAGCTGGTAAAGAATCCGCCTGCAATGTGGGCAACCTGGGCTTGATCTCTGGGTTGAGAAGATCCCCTGGAGAAGGGAAAGGCTGCCCACTCCAGTATTCTGGCCTGGAGAATTCCANACTCTGATGGGCTTCCCTTCTGGCTCAGCTGGTAAAGAATCCGCCTGCAATGTGGGCAACCTGGGCTTGATCTCTGGGTTGAGAAGATCCCCTGGAGAAGGGAAAGGCTGCCCACTCCAGTATTCTGGCCTGGAGAATTCCATGGACTGTATAGTCCATGGGCTTGCAAAGAGTCGGACACTACTGAGCGACTTTCACTTTTACTTTACTATGATGATGAGGTCTAGGACACACCAGATGTGTGGGTGGTGGGCTGAGGTGGGGCAGAGGAACTTTGTGTGTCTGGCTGCTTCCTGTCATACAGGTCTCTGCCAAGAGTCACATTTACAGAGCCTTCCCAGGCCTCCCTAACTAACACTGTCCACCCCCATACTGCCTTTTCTCTTCTTCATCTTTTTTATAACACTTAACACTGTCCAGGAATATATTAGATATTTGTCTACCTTTTGTGACCGTCTTCCATACTGGAGTGCAAGCTCCATGATAGTAAGGATTTGTCTTATTCACTGCTGTGTCCCCAGCACCTGGCGTGTGGTTTATACTGTCAACAAATATTTGTGAGTAGTCCTGTTTTTAGATGGAAGTTATCTGAGCCCTGATGATGCAACTTTCAGCTGGGCTGAGCCTGACCAGGCAGCAGAGAAGAGGTGAACAGTTTGCCTCTCCATCCCCAAACCTTTTTCTATGTCTCCACTGGAGATCTCTCTTCCTCTCGTTACCAGAGCCCAGAAAATACCATCCTTCCTGTGTGCTTCAGCTTTCTTCTGGCATGAGTCCTACAGCTGCCAAAATCAGTAGTAGGGACCGGAGCATCAGAAGCCCTGGGGGAAGAAAATGCACAAAACCCTGGGAAGATCTGGTCCTTAACCTTGAGGAGGCTGTGACCGAGTAAAGAAGGCAGCACACACAGAAAACAAGTTAGGACACGTGCCCATTCCCTGAGTCAGCTGTGTGGATTAGAACTCCTGCCATGAGCTTGCGGTAGACAAGGCAACCTGTGTGCTGGCCCCTGGGTCACATGTTGACACAAAAGTGGTTTCTAGAGGCATCAATGGGCAGGTTATGAATTCCCAGCCGACTGCATGTTGGCCTCCTCCTGAGGTTTGCTCCATGTTATAGGAACTTGTTCTGAGCATAGTGTTACTTGTAACAGGGCAGAAAGTGCCAGAAGGCGTTCCCACGAGGTGGGCAGGGTTGGCACCTTTCCATCCGTCTTTGGCTGTATCTCTTGGCCCCACTGATGTTGGGGTTGAGGAACAGTGAGGAGCCCCGGATTCCGGCAAACGCTGGCTTTCCTGCTGCACAGTTTTTGGTGAGGGAGTAAATAGCTCCACCTCACTGGCTTCCCCGGTGGCTTAGCGGTAAAGAACCCGCCTGCAGTGCAGGAGACTCAGGTTCGATCCCCTGGATAAGGGAATGGCAGCCCACTCCGATATGCTTGCCTGAAGAATCCCATGAACAGAGAAACCTGGCAGGCTATAGTCCATGGGGTCGGGTCGCAAAGAGTCAGACACAGCTGAAGCGACTTAGCACACAAACGGTTGTGGTAGGGAGAGTTCAAAGAGAATGTGTTTATTACCACATTGCCTGCTATTGAGGTTATTCCAGCCCAGCATCTTGGGAGCCACTTGTGCCTCAGTTTTCTGATCCGTTGCAGCCATCCCTCCCCTCTGTCTCTGGCTGTTGTGAGGGTTAATATCCTCAGGCTTTGAGGGCCTGAGGTGGGGGAGGAGCCGCATAAATGGCTTATTGTTGTGCTGGTGAATGCTCCGGCTTTGTTCAAGTGTCTTCACTATTTGACTTCCTGCAGTTAGCGTCCTCAGACTTGAATTGCTGGAGACACTTGCGCGTCCTCAGCGGTTGGTGGCGCTCACCTGGCCTGGCTGTGACCTGGGTCTTCACCCAGCGGGGACCTGCTGAGTTGGGGTGGGAAGCTCCATTTCCTCTGTTAGGGGCCCCCCGGGCATCAGGAATGAAAGAAATGCAGAAAGTATGACCCACACGCGTAACTGATTCTGAATAGAACGTTTATTGAAGAGGTTTTGCAGGAGGCGGCGGGCGCTTTAATTCCCGAGGCTGTTGGTGGCAGCTCTCTGCTCTCCCCAAGCTTGTTAACTGCTCGACTGCCAGGGCCGAATGCGGCTCCTGGGCCCCACGCGGCCCTCTTGGTGCTCAGATGGGAGCCCTTTTGAGGAAAGCGGTAGGTACCTGGCTGGCCAGGCCAGGGGGTGCAAATGGGGCAGGCACTATCAAAGGCCTCCGAGTCTTGCCAGACTCTGCCGTGAACCCCGGCTGGCCGCAGGCTTTGGGGTGAAAGGTAAATTTCACCCTTGGGCCTTCAGAAACTGAGGACAGGTTGAGTTGGTCCCTTTTTAAAATCCTGCCCAGGCTTCTTCCAGGGGATGTGTCCATTGAGGCCGGGCAAGAGCGAGAATCCTGTGTTCCTCTTTGAGTTACTGCACAAGGTTCTGCGAGGAGCTTCGGAGGGTCTTCTGATCTCTGAACACTCGGAGTTGGGTGATTAGGGAAGGGGCTGTTTGTAGAGGGACCCAGCACACCCTGGGAAAAGCAGAGTTAATCTCCCACATTTTCCGGAAGTTTCCTTTTCCCAGAATCCACAGAGTGTGGTTATTTTAGATCAAATCTAGGGGTGCTGGCAGGTTGGGCAGGTGGAAGGATGTTGTCCCTGACCCGGACTCTTCCCCTGGTGGACACCGCCAGACCAGGCCTTGCCCACCCCTCCCAGAGTTCTGGGCTGCAGAAGCTGGGAGGTCAGGGGCAGGTTGCTGCCCTGCCCTGCTTTGAGTTTCAGCCCTGAATCAAGGCCTGGCTCTTCCAGGAACAGGACTGCTACCTGGGCCATGCCCACGTGGACCCGCCTGCCCCAGAATCTAGGGTTTGATGGCAGCTGTCCCCTCTGCGTGTGTAACTGCTCAGCTGAGGGAGAAAGCTGCTCTCCTCCCACCTGGAAACTGGTTGGGTGAGTTTCTCGGGCCTCTCTGGTGGAGGCCCCTTAGAAGGGAAGGCAGGGATCTGGGGTGGGGTGGGGGCGGGTACTGTGGGGTGCCGAGGGGCCCCCCTGGGCTCTGGGTTAGGGAGCCCTGAGGGACAGGGTCATGCAGGAGGCCCTACTCTCTGAAAGGCCATCTGCCTTTGAGAATTGACCTTGTTGTGTGAGTCTGTAAGCTAGGCCTTGGAAAATCTACTTTCCTAAGTTGTCTGGGTCAGGTGCCAGGCTCAGGGTCGGCGTCTGGGGTAATGAGAGGGTGTTGGTTGGAGCTCTTGCTCTTGTTCCTGAGGGCCAGGAGAATCAGGGTGTGTGACTGATGGCAGCAGTTCATAAAGGGGGGCTGCTGCTGTTGCTTGGAATTGAAGACCAACTTGTGCTTAGGGGAGCCTCTGTAATTCTGATTTGTTTGGGGAGGGAATGTGGGGAAGGGAAAAACTCTCAGGTGGTAACACTGACTCCCTCCCGCCCCCACACAATACCCCCAGCGCGAGCTGCTATTCTGGAATACCAGGGGAAGATTCCCTTCTAGTTAAGCCCTGGCATCTCAGTTTCTAGACTTGGCGTTCACCGCACTGCATTTAGAAACATTTCGTATCTGAGTAGTTTCATATCTCCACATTTACTGGGGGCCTTGTTTCTTCCCACTTCGTAGGGGTTGGGATAGGTGTCATCCTTCTTCCTAGCACATTCTCCCCATCTCTTTCTCTCCTTGAAGCTCTCTGTAAACAGCCAGCATCTTCTTTGGCTTCTGGATGCTTCATGAACATTCTGGCTGTGTAGACCCCTGCGGCCATAGCACCACCTAGCAGTTTGTATATTTTAAGGGTAGTTTCTCACTTTGTCTCCCCGAGTCTCTGTGGTGGGTCTTCCAGGCCTGGCCCAGGTGTGCCCATCCCCTTGCTGCTGGACGTCCCAGGTCCTTGCGTGGTCCAGGTCCTCTGGGGACTCCACTGTCGCGTGCTGCCACTCTTGTACCAGATGCCCTTAGGGCTCTTCCTCACCTGGCAGAAGCTTTGTCATCATTCAAGACGCGGCAAAAATGTCACTTCTTTAAAGCTGCCTGGGTCCCCCAGGTGGCACTTTCTACTTCTTCCGTCAGCAGAGTTTACTGCCTTTCTGTGCCAGCACTTGAGGCACTGCTTTGTGGATAATCTGTTGATATGTCTATTTTTTAAACGCTATTATTAGTATTATTATTATGTGGCCGCACAGCATGACTTGTGGGATTTTAGTTCCCCAACCAGGGATCGAACCTGTGCCTCCTGCGGTGGAAGCACCGAATTTTAATCGCGGGACTGCCAGGGAAGTCCTTGCTTCCTTTTGTCACTGATGTGCTTGTCCGGTTTCTTCCGATACAATATTTGTTCTCCAGAGCGGGTTCTGTGTGTGATTCATCTTTGTGTCAACCCACAAGGCTGCCACAGTGTCTTTGTGCAAAGTGGGTGCTTGAATATACTTGAGCAGTGAGTTCTGAAGCTCATGACTTGGGAAGGGCTGTTAGTCTTATCCCTAAATGAAGGGGTAGACCTTGCAGTACAGATGGCTCACTGCCCCGCACCCTGTCATCCAGCAAGTTAGGAGTAGAACTAACGTGGGTTTTGAGCCGTGCTGGCTGGAGTACCAGGGCCCTTCAGGTCCATTCTGCTGCCTTCCTCTCTTGGATATTCCCTGTGATTTAGGAAATGGGCAGACACTGGGGCTTTTCCCTCAAAGTCTAGAGTCTCATTTGTCTACCCTGGAGTTGGATTACATTTTTTTTTTAAAATCCAAGGACGGGTGTCAAGGATGGTTTCCACTAATCGCTTCCCTACCTCTTGGTACCTGAGTAAATTCTGTTCCTGCTCAGGCCTGTTGTTCCGCATGGCCCTGTTCCTCTCCAGCTCTCTCCCTGCGGAACCCAGAGGAATGCGCCCTGCCTGCTACAGCATAGGACTGACTCATTCAAACTTCGTCTTCTGGTTTGACCTTCTGTGGGGCCTGGATATCAGGCTTGTTTCTGTTTCCAGCTGAATTGCTTTATATTTGCCCTTAAAAGATCATGGTCCAAATCTGTGTTGGGATCATAGATGATGGATGATCGGCAGGATCAGGGTGAAGTGGGGAGGGGGGGTTAGGTCATGGTGGTACATGATTAAACTTGTATCTCTTTTATTGACTTGAGATATGGGTCTACTTTTTTAGACATGCATCAGAAAAATCTCTTATTCTGATGGTTATGGACAAATAGTAACTCATCCATCCTCATTGCTACCATTTATGGAAGGTGTACTGGGTGACAGTTGTTCAAATTGCTCTACTTGTATCCTCTTGCTCTTGGAGACCAGCGAAGTTGGTAGTATTGCTGTGTTCATTTTATGGGTAAAGGAACTTGAAGTTTGGTTAGATCCAGTGACTTGCCCAAGGCCACCTATAGCTAGTGAAACAGAGTAACTGGGTTACAAACCACGTCTGCCTGACTCCAAAGCCTGTGAATCCGTTTACTGCATTTAATCTCTGCCCTCTGGACTCTCATGTACTGAGGTACTTGCTCATTCTCTCCTCATCTGAGAACTCAGATCCAGTGGGCCCCTCTGTTCCCACTTGCTTCCCACTGCAATTCTCCAATGCCTTTGAATCTGATGCAATAGTAAATGGTGCAGCTCTTAAAAGTGTGGTTCAAGGTTGACGGCCTCAAAATAAGCACCCCCTATAGTGAGTGTATGGGGAGCAACTCTCCGTAATTTGGGGGCTGGGTCTCTGAACTTTGCTGATAAGGAGGGGTGTCCTGGGAGCCTGTAGAGACGGGAGAGGTGAGGCCTGAGAACACTGGAGGTGTCTGTGATTTTTAGCGTGGTCTTAATCCCCTCCATCTTCTGGGGACATTGTGTCATTTTCCTGCTTAGTGACAAGCTGTGACCTACCCTGGCTATGAGCAATAGCAATTCCTCATCCACAGTAATTGCTGTCCTTTGCCTTCAGTTTCGTTGAAACCTCCTGTGAACTGCTTTTCCTGGGATATCTGTAGGGCCCTTTTGCTATAGTCCCTTCTTCAAACTCCAGAGTGGTCTTTCCCAGTTTTTGTGGCTGGTCACTTACTATTGGCATGGCAGGGCAGCTACGCGCCCGCTCCAGTCCCTCTTCCTGGGCCTAGAGTATGGGGCTGCTGGGGTGAATGGGCAGTCACTGCTCCTGCATGCCTCTTGGTGAATCGGAAACTTGCTGGCAGTGACTAATTGGAAACTCATTAGACAAGGAGAAACTGTCTCAGGTCTTGACTGTGGCTACTGTTTGTCTTTCGTCTGACTACTGTGGGAGTGGAGAGGTGCAGAAATTTATTGAACACCTAGTGTGTGCATTGCCTTCTGGGGGTGAAAGAAGGCCCAGCCCACTATGTTTTTACTGTCTAGTCTGGAAGGAGAGCTTGCACATGAGAACCCCAAGGGCCTGTGCTGTATGCGACACTCAGGCTCAGCTGAGTTCAGAGAAGTGCCTGTGTGTTAGTGTCCCATGGCTGCTGTTAGCAAACGCTGCCATCTTAGTGCCTTAGAACAGCATCCAGGCAGACTTCCTTGGTGGCTCAGTGGGAAAGAATCCACCTGCCGGTGCAGGAGACACGGGATGACCCACATTCCATGGAGCAACTAAGACCCTGCGCCACCGCTACTGAGCCTGCGTGCTCTAGAGCCCCTGCCCTGCAACAAGAGAGGCCTCTGCAATGAGAAGCCCGCTCCACAACTAGAAAGTAGCCCCTGCTTGCTGCAGCTAGAGAAAAGCTCAGGCAGCGACAGAGACCCAGCACAGTGCAAAATAAATGAAACAGCAGACATTTATTATCTTATAGTTCTGGAGGTCAGATGTCAGTCTGGGCTTAC
Organism: Neotragus moschatus; assembly: GCA_006410615.1. Taxonomy (NCBI): domain Eukaryota; kingdom Metazoa; phylum Chordata; class Mammalia; order Artiodactyla; family Bovidae; genus Neotragus; species Neotragus moschatus. The sequence goes on along the minus strand of SJYA01001547.1, from coordinate 668,306 downwards.
AGGGCTATTTTCCTTCTGGAGTCTCCAGGGAAATTTTTGTTTTCTTGTCCTTTCCAGCTTCCTGAAGCTGCTTAGAGCCTTTGACTTGTGGTCTCTTTCCTCCGTCGACGAAGCCAGCAGCCTAGCATTGCCCAGTTTCTCGCTCTGTCCCTCTGCCTTTGCTGTCACCTCAGCTTCTGACTCCTGCTACTTCCCTCTTGTGAGGACCCTCGTGATTACCGTGAGCCTACCCACATAATCTAGAACAGTCTTCCCCATCTCAAGGTCCATAACTTGATCATACCCGCAAAATTTCTTTTGCCATATACGGTTACCTACATAGATAGGCTCCTTGTATCCAGGGATTAAGATTGTAGATATTCCTGGGGGAGAAGCATTTTTGGCCTGCATCATTGTGTATGTTGGATGGGTTGGTGATGGTTGGGGAGGCCTTTCTGAGGATGATGACTGGACCACATTTGTGGAGGGAGAGAATGTCTGGGATACCTTGCAGGTTTGAGAAGTAACATGAGCAGATGTTGGGCTTGTGCGTGGTGGAGACAGGGAGGTGTGGGCGAGCGGTATTCCCACTGACATGAGATGCCAGGGGCTTTCCTTCCCTTCCAAGGCCAGGCCGAGGGAGTTTTCTGGACTTTAGTCTGTAGGCCCAGACTCTGTCCCAGAATTCAGGTGGGAGGGCTCCATTGGCAACCAGAGTCCTTTCTAGCAGCTGACTCAGGCACACTTGGTGGCCCCCTGCTATTTATTCTTGGGTGGTGGGAAAAGGAATTCACAAGGGAAAATGAATTCATGCGGGAACAGGAATTTGAGCCAGCTGGCCTGGGTTTGGGTGGCCCAGAAACCCTGGTCGCACAGNTGACCACCTTCCCTTCACCTAGCCAGCTACTCAGAGACCTGGACAGTTGCAACAGTGACCCTGTGGCTGTGGCCAGCTGCTTTGTGGAAAGGGTAAGAACGGCTGGGTCCTGGCACCATCCTGTCTTGCTAGGGACCCCTCTCCAGGGGAAGTGCTGGGTGCCTTGCCTTGAATATCAAGGGCATTTGGGGTGCTGCTGGGGGCTGCTGGGTGGATGGCATGTCCGAGACAGATGGGTACAGAGATGAATCTGCAGATGCTTGGGGAGAGTGTGCTCCGGGGCCTAGGGTCATGCCTTTGATACACCCAGGCTTACAGGCAAATGGCGAGTCTCTCTGAAATGACTGTTTTGGTTTTTCTTTAGAGCCAAGAGTTTGATATCTACACTCAATATTGCAACAACTACCCTAAGTGAGTAATCAGGATGGAGAGGTGGGGCAGAGCCATCTGGCGAGTCCAGAGCTCCCCCTCCCCCTCCAGACGCCCTCTGGTGACGGCCCCTTTCCCGCTGGCAGCTCAGTGGCCGCCCTGACCGAGTGCATGCAGGACAAGCGGCAGGCCAGGTTCTTCCGGGACCAGCAGGACTTGCTGCAGCACTCGCTGCCCCTGGGCTCCTATCTCCTCAAGCCGGTCCAGCGCATCCTCAAGTACCACCTGCTGCTCCAGGTAACCCGGGGCTCCTCTTGAGGACCTGGGGGCCTGAGGGAGGGCCAGGGCCCTTGAGCCCAAGCTCCTGTCCCCTGCACAGGAGATCGCCAAGCATTTTGATGAGGAAGAGGACGGCTTTGAGGTGGTGGAGGATGCCATTGACACCATGACATGCGTGGCCTGGTACATCAACGACATGAAGAGGAGGCACGAGCACGCAGTCCGGCTCCAGGTGCTCTGGAGCTGAGAGCTGGAGGGGCGGGCGGGCAGGCAGGGGTGCTCGGGCAGGAAGAAGCTTGGAAGACGGAATGCGAGCTGAAGGGTGGTGTCCTTGAAGACGGGCTTCTCTGGTGGGAGCCCTTGGTGTAGCGTGTCTGTGAAACCCAGGCGGTGACTCCCCCAGCAGGGTCTCCAGCAGGCTGACCCTGGGGCTTGGGGCTTCTCTGTTGCAGGAGATTCAGTCTCTGCTCCTCAACTGGACGGGGCCAGACCTGACCACCTACGGGGAGCTCGTCCTGGAGGGCACGTTCCGCGTGCACCGTGTGCGCAGCGAGAAGACCTTCTTCCTTTTCGACAAAGCGCTGCTAGTCACCAAGAAGCGGGGCGGCCACTTTGTCTACAAGGGCCACATCCCGGTAACCAGACCTCACCTCCTCCTCCCCTGCTTCCTGCCTTCCCAACGGGCCAGTTCCACTTTCCAACTCTGCGCCAGACTTGGCTGGGCCTCACGTTGGGGTGGACACAGCTCCACCCTTAGAAGAATACTCTCCCTGCTTCCCCCGAAGGCCTTGAGGGGTGGGGTCCCCGGTTGGCTCCCTGCCGCGGGCTTGACTGCCGTCTCCCCCTGCCCTCCCAGTGTTCCTCCTTGATGCTGATCGAAAGTACCCGAGAGTCCCTGTGCTTCACTGTCACACATTACAAGCACGGCAAGCAGCAGTACAACATCCAGGTGAGGGGCAGGCCAGGACAAGACCCCCACAGGCCTGCAGGGTGCAGGCTAGGAAAAGACCCGCCCCTCCCTCAGCAGCGGGAGCCTTGGAGTCTCCCCCTGGAAGGCAGAGGTCCTTGAGGGTATCTCTCGGGCTTGTGCTGAGGATTTGAGCCTCACAGCACCCCTAGCCGCCTTTCTGCCTCTGTCCCCGTTGGCGGAAGCCCAGCTCATGCCAGATGGCTTCAGGCCTGTCATGGTAACCTCCTCCTTCTTTCTTGGGCCTGCCCAGGCCAAAACGGTGGAGGAGAAACGGAGGTGGACTCACCATATCAAGAGGCTCATTCTGGACAACCACCATACCACCATCCCCCAGAAGGTGAGTTCTCAGGGCGCCTGATGGGGGCCCAGGAGTGGCTGTCCCTCAGAGCCAGCTCCGGGGAACCCTGGGGCCTCACCTTCTGGACATTGGCCCCACTAGACAATGGGGTCAGTTCAGTGGATGCTGTGGTCCTCTGTACCAGCCCTGTGGGGGGCCCTGGTACCGCAAGGCCAAGGGAGAAATGGCTCATAGCAAGGTAGCCACGAGGTGGGTTTCCTTCCCTTCCAGGCCAAAGAAGCCATCTTGGAAATGGATTCCTATTGTAAGTTCACACTTCCTGCCCACTTTGTCCCTAATGGTGCTTGTCTCTTGGTCGGACTGTATCCTGGGGGAGCTTCGCTGTATACTTCGAGTCTAGAGAGTAGGGAGGATGGGGGAGGCTCCTTCTGTAAGGCTGGGGGTCTACTGCGAGGCCAGGGCTTGCGAGGCCAGGAGGATGCTCTGTGCCTCGTGCTCCTGGTACGCGGGAGGTTGGAAGAGCTCTGCAGGCTTGTGGCCCTGGAGCTGGGCTGGGCAGCAGAGTTGTTGTTGGGGGTGGGCAGAGTCCACGCCAAGGCTGATGGTATCCCAAAGGCCTGGTCGTCTCTTGGGTGCAGATCCCAATCGGTACCGCCACAGCCCAGAGCGCCTGAAGAAGGGCTCCCAGGACGACGTGTCCACCCACGTGAACCAGGCGCGCCGGCAGTCTGGTAAGGCAGGGACTTTGTGGGCACAGAGGCTTCTTTTCAGGATCTTTAACCAAGCAGGGAACGAACCTTCTACAGCAGCATTTGCGGCTGGCTCTCACCTCTCTGGAAAAAGGGCTGAGGAGGCGGGGGTAAGTGCAGTGTGGATGGGTACTTCTGGAGCCTCCTGCCTTCCACCAGGCATCTCTGGCACCTTCCTGCCTACCCAGGGCTGGACAGCTCTCCTTTTACAAGGCCCCAGGAAGGCTTGTTCCAGGCACCCCTTCTTAGCACCCCCACAATTGACTCCTTCCTCCTTTGCCACTTGGAACACTGGGAGTCAGCCAGGGTAATGCTTGGACGTCATGGATGGTCCACAGCCCAGTTCTGGAACAGAGCAGAGGCAGGACGTGGGGAAAATGAGCTGGATTTCAAGTGGCACCAGATGCAGACAGGAAATATTTACTTTGGGTCTCAAAGAAAAGTTCTGTTCTCCTTTCTTGGGTTTTCTTCCATGACTGGGCTTGCTGCTATGTACTTGGAGATATTGAAATGAACCATTTATTGAAAAGAGAAAACCTTGCTTTTTATTATCCGTGTCAATTTTCACCCTCTTTATTCAGTCTGAGGCCCAGGGATGGATCTGGTTTTGGCTAGGCACTTGTCAAACTACCACCTGGGGTGGGAATTGGGGTGAGAACCATCTCAGAGACCCCTAAAGAGAAAGACTAAGTAGTGTTGGGAGCTGGGTCCTGGCTGGGATCCCCACAGCGTGTGGGGTTTGATTGGCAAGACCCACAGGTCCCCTGAACAACTTGTGTGGATTGACATAGAGCCTTTGGTTTTCTGGAGGATGAAGCCGAGCAGTGTCTGGAAAGCTCTTGTATGTTTTGTTTGGTGGTGTTCCTGATGGATCTCAAACCTTAGGAAACTTGCCATGGTTGCAAAAGGTCTTTGGTGCCATGTGTTAAAAGCCTCAAATTGGGAGTGTTACTTCCTACGTCTCTGGCCCCTCTTGCTTCTCTGTCCTTTCTTCTGTAATTCTCTCATCCCTCTAACATTACCTCTTAACTTGCCGTAGCTTTGACTTGGAAGCTTCTAATATGTGGAGGTATTTAGTAAGTGGCGGCAGTGGTAATAATAGTACTGCCTGTCATAACATCAGCTGCACCAAGCAAGGCACTCGGAAAATGAGCCGTTTCAGAGCTGAAGTTTCCCCAGGCTGAGGTTTTAGCCTGTAAACACTAAATCAGTTGGGTTTTGTTTTTGTGTTTTAGTTTTGTTGTTGTTGTTGAGTTGCTAAGTTATGTCCGACTCGTTTGTGAACCCCATAGGCTATCCATGGAATTTCCCAAGGAAGAATATTGGAGCGGGTTGCCATTTCTTCCTCCAGGGGATCTTCCCAACCCAGGGATTGAGCCTGGGTCTCTTGAATTGCAGACAGATTCCTTTCCACTAAGCCATCAGGGAGAGAATTCTCTTGCCAATGCAGGAGACGCCGCAGGAGACACGAGTTCGATCCCTTGGAGGAAGAAATGGCAACCTGCTCCAGTATTCTTGCCTGGAAAAACTCATGGACAGAGGAGCCTGCTGGGCTACAGTCCATGAGGCCACAGAGAGTCAGACACAGCACAGCAGTTAAGCACCTCTGTCTTTACACTGAATGGTGTTCCTTCTTATTAGTCTGCGTGCTTTTCTGTAGTAGCCCTTCCTTCTTCCCTCTTCTGTTACAAATTAATCGATTGAATGTGTAAGAAATGTGTGTAAAAGCAGTCAGGACATCAGTGAGAGGGAGGATTCGGTCCTGTGGGAGAGCGTTAGTGCTTGTTCTCAGTCATCTATTGTGACTGCCTCCAGGCCTATTTCTGCTTCATACTTGCAGAGAGTTGGGATGGGCAGATAAGTACTCTCTCTGGATAAATAAGGTGCTATTGTCATTGAACTGTGGTGTTCAATGGAGAAGACTCTTGAGAGTCCCTTGGACTGCAAGGAGATCCAACCAGTCCATTCTGAAGGAGATCAGCCCTTGGATTCCTTTGGAAGGAATGATGCTAAAGCTGAAACTCCAGTACTTTGGCCACCTCATGCGAAGAGTTGACTCAATGGAAAAGACTCTGATGCTGGGAGGGATTGAGGGCAGGAGGAGAAGGGGACGACAGAGGATGAGATGGCTGGATGGCATCACTGATTCAATGAAAGTGAGTCTGAGTGAACTCCAGGAGTTGGTGATGGACAGGGAGGCCTGGCGTGCTGCGATTCATGGGGTGGCAAAGAGTCGGACACGACTGAGCGACTGAACTGAACTGAACTGATTGTCATCATCTTAAATATTCTTGATTACATGGTTTAAACTGAAAGAGTAGAGCCTTTTGTATTTCTCACTTTAAAAACGACTAGGTGTCTGGTTACCTTGATGCAGGTGAAGGGTAGGTGTGTGTGCCTGTGCGCATTTAGAAAAAACAGTTCTTCAATGTGCTATCCTGTCCAGGAACAGCTGAGGCACCTCAGGGGAGCTCCCTTCTGACTCCCAGTTTATAGTGGGGCTGCCATTTGATGCCAGGCGGTCGAGGGCAGTAGGGGCTAAGGGCACAGCTCTAGAGAGGTTCCTTAGATCTGTCCTCTTATCCTGGCCTCTCTATCTCAGGTCCGTTCCCCGGAAAGGCTAGGTATAAGGTGCTGACACCATTGGCCTAATGAGTATATTCTGTCCTCAGGGCCTGGGCAGCCCTTGTCCAGCTGGGCAACACTCCCCAGTGGGCAGCGGGGCTTTGTGGTGCCAGGCCTTAAAGGCCATAGCAAGTTGGATGCAACCTCTGCTTTCCAGCGGGGGCGCTGTGAAGGGGCTTGGGTGTTACCAAGGCCCTGATGTGCTCTGTGCAGGGAGGTGGGGCTTGAGGTGGGGGCCAGGGGCCCCAAGAGAGGCTCATTCTCAAGAGGACAGTGTGGGGTTGTGGCCCCAGAACCAAGGGCCCCAGCAGGGCTAGTGGGCAGGCCCCGTTCTGGGGACTGTCAGTCACAGCAGAGACCCCCAAGCCGGGCTGGGCAGTGGCTCCCTGTGGACTGGGCAGCCTTTGTCAGGCCATGGGGGCCTGGCTGGAATGGACTTTGAGCTGGTGATGGGCCGCTGGCCCTGTGAGTGTGGGGCCAGGGCCAGGCCAGGCAGTTCGCGGCCTGCACTGACTCTGCCCGTTGCTCTCCTCCTCAGAGCCGACCAGACGTCTGTTCAGGCAACTCAGTGANGCCCCGTTCTGGGGACTGTCAGTCACAGCAGAGACCCCCAAGCCGGGCTGGGCAGTGGCTCCCTGTGGACTGGGCAGCCTTTGTCAGGCCATGGGGGCCTGGCTGGAATGGACTTTGAGCTGGTGATGGGCCGCTGGCCCTGTGAGTGTGGGGCCAGGGCCAGGCCAGGCAGTTCGCGGCCTGCACTGACTCTGCCCGTTGCTCTCCTCCTCAGAGCCGACCAGACGTCTGTTCAGGCAACTCAGTGAGAAAGGTGAGAGAGGGCGCGATGGCCGGCTATCCCCTTGAGCCCTAGGGCGAGGGCGAGGGGGAGGAGCGGGTGACCGGCAGGGTGGGCGCGACGTGGACGGTGCAGGGGGGCCTGTGTTTCTCCCTGGAAGGCGGCCTCTCAGCCTTGCTGTCCAGGCTCTCCCCTTACGCATCTCCCACCCTGTCTCCCTGTCCTTGGTTGATAGCAGGAGCGAGTGACCCCTACCCCGGGCTCCTGTGCTATCAGTCATTCCTTTGAAAGTCCTGTGAAGATTCTGGGAGCAGGAGCCCCTGATGAGGCCTTTCCTGGGGAGTCCTGGGCCTAAGGCCTGTGTGAGCCCCTGATGAGGCCTTTCCTGGGGAGTCCTGGGCCTCAGGCCTGTGTAAGGGGGTTCTTTCTCCTGCTCACCGACCTCCCCTCTCCCTCCCCCCTCGCCCACGTGCCGGGATCTGACGGGAGCAGCTAGAGCCGCAAGAGTGAAGGTAAGGCCAGGGGCGAGGGGACTGTGGACAGGTTGGGGGGAACCGCCCGGCTCAGCCCTCATCATTGTCACTTACTCAGCAAACACCTGTCAAGCACCTACGGGGTGCCAGGCTCTGTGTTGGGGGTCCTGGAGATGAGTAAGCCCAGGGTACCCTTTTGCACCCTTTTCCTGGGGTGGCAGCCTGCCGGTGGCCGGCCCAAGCCTGGATCCCCTCATATCGCGCTCTCTCCCTGGGGCAGGCGGCCCTGTCTGGGTCCTGAGTTCCTGCCCAGGCCCCAGGCCCTAGGCCCAGCTTCCCGCCTCTAGAGTCCCCTGCGCCACTCGGGAGCCCAGAGGTTGGGTGTCTATAGATGCGAAGCCTTCCCAGCCCCAGCAGCTGCAGGAGGAGGGGGGTTGCCCAGAGGCTGGTCACGAGGGGGCCTTGTGCTCTGCACAGCACGCAGGCAGTGTTGGCACGCTCCTGGACTTTGGACAGCCCCACTGTGCTCGGGGCCTGCAGTCGGAGGCCGAAGGGGCTGCCCAGGAGGAGCAGGAGGAGGTGATGGAGGAGGAGGAGGAGGAGGAGNAGTAAGACCAGGGACATCGGGGCCCCTCTCCAGGCCCTGAGATGGCCTCACAGTAAGAACATGGGGTGTGTCAAGCTCACTCCATACCTGTTCAGTGCATAGATGCTTTCTATGTTCCCAAAGAGGGCACTGACTTGCTCTGGGTTCAGCAGCCCTGGCGTGTCAATGATCTTCAAGAGGTAGTCCTGCGTGGAGAAAGTCGTCAGAGCCCAGCCACACCCTCGGCACAATCCTGTCCTGTCCCATTGCCCCACTCACCAGCCACACCTCATTCCTGGGCTGCATTTTCCTCCTGTGACCATTTCACAGACGTCACCTACTGCCCCGGGACGGCTGGTTCCTCCTCACAAATAATTAATACCCACTTGGAATCGCAGAATGTGACCTTATTTGAAATAGGGTCTTTGCAGATATAATGATTAAGGGTCATCAGATGCTACCACACTGGATGTAGGGTGGGCTCTGAATCAAGTGACTGGTGTCCTTGTAAGGAGAGAGGACACAGACAGACCCAGACAAGGCCATGTGAAGACAGAGGCAGATAATGGGGGGGCGGACAGCTACAGGGCAAGGAACAGGGAGGGTTGCCAGTAGCACCCAGGAGCTAGGGGAGAGCCCTGGAACGCACTCTCCCTCAGAGTTCCCAGAAGAAACCAACTCGGCCAGCAGTCTTGAGTTTTGACCTCTGGCCTCCTCAACCAGGACAAGATAAATGCATCCATCTTCAGCTTCCCCCATGTGTGGCTGCCTGTTAGGCAGGCCTAGGAAATGAGCACACGTCCCTCCAAAGGGCAGAGAGCTTCCTCAGCGGCAGTCACAGTCACCCTCTCCCTTGCCCCTCCCAGTGTGAAACACTGGTGTTGGCCCTGCAAGGCCCTGCCTCTTCAATTGGCAGAAGCGGAGTCTGAGGCAGGGGTTACCAGGTGCCTAAGACCCCACAGGCAGGAAACAAGAGGAAGCTGAGCGCTGTGCAGGGAGGGGCCCAGGGCCAGTTTCTTCATCGTGGCTCCCTCTCGGCTAAGCACAGGCGTCCCCACTCTCCAGGAAGAGTGCCTACACCCCAACCATCTGTAGAAGTTCTGCTGGCCCAACTACTGAGGGGACCCCCAAGTCACAGGGCGGCACGAGCGGCCAGCAGCATCCGGGCGGGCGCCGTGAGAGAGGCAGATCCCGGAAGCAACGTGTCAGGGAGAACTTTCCTCCTCCCATGGATGGAAGTAGGGTTTTGCCCAAGAGCTGGGCCACCGGAAGCCAGAGGCCAGCCCCAGCCCCGGAGGAGAGGCCGTTCCTCCGGACCTCAGCCCCCCGAAGCCTCACCTCCACGATGCTACGCAGGTCCCGCACGTACGTGCGCTCCGTTTCCACGATTTCCCGCACCACCCGGCCCAGGTAGCCGAACTTGTCCGCAGGCGCCACCGGCCGCGTGTGTTTGCTGAAGGGCGACAGGGACCCCCGCATGTTCCGCCAGCCGCTGGAGTTGTTGTTGCTGTTGGGGAGATGCTGGCCACACGGGGAGCCCTCCCCATTCTCGGCCAAAGCCTCGGAGCCACTGGGCTCCTCCATGGCCCCGTGGCTGTCGCGCGAGGAGCCCGACGAGGAGGTCGTGGAGGTCAAGCTCGCCGGCCGCTCCTGGCTGCCGTTCTGGTGGAGGGAGGCAGAGACCGGCATCCTGGCATCGCTGCCTGGCGGGGGCGTTCCGGGGAGGTTCTGGGCAGGACAGACAAAGGGTCAAACCTCTGGAATCCTCTCAGAAACAGAAAGTAAAGGGTGGCTGCCAGGGGCTGGGGGAGGAGGGGATGGGGAATTACTGTTTAATGGATACAGAGTTTCAGTTGTGCAAGGTAATGGGAAGTTCTATGGATGGAAGATAGCGATGGATGCACAATATGAATGTACTCGCTCAGTGCCGCTGAACATTTTTAAATGTGGATTGGGATTTTACATTACATGTATTTTACCACAATTTTTAAAGCAACAGGTCTGAATCTCAAGGAGGCCCCTTTCTTCTGATTGTATGAGCATCTACAATGATGCCCAAGTGACATTCCTGCCTGTCTCCAACAGCACCACCTCCATCCTTCCCAGAGTGGAAGAAAGGGGGACCACATCCCAGATCAACCAAGGGCTCAGAAAGCTGAGGCCCCAGAACAGCTGGCAGCGGTCAGGGGTGCCTTCTGATGGAATCTGCAGCCCAGCCCCTCTGCTCCTGCAAATCTCCCAGCCTCCAGAGCCTCTGCTTCTCACCTCCGGCGAGGTGGTGAGGCTGTCCTGAGGCTGTCCCCCTACAGTAGGCAGTGAGCTGCTGGGTGTACAGCCTGGTGCCCAGCACAGAACGACAGCTCCATAAACCATCAAAACGGTAATAGTACTGGCAGTTGTCAAAAGCACTCCCCAAGTGTCCACCGGTCAAGGATCTGGCTCTTAACAACCTATATGCCAGAGACTATGTGGGACTGCAAAATCTCTGCAGCACCAGTGGCTTAACCACAAACCTGAAACCTTCTGGATACTGATGGGGAAGACAGAGGAGATGATGCAAAGGCTGAGCCCACGTCACCTCCTTGCCCCAGTCCCTGGTGCTTGCTTCTGACTCAGCCAGGCTCCAGGGGCACAGGAAATTCCCCAGGGCTGAGGCACAGGTAAGTCTCCCGAAGCTCCCTTCAGCACAGCCAGGTCCGGGCAGCATAGCAAGCAGGAAACTGCTCCCAGGTGAGGCAAACATGGCCTCAGGCGGACTTTACTCCCTGAACAAACAGTGTGGCTCACAGGGAGGCCAGCCTGAAGCAGCAAGCTGGGGAGGCAGGGTGGTAGCTGTGGCCTTTGGGAAAGTCAAGGACACTCCACCCCCACCCCAGAGCACCAAAGCCCATGAACATCACTTTCCAGAATGTTCATTTGACTGCTGTTTCCACAGGAAAACTGTTCTAAAGCATCTCTTCCACCCCTACTGCCCCAGTGCCTTCCACCCCTAGCGCTAGGACTCAGAAGTGACTAGACCACCGGTTAGAGCTATGAGAAGGGTCGAGACGGTGCTATCACTCTGGCAATCTTGAATTTGCCCCCCTGGTTTTCTGTGCCCCCTACCCCAACTTAGAACCATTGTCCCCACCTGGGCTCTGGCTTTTGTAAGTGTTCTCACTACCTGGCCATTACTCCCTCCCCAACACCCACGCCATACCCCTAGCCTGTGTCACTTATACCAAGCCTTGGGTCTCAGTGAGAAGCCACATATGCCCAGAAACCAAAACTGGGGGCCCCTTCTGTGTACTCTTATAGCACCCCAGGGTTATCCCTTTTGTAGCACTCATTGTGTAAGACTCCCAGCGGTAGGCAGTGACCTAAAGGCAGGGGCCTTAAAACGTGATCCGCAAATGGCAAATGGATAATGATGGCAGATGAACCGGAATGACTACCAAGCTGAAGTCAGGAGCACGGAGACTTGTTTGCCATGCACGCTAGCCCAGCGAGGACCCCCCAAGCACAGCAGTTTCCCCCTGCATGTCTCAGCTAGGGGAGGGGATTCCCTCCACGCGAGCCTCTCATCTTGCAGATGAGGACACCATGGCAGTGCTGGGGCCAGTCCTGACTGCTCCCTCCTTCCAGATGCAGTCAAAGGAGTAACTAACAGGATCACCTTGGCGAAGCGGAGCATCTCAGGAGAGCCCCTGGGAAACAGCACTGCGGCTTTCTCCTGTCCCCTCAGAAGAGCCTTTAAGATGAGCCAGCTAGCCATTTCTGCCCACCGGTGGCCTGTCGTTTCAGACAAAGAAAGAGACCGGAACTCCACCCCAGCTCTTAACCCCAGGCCCGGTGGGACTCACTGAATAGCCTCTGTGAGGTGACTGACCCTCTTGTGACTTAAAAATCTGTGTATCTCAGCAGTGATTATTCATCTGTGCATGCACCATTTTATACAACACATTTTGTGTTTGATTTAATTCAGCAAGCCTGTATTGAATACACGCTGTGTGTCAGAAAATGTGTCCTTCAAAGCAAGTGAACCATCAGGCACACCCCACCCCCCACCCCGTCTCCCCTCCAGCCCCCGAGGCCTGTCAATCCCAGCTGGAACAAAGGGGTAGGGACCTGTGGCCTAAGACCTTTCCCAGATGAAACCTGGGGTCAGTCAGCCCCTATGGGGATGCAAGCGGAAAAGGCCCAAGTCTCTAATGGACTTCACAGCTGGCCAGGTCATGGCCTCAAAGTGAAGGGTTAGTCCCAGCCTCCACCTCCACCCCACACACAGTCTCTCGAGAGATTTCTCTCTAAAGGGTATCTTCAGGGTCACTCGTTAGGGACTCCAGCACCATAGGGTCCCCATGCACACTTCAAAAGCTCAGGAACTAACGCATCTTTCCTGTTTGGAGAAATTTTCTCTGACTGCACACAGCCACCTGCCTGCAAACCAAGCTCATATTTTCATAGCACCCATGCCCAAATCTTCCTGGGGTTAAAAGAAAGCATAATGGCTAACAGCTAAAACTGGTCCAAGTGCTGTAAACATAACGAGGCTTTTATCTCACAACAACTCTATGAGGTCAGTACTATTATTATCACCATTTTACAGATGCAGAAACTGAAGCCACAGAAAGAGCATGTGGTAGAGCCTGGATCTGGACTCCGGCTTCAGTGTGAGTGCTCTTCTGCTCCTGCCCACTGACGGCTGCCTCCCTGATGGATTTCACATCAGCTAGAACTGCAGCAAAGGATTAGTCACAGCCCTAGATGCCATGGTTTTGCCTCAGCATAAACCATGGGGAACGTATTAAGACATAAAGGTCATGGCTTTTAATATTTTACTTCCCTCACAAAGGCCAATGGAGGTAAAAAAAAAAAATGAAAATTAAGATTCCTTAAGGCTATTTCTAGACCTCCTACTATGTGACCTTTGCCCATTTACCTTTTCCTTGGAACAATACAGAAAAACACATATTCCTGGCCAAAGGACTGCAGGTGCTAGAGAAGGCAAGAAGCAGGAGGGCACCAGGATCAGGCTATAACTTCTCGGATGATAAGAGAAGCCCTGCAGTCACCAGGAGACCTAGGTTCACAAGGCTCTCGTTTTCTCCCCTGGGCAAGAGGACTTGCTGGAAAAGAACACAGAGACCCAGAAAGGAAGGGTAAAGAGCAAATGGAGCAGTCACGCAGAGTCCAGGTGGGACTAGGAGCAGACACCACCAGATAGTGAGGGAAAAGAGACATCACACCCGGTGTGAGTGCCCTCTGCTTCTAAACACCCAATCTCCACCCTTCTGTAGTGTTCCTGCCTGGAAAATTCCACAGACAGAGGAGCCTGGCAGGCTGTGGTCCATGAGATCGCAGAGTTGGGCACGACTGAGCAAGTGAGCACACACACACACCCCTTTCTGTAGAGGCATTCAGGCCCCCAGAGACAGTGGAAGCACCTGCCTATGGAAGGGCTCTCGGGTAGAGGCAACCTTTCCTTCCTCTCCAGGGACTATCACATCAGCCCATATGGTAAAATTTACCCCAAAGCCAAGACTGGAACTCAGGGGTCTTTAAACTCATCTTGGAAGATACCGTCTGCTGGGACGGTGGGCACCTAAAGGAGGTAACAGACAGCAGCCAAACCCCAAGCCACAGCCCACGTATTACCCTGGTCTCCAGCTCCCTAAACATCCCTCCTCACTGACCTCTTCCATCTTTTAACAGGAATCAGTCCAATCAATCATCAGCCAGTGAGTCAGTCTTCTAGAAAATTTTGCACCTCCCACACCTGAGAAGCCCTCTGTGACCGGGTCCCTGAGAGCTTTCTGACCGGCCCCATGAGCTGCTTACACATGTACCGTTAAGGGTTTGGGTGTGGGAGAGAAAGGGAGATCCGCTTCTTTTCTTTTCAACTTTCTCTAAATTCAACCCTATTCCACACCCTTCCTCCACTCACGCCTCCTGGGGACCTTCCCTGAACACCCCCAGGCAGGGAGGCAGGCAGGCTGCAGCAGGCCTCCGAGTTTCCCAGGACGGCTGACTGGAGCCAGGTTCCACACCCTTCTCCTCCCTGCGACGCCTCAGCACCGTGCCCCCAATCTGACCTGGCCTCCTGCCTCCAACAGAAAAAAATGACCAGCCAAACCCACCAGAGCCCCCATGTTCTGTCCTCAGGCCTCTTGTCAATAACGCATAGGCCCCTGCTCCCCAACTCCACCCCAGCTTCAGGAAGAGGTCCCATGGGGGCACTCACCTGGATTGAACCTTCTGAAGAACCTCTGCTTCTCTAGTCCTGGGAGCCCCCAGGACGCGCTAACNACCCACCAGAGCCCCCATGTTCTGTCCTCAGGCCTCTTGTCAATAACGCATAGGCCCCTGCTCCCCAACTCCACCCCAGCTTCAGGAAGAGGTCCCATGGGGGCACTCACCTGGATTGAACCTTCTGAAGAACCTCTGCTTCTCTAGTCCTGGGAGCCCCCAGGACGCGCTAACACTCCCTTCCAGCCCTCCTTCAGGGGCTGGCAGGCCGAGAAGGCAGGAGGCTGTGTGGGAGGAGCCGTGCAGGCCAGCACTTGGAGCCACTCCAGAAAACATTTTGCCTCAGAGAGGCTGGGTCCAGGTGCTGGGGCGGCTGACGTCATCTTTTCACCTACTACCCTTCTCTCCACACCCGGGAGATGGAAGGCCAACATGCCACTCCTGCTCTGGAGGCAGATGGAGCGACAGGAGCTCCCCCAAAGGCAACTGCTCCAAAGTCCAGTGGCCCTGGGAGGGAAGGGGAGTGGTCATCTGGTACCTGCATGTGGGCCAAGTTCCTCCCTCCCTGGGGACCGCGGGCAGCACAGCCCTCCTTCTCCACCTTCTCTCATCTCCCAACACCTGCTAAGGATTCCAAAGGTTCTTCAACCCGGGCAGCCACAGCCTTTGATCTTCCCCTCATTGCACTGTAAGGATCTGCTCATGCATCAGGTGCCAGAAGGGAGATACAGAGAAATGCTACAGCTCTGCCAGACAGACAGGGCGGGAGCAAGGTGANTCCGAAGGGGCCGGGCCAAGGCCAGGCCAACGGCTTTGACCTACACGAGCCCCTGTTTATTCTGGAGGAGCACGAGCTGGCGGCCATCACCGAGGAGTCGGCAGCTGCCTCCCCAGAGAGCGCCTCCCCCACTGAGCCCCGCAGCCCCACCCACCTGGCCCGGGAGCTGAAGGAGCTGGTGAGGGAACTGAGCAGTGACGCCCAGGGGAAGCTGGTGACCCCACTGCACCCCCACATTCTGCAGCTCTCCCACGTGATGGATAGCCACGTGAGCGAGCGAGTCAAGAACAAGGTCTACCAGCTGGCTCGTCAGTATAGCCTCCGGATCAAGAGCAGATCAGTGACGGCCAGGCCTCCGCTGCACTGGGAGAAGTTGGCTCCCACTGTCCCCCTGGTGCAGGAGGAGGTTGGTGCACCATCCGGTGGCACAGGTACGACGGGGTGGGGAGGGGCCCTTTCCCACAAGCCTGAGTTGGGAACACCTTTTAAGAGCCAATTGGCTTCTGGGGAAGTGACCCCGTAAAGAACCTATACCAGTAAGAGGGGCTGAGGTGAGCCCTGGAGCTGCTCTAAAGCCCAAGGGCACAGGGCCATGGGCCTCTCTTTTCCAGGAGAGCAGAAGCTCTTGTCTCTTTTTGATTCCTGACTCCTCTTCCCCACCTTTTTTCTTTCTTCTCATTTTCCCTTTGATATGGGGGCTGCAGATGGTAAAGGAAGTTTCTAGCCCATCACATCCCAAACCCCAGCAACCGCCCTTGCCCAGAAGGGGAGCTGCTGTAGCCAGTTCAGGAGCCCTCACATCCTCTTGCTCTGGGATTCAGGTGGCTTGCTCTCTCCTCACAGGTGTGAGCAAGCTGGGGCCACCTCTCTCCAACCATGAGCAGTCCGCGGTCCAGGAACGCAGCCCGCCCAGGCCTGGCTCTTCCAAGGAGATGTCGCCACAGCGTATCTCCTTCAGCTCCTCGGCCACCAGCCCAAGGACCACCCCACCGGGGGCCTGGCATGGCCCTCGAAGCCCCTTTGACACTGAGACCTTCAACTGGCCCGACGTCCGAGAGCTCTGCTCCAAGTATGCCTCCCTGGACGAGGCACTCCAGACCAAGGACGGCTGGCCCAGCAAAGTGCCAGTCAACCGGAGCCGTTCACTGCCGGAGAATATGAGGGAGCCGCAGCTGGCTCCCTCCAGCAGACTGGGCCGCTGCGGCAGCCTCAAGGCCAGGTGGGCCCTGGTGAGCCCAGAGGCGGCCCAGCCCCAGCCTCTGGGGGAGTCACCCCCAAGCGAGCTCAGCAGAGGGGAGGCCCTGCATATCACCGCAGACCTCACGCTGGAGGACAACCGGCAGATGATCATCATGGAGAAGGGGCCCCTGCCTGGCCCTGCCGCAGGGCTCGAGGTGGCCAGCGGGCAAGGACTGAGCTCTGCAGCTGCCCAGACGGGGAAGGACCAGGAGTTGCAGGAGTCTGCAGAGTATTGGCCTAAGGAAGAGGGTCCCAGGGACCCAGCGGACCAAAGCCAGCAGGGCAGAGTGCGGAACCTGAGGGAGAAATTCCAGGCCTTGAACTCCATAGGTTGACCCTGAGTCCTGGGGGAGGGCACANAGGACCAGGAGTTGCAGGAGTCTGCAGAGTATTGGCCTAAGGAAGAGGGTCCCAGGGACCCAGCGGACCAAAGCCAGCAGGGCAGAGTGCGGAACCTGAGGGAGAAATTCCAGGCCTTGAACTCCATAGGTTGACCCTGAGTCCTGGGGGAGGGCACAGCTGGGCTGAGGGGTAGAGGGAGGAACCACGGCATCCTCGTGCTCACAGCTGGGCTCACCTTGCTCACTTGACCCCCTTCCCCTGCCTCCAGAAAGGCCGCCCCTGGGAGAGCACCTGCCATGGCCCGGGACTTGCTGGCGACTTGACACAGGCCCATATGAGCCCCTTTCCCCTGTGAGGCCAGTGTGGCCACTTTCCTTGTATATAGTTCTGGTAAGAAGCCAGATATTTAAGCTCATCTCTTCCCAGAGAGAGCAAGCCCTGCTCAGGCCTCAGCGTTGCCTGGCCACTGCCAGATCCAGGGCCCACCCAGGGGACATATAGAAAGCTGGCCTGGGGAGGCTTTGCTCTTTAACCGTGCCTTAGGATCCAGGCAGGCACGAGGCCCATAATTTATTGCTTTCCATCCTGTGGTATGTTAGTGTTCTCGTGCGCACGTGCGTGTGTGCGTGTGTGTGTGAGTGTTACTTCTCCCCTCCCAGGAAAAGTCTCGTCGACTGTATTCAGGTACTTTTGTGGCTTGTCTTGCTGGCCCTGTGGTTGTTGCTAATGTACACACATTTCATTATTTGTCAATGGTGTAATAACCACTGCTGACCAACCAACCTGTGTGTGGTCTCCTTCCTGGGGTCTGGCTGGATTGGGAAGGGTCTATTGTGCCCAGGGCTGTTTTAGGGGAAGGTGGGACTTGGGCTTTTTGCTTCCACATGTACTTAATATGCAGCCATGCTCTCAAACCACAAGGCCCAGGTCCTGGTGGAGGAGGCTGGGGCCGCAGAATGTGCAGGAGGGGGCTTGTTCTGTTATTTCTACTCCTGTGGGCTTCTGTCTACCATAGCCTGGCGTCCTATCTAGGGTGAGGTCAGGGGTACCGTGCCGGCCTTTAGCTCATTTCCCCAAGAGCCAAAGTTGGATTGAAAGGGGTGAGGTGGAGGGTGGGATGTTTTTCTAACAGACAGATATTTCCATGACTGGTGCCTTTTATTCTCTCCCTCTCTGGTTCCCAAGAGGCATCCTGGGGGGTGAGGATACTAAACTTAGAGCCTAGGAATATCTTAGGTGGCTTGCAGTGTCAGGTGAGGGGTACAAGTGCATCTTTTCTGAGATGGCCTCATTCTTCTTCTCATTCGCTAAAGTGTCTTTGATTCCCAAGGGGTCTTTGATTCCTAACTGGGTGTTTTGCCCCCTTCCCTTGGTGGACCAGCCTTGTTTCACCTTGTCTGCCTGGGAGGACTGAGGCTGCAGAGCCAGGTGGGTGAGCTGTCTTGCAGGTCTTCTGACCTAGGAGGATAGATTCAGCCTAAAGATGAGTCTGCTGAGTATCAGAGGCAAGAGGAGGCCTTGCCTGGGCAGAAGCTGAGCTGGTCTGGCCCACGTTCTACCAGCCGCCTGGAATGGTCTGTGGCCACTTGAGCAGCTGCTGAGGAGCGTGCTGGTTCCTACCAGGCAAGTCAGATTATAACGAGAAGTCACACACTAGAGTGAGAGTCAGGAGACCCAGCCCTGCACTTAACTGGCTGAGTTGCCTAAACTCTTGCTTTTCCCTCCTCTATAAATTGAAGGGGATACGTGAGTTGTTGCTTCTCAAACTCTGACTCAGACTTTTCAAGGGGTAAGGCTTGGGGGAGGGGGTAGTAACGAACACTTTCCCCAGCAGATCCACACACAGCTCTCTAGGTTATACCTCGGAACCCTGAAGCAGCTCAGTGGTTCTTATTGGCTGCCCATTAGAATCACTGGAGAGGGAACTTTTTGAAAAATGCCAGTGCCTAGGTTTCATTCACCCAGACCAATTGAAACTGCCTCTCCAGAGATGATGGGCTTCCCAGGTGGTGCAAGAGGTAAAGAACCCGCCTGCTAATACAGGAGACAGAAGAGACGCAAGTTTGATCCCTGGGTTGGGAACATTCCCTGGAGGAAGACATGGTAACCCACTTCAGTATTCTTGCCTGGAGAATCCCATGGACAGAGGAGCCTGGCAGGCTATAGTCCATAGGGTGGCAAAAAGTTGGACACAACTGAAGGGACTTAAAGCACACTTGCCCCAGAAATGAACCCCAGGCGTGTGGATTCTGATACTCAGATCTCTGCCCCGCACTCCATGCAGAAAGGCCTCTAGCAGGCCCACAAGATGGCTGAATGCATGAATAAGTGAGTTTTCTCAGGGTCACAAGTGAAGCATAGGACCTGGGTCCTGGCAGAGTTGTTTCTATGAGACTCCAAGGACAAGTCAACGGCCTGGCTGTACCTCTGTCTTCATGGTGGTCTTGAGTTCACAGACCCCACTTTGCTTACTCAGCCAGCCCTCTTTGGTCCAGTTCAAAGGGAAACAGGCCAAATAGAATTATGGAGCATTATTGATTTATTAGAAAAACTAGTAAATGGGTTTCTTCTGGTTCGTGGAAGCACATTTGAGCAGGTGGAGGACAAGACCTGGCCGGCCCCAGGGCCAGCCCCAGATTGCGAGGTCTGTGCCCAACAGGGTTGCAGTCATCTGCCGCCGCCGCCGCCTCCATTGCATCCTCCCTGAGCTTGCTTGTCCAAGGGGCCAAGCCATGCGGTCTTCTGGATCTCTGCCCCCTCCTACTGAAGGGAGGAAGGAGATCCAGGGCCACCCTTGGGGACTCTACGTTCCCTCCAATAGGCAGGAAGGAGGGGTAGGGTGGCAAGGAAGCCAAGCCTCCCGAGGACCCTCCTGACCTCCGTCAGCCACAGTCCACTGAGGCCAGGGGGACAAAGGGGAAGAAGAGAGGGTGGGAGGACCACCTGACCATGCCCAGAAGGAGCTTCCTCTAAACTGCTCTGGGGAGGAAGCCTGATATGCTGGTGTGGACTGGAGCTATTTGGGGATACTGTTAAAAGACTGCAAAGTAGAAAATATGAGGAGGAAAAAAAAAAAAAACTTGGCAGGGCGCCAGGAGCTTAACCGCCTCCCCGCCCCCCTCCCCACCCCCCCCATGTGGCTCAGAGTCCCAAAGCTGGGTGCCTGCAGTTTCATTCCAGTTGGTCAAGGGTCTTGGGGCCTGTGTGATGTGGGAGAGGGGAGCATGGGAAGTTGGCGGTAGATGGTGGGTCAAATGCAGCTGGTTGCTGCCCTTGCCCAGTCCAGGGGCCCAGGGGTGGGAAAATCCTAGCTTATCCTCGAGGCCCTTTCATTCTTGGGACTGTGGAGTTGCTTGCTGAAATTCCTCACTTCAGAAACACACGTGGAGGGCAAAGGGTGGCTCCTAGTGTCTTGGCTCCCACAAATTGGCCCATGGGGACAGCTGAGAGAGATCTGCCTCCACCTGCTCTTCAGCAAGGAAAATGCTATCTGTCCTGGAGCAGGACATGCCTTCGGTGTGCCTGAGGCCTTTGCTATTGCCAGGTGAGTGTCACTACCTAATTGCCTCCTGCCTTGGTTTCCCCTATGTGTAGAGAGGTTGGTGAGTGATACAGATTAGGTTCCCTGNCTGCTCTTCAGCAAGGAAAATGCTATCTGTCCTGGAGCAGGACATGCCTTCGGTGTGCCTGAGGCCTTTGCTATTGCCAGGTGAGTGTCACTACCTAATTGCCTCCTGCCTTGGTTTCCCCTATGTGTAGAGAGGTTGGTGAGTGATACAGATTAGGTTCCCTGTGGATGCACAGAGGGCCACAGGGATAGGTGGATAGAGGACACATGACGACCCTGGCCCCCAAGGTGGGACCACACGTCAGGCCCCGTCAGAGAACTTCCCTCCTGTGGTGCTTGTCTGCTGAAGTTGCCTTCCCTTGACATAGTAGTAACTGATCTCGAGCACTAAGGGCTCCTGGGAAGGCCTAGTAACTCCAGATGCTTATGCCTCACCCAGTTCTGGGGGATCGTCTCAGCGTGTCTGAGGCTCCTTCCCATGGGGAAGGTGATGGAAACAGCAACTGCAGGTCCCAGGGTCCTTTCTGCTCTGCCCAGGGGCGTGTCTGCTGCCTGCAACTCAAGCCCTCTTTTGGACCTAACCCGAGTCGAGATGCTGGGCAGGAGCTGTATTGCTTTCAGAGGGTGGTGGAAAGAATACTGTGGAACCAATGGTCTGTTCCCTCCAGATGTCTGACTTTGGCAGCACGGGGATGGTTATCCCTGGGGAGAGAGGTTGCAGGGCCCCTTTTGGCTGTACCCAGGATTGGGGGGGTAGATTCTCATGTAGCCCCCTGACTCAGGTCAGGCCCTTCAGGAGGACCTGCGCGAGGGTACTTGCCACATCTTAATGGCTCCAGCCCCAACATTTGTCCCAGCTCTCCTGGGGTTGTTACGTGGGTTGTAATACCCAGGTGTGGCCGCATCTGCCACCTCAGGGTGACAGGTCGTGAACTTTGCTGTCGGTTCAGCCAGCACCCTCAGGTGGTGCCAGCTGCAGACAGGACGCATGGAGTATTTGGCTTTGGGATGCTCTAATGCAGGCGCTGTGGTGTCCATCTCGTATGGGGACCTGCACTGTCTCCCTCCGGGACCCGGGGTCTGAGTGGGGTACTGCTGGTCTAGCAGCTACTGGGAGTGCCGCAGACCCCAGGGTGGAGAGGTGGCGCCTGGGGCAGTGTGGGAGTCTTGCCTCCTTCTTGCCTGAGCCCTAAACTCTAGCTGTAGTTTTAAAGAGGGCCGGCTTGAGAGCTTAGGGTCCAACTACTGCCTGGCCCAGTGGCAGCAAGGGGGTGCTGAGGCAGAGGGAGGCCCTTCACACTTAGGACCTATTGATTTTGGACAGTGCCCCCTCTTTGTGGGAGGAGGGCTGCAGTGACCTCTGAGGTGGGGAGGCAGCAGCCCCTGGCCCAGAGCTACCTGAAGACTCCCTCTTCACGCCCGTAGGGGCAGGCTGGGCCTTCCTAAGGACCTTTCTTCTTCCCCTGGCTGTGACCGAGTGGGACGGGACCCCAACAACACTTGCTTTGGGAGTGGGCAGCATCTCAGGAATCTTCCCTGCTGGCTCAGAGGGTAAAGTGCCTGCCCGCAATGCGGGAGACCCAGGTTCAATCCCTGGGACAGGAATCCAGTGGAGAAGGAAATGGCAACCCGCTCCAGTATCCTTGCCTGGAAAATCCCATGGATGGAGAGGGCTTCGGTCCATGCGGTCGCAAAGAGTCGGATACGACTGAGCGACTTCACTTTCACTTTTCAGCATCTGAGGAACCCCCATCAAGCCTTCTTCTCCAGTTTGTGTAGGAATAGGGCGGTGGGGACTGGCTCCCCTTGGCCGCGTAAGGAGGGTCGGGAGAGGAGGGTGTGGGCCTCAAAAATCGTCTCCTGCTCCCAGACTCGGAGGCCCCGAGGGCCCGCGGAGCTGGGAGCTGCGTCCCTGGAGCCCGCGCTCGCTATGTGCGGCCCCGGGGCGGAGGGCGCGGAGGCAGGCGTGGGCCGGGCCGGGCGAAGGCAGCGATCGATCGCAGTGCAGCCGGGCCCGCGCCCGGCCGGCCGGCCGGCAGCTCGGAGCAGGCAGGCGGCAGGCAGCGGCGGCGGCCGGGCAGTGGACAGGAGGATGGTCCGGCCGAGGAGGGAGGCGCTAGTCCCCGCACGTTCTAACGACGCACCGGCTTCACCCGCCGGGCGCCCGAGAGGCTACTTCTTTTTGGGGAAGAAGCTGAATCTCTTCTCCTTGTCCTTCTTGCCGAGGCTGGTGTCGGGGCCGGTGATGGGGGGAAGGGGCAGGCTCTGTGCCTTGACGCGGATGCTCTGGGACTCGTTGATGGCCGTGCTCACGCCCTGCAGCCAGGAGAGCATCTCCTCCTGTAGGGTGGGAGGGTCAGGATCCTCAAAGGACAGGCTGCCTCTAGGACAACCCCTTCTGAGGGAGCCTTGAGGCCAAGGGGCACGGGTCCCTCCCAACTGCCCTTGTTGGTGGGGGTCAGGGCCAGGCAGCCCTGCACTTACCTCATCCTTGCCGTGGAAGAGCCACTCGCTGCCATTGCTCAGCCTAGAAGGACAAAGGGTTTCCCCCGTGGCCACCTCTGGATCTGACCCCCCAGCTCCCCGAGCTTTCCCATGACCAGGACCCTGTCAGGCAGCACAGAGCTTTCTGAGAGAGGCAGAAATCAGGATCACCAGCCTCTCTTATTTGAAAAATCCCTGAGGGGCACCTTAGGCCTGCAGCTGGTCACATGCAGTGGAACCTTGACTGGCCACTTAGGCCAGATGGAACCACCAGGGAAGGAGTGGTGTGAACAGGCAGGGCCTCACCTCAGCTTGAAGACATGCTTCTTCTTCTTGTAGTTGGCAGCAATCTCACAGATGGCATGTCTCAGGGCCAGGGGCTCCTCTCCATGGTAGGGCACCCCCAGGGCCAGATTCTTGGCATCCTTATAGAAGGCCAGCTCGCTATTTCTGAGCACACAGTACAGGTTGTTCCAGGACCTGTGAAGGTACACACAGGCAGGTCACCTACAGTCCTCACTTGCGTGCTCAGTTGCTCAGTCGTGTCTGATTCTTTGTGACCACATGGATGTTAGCCTGCCAGGCTCCTCTGCCCACAGGATTGTCCAGGCAAGAATACCGAGAGGGTTGCCACAGTCCTGATACAGCATCTCTATAATCAGTTCCCACAGCTTTACCATTTTTCTTTACACCAATTTTACTGTGATCAATAGTAATACATTTTACGGCTAAAAAAAAATGCAATTAAAAATAATCTGCATGTGGGATTTCCGTAGCAGCCCAGTGGTTAAAACTTAGCACTTTCAATGCAAGGGGCGCAGGTTCGATCCCTAGTCAGGGAACTAAGATCCCACATGCCACGTGGCATGGCCAAATAAAAAACAATCATCTGCATGTAATTCCACTACCAAAGTCTACTATTGTTAACATTTTATGTATTTCCTTCTGGTTTATTTCCTATTCACATATATAACTAAAATTGGATTATACTGTATATTCAGTTTTGTACTTTTAAGTTTAACACTATGTCATGAGTATTTCCCCATCCTCAAATATTTGAATCCTCAAATATTTCTTGAAAATAATTTTAATAGCTATATGGTATCCTATCACAATTAAGAATAATCCTTTTATTGGTGGACCTTTTAATACTGGAAAATTTATCCACAGTTGAAGTAGCAATATGATAAACATCCTTATGGGGCTTCCCTGATGGCTCAGCGGTGAAGAATCTGCCTGCCAATGAAGTAGATGCAGGTTCGATCCCTGGGTTGGGAAGATCCTTTAGAGAAGGAAATGGCAACCCACTCCAGTATTATTCTTGCCTGGGAAATACCAGTCTACTGGGGTCACAAAAAGAGTCGGACACAACTCTAAAGAACAGCAGCAACAAAACATCCTGATGCTTTAATCTTTGCCTGTAACTCTGATCTTACCTTGAGATATATTTCTAGAACTATTGAGTCTAAGACCAACAGCGTAAAGAACTTTTCAAAGCACGTTCATAGCCACCAGCATATCTGGGTCTCACTCGTGCTTGCGCTCATTCTGTCGTGTCACTCCTTGTGACCCCATGAACTATATAGCCCACCAGGCTCCTCCGTCCATGGGATTCTCCAGGCAAGAATACTGGAGCGGGTGTGAGTCTCACTACAGCCCGTGAGTCTCACTGCAGAACTGTAACATGAACAGAGCAGGGTTTTGTTTTGGTGGTAGGAGTATTTTGTTTTATTGATGATAAATGCCTGGTATACTGTGCTAGCACTTTTTAAAAGGAATGTATTTGCGCAAATCAATGCTCAACTCAAATGGGAGGCTTGGTGAGGACAGCCAACACATGAGCTCATAAAGGAGTTCACCTCAGCTCCTTTTTTGACAAATACAGAGCACATTGCCCTTGGACAGTAAGGAGAGCTGAGAAACATGAAGCGTGTCTTCCTCCTCTTCCTCACCACCCCTCCCCTACTCCTTTTTGAGGGCAGAAAGGTGGAGCACTAGCAGGACACATAGGGAGGAAGGACTGGAAGGTCAAAGAGAGAACTTGACCCATTCAAACCTGGCTGCAGAGCCATTCCACAAAGCCCAGACTTCTGACACCAGCTCAGGGATCCTCTGCTCAGACCCGGCCCTCACCAACTTCTCTGAGCTGGTAGCCCAAGTAAGACAGTTGCTAAGGAGGAGTAAAATCCTGCCTTGGACAAAGGACAACCTCTTTGAGATGGTTTCCCCCATTTGGAAAATGGAAACCTCAGTATCACAGGGTGGCTGTGAAAACGTCAGTCCTGACATAATGCTTGCCGCATAGTAGGTACTTTATAAATGCTAGTTTCCCCTCTCCTGCAGCCCCTCCATATAAAGCAATAAGCCTCTTCAGGGTGGTCGGGCCCCAAGTTCATTTCTGGAATTTGAAATAGCTTTGGTGTGTCCTCCAGGCCAGGCTCTCTGTATGTTGCCAGCTGGCCCTGAGAACAGAGCTGGCTTCAACCTCTTGACGCTGCCCTGTTTCTCCGAGACCCTAGACCGCTGCCTGAAGGCAGAGGCGCCCCTAGAGACTCTGGGTCGTGGCATCCCCTGGGTAGACCACACTCAAGGACACGACTGCCTCTGAATGAGTTCCTCAGGGTCATATCATTGCTAGGAGGGCCCTCCAGATGGCATTTAGGTCAGCTCTTTCTCCTTCCCTATTTTATGGCTGGGGAAACTGAGGGAGGCCCAGACTGGGTAAAAAGTGGGACTGGGTCAAGGACAGGCAGGTCTTGTTAGTGCCAAGACCTACCTGTTACCCTGCCCTGGCATAGTGCCAGCTAGTGCTCTCCTGCTCTACACTAGGCACGGCACCACATTTGAGAAGCAGGCTGCCCCCACCATCCCCATGTTACAAGTGAGAGGCTGAGTAACCAGTATGAGGTCACAGGATTTGAACTCAGGCCCACAGCTGAGGACAGGCTTTCCCACCATGCCAAGTAGCCCCCCGGAGTTGGCCCAGAAGGCGCCCGGGAACTCTCAGACTAGAGGCGGAGGGCCTCCTCACCCACGGACTGCCCGGATAGCTCTGGGCATCCTGCGGCCCCGCGGCCCCTCCCTGACACACCTGTTGGAGGCCTTCTTGTTGGGCCCCTCCAAGTCGTGCTTCCGGCCCAGGAAGCCCTCCATCTGCACACTGTGCCCGCGGTCTCGCTGGGCCGGCAGCGTCGTAGGCTCGTCGCCCTCGCTCAGCGGTGTGTCCAGGACCTTGAAGAGGGGCTCTGTGGCGGGTCTCTCGTCTGTGCTGGATTTCTCCTCCTGCCCGTCTTCGTGGGGCCTTGGTGGGGGTGGCGGCTGCAGGTCCTGGGGCCATGGCCTCTCTTCTTCCCCCTGCTCCAGGGCATATGGAGGAGCGCACCTTGCTGAGGGCCCAGACCCGGGCGGCCACTCTGGGCAGAACAGGGGAGGTCAGCAGGCCTCGCCCGAGTCTGGTTCCTCTCTCTTGTGCCCTCCTCCGACTCACCCTGGCCCTTCCCCAACCTGCTGTGGGTGTCCACCTCGCCTGCTTCCCCAAACTCTTTTCCTCTCCAGCCTCAATAGGAGCAGAAGGTCATTAGAGTGAGCTGAAGGGGCTGGGCCAGGGGATTTCTGACCCTGCTTGTTGCCCGACTCCAGGTGCCCACCCTGGTTTCCTGTCAGAGGCTCCAACTCCGACTGAGTTAGACTTGGGCTCTGACAAGATTTCAAAGTCAGATTTCAAATGAAGAAAGGGCTCTGTTGCTAAGAGAGAAGAAAAAAAACATTTGTACTAGGATGTTGTACGACTCTCAAGTATTAGTTGCTCAGTTGCGTCTGACTCTTTGCGACTGTAGCCTGTCAGGCTCCTCTGTCCGTGGAATTCCCTCAGGCAAGAATACTGGAGAATCCAGGCAAGAATACTCAAGGAATTGCCATTTCCTTCTCCACGAGATCTTCCTAATCCATGCATTGAACCCGGGTCTCCCACACTGCAGGCAGATTCTGTACCATCTGAGCCACCAGAGAAATTGATGAGAACTGGTTACCTTCAGCTTATGTCTGGGCACCAGGCTCTAAGTCTC
The DNA here is from genome assembly GCA_006410615.1 of Neotragus moschatus. Lineage (NCBI taxonomy): Eukaryota > Metazoa > Chordata > Mammalia > Artiodactyla > Bovidae > Neotragus > Neotragus moschatus. Next base: position 641,605 of record SJYA01001547.1, on the reverse strand, counting down.
CAGGTTGGTGTTTTGTCACTAAGTCGTGTTTGACTCTTGTGACCCTGTGGACTGCAGCCCAGACTGTAGCCCACCAGGCTCCTGTGTCCATGGGGTTTCCCAGGCAAGAATCCTGGAGTGGATTGCCATTTCCGTCTCCAGGGGATCTTCTCGACCCAGGATTTGAACCCATGTCTCCTGCATTGGCAGGTGGGTTATTTTATTTACACTGAGCCACCAGGGAAACCCAGAGCCTCCCAGCTCACAGGGGGAATAACTGGTCCCGCCCCCTTCATTTGGTGGGGATTTGCTGGAGGAGGGCAGTGGTTCCTAACCCCGGCTGCCTTTTACAATCACCTCGAGAGCTTTAACAAAATATTCGCAGGACCCATCCATCCTCAGGATGCTGGATTAACTAGCTTGGAGTGGGGTGTGCGTATAGGTGTTTCTTAATAAGCTTTTCATGCGCTATATGCTAATGGAGAATCGCCACCTAAGGAGTCAATGCCCCAGGGAAATGCTGTGGCTTTTGCCTCCTTTCACCTCCCCATGGAAGGCGTAAAACTAAGATTATGGCATCTGGTCCCATCACTTCATGGCAAATAGATGGGGAAACAGTGACAAACTTTATTTTTNGGGCACCTCCTTATGCAGAGCCTTGCTGATCCACTTTGGTGCCCCTGCAGCAGGAGAGAGAAGAGGACACACTGAGAGAACAAGGGGCAGCCTGCTTTCGAGTACAGCGCAAGAATGCCGCTGGGACAGGAATGGGTGGGTCTCCTATGGACCAAATAAACACCCAGGAAGGCAGCCTAGCTGGAGACATCTGCCAGAACTCTGCCTCAAAGGTCTGATTGCTGAGGACGTTAGAGCATCAGGTGGGAAGGGTCTTATAGTCCCCAAGCAGGTGGGGACCAAGGTCATTGAAAGCTCAGGAGGACCAGAGCCACCTCAGGCAGTAAGGAGACACTGCCCTCTTTTCTACTCTCTGTCCCAGCTGAAGGTGGAGGCCCAGGAGAGTGCTGGGGAGGAGCCAGGAAAGAGCAGACCCTGTGTTTCCCACTGTGGGTCCTTCAGACCTTGGATCAAATCCAAAATAGAGACATGGAGAATGAGGAGTTAGGTACCATTCTGGACATCAGATCGAAGCTTCAAACTGGAAGAGACTGATTGGACTTTTTAACGGTTAAAAATGACCTGCCAGAGCTGGCACTAAGGAATGGGAAGCAGAGGCTCGGTGGAGATGTTTGATGGCAGTGGTTGGAAGAAAGGTAAAGTTGGTCATGTTCGTATCCCCTAAATTAGGACTAAAAGACTTCCCTGGTGGCTCAGATGGTAAAGCGTCTGCCTGCATTGTGGGAGACCCGGGTTCAATCCCTGGATCGGGAAGATCCTCTGGAGAAGGAAATGACAACCCACTCCAGTCAGTACCCTTGTCTGGAAAATCCTATGGACAGAGGAGGATGGTAGGCTACAGTCCACGGGGTTGCAAAGAGTCGGACATGACTGAGCGACTAAACTTTTTCTTTTTCTAAATTAGGACTAGTCAACAAACTAACCTGGGGTTCCCTAAGATCCCATTTAAAGAAAGGAATAATATGGCTGGAAAAGGTTGAAAATCACTACTCTAGTCTAACACCTTCAATCTATGAGACAATCTGAGCTCAGAGGTTAAGTGACTTACCCAGGGTCATATAGCTTTCATTTCCAGTTAAGAAGTGCACTGAAGAGTTGGGCAGGCCTGACTTTTTATCACGTCCTTAGGGTTCTCATCTTTTCCTTGTCTTAGAGCCTCTGGAGAGTTCTGGCTGTGCCACACCCATCTTTATGCATCTTGCATATATGTTTTATATGTTTGAGTGTTGGCAATGAGGCAGAATTGACCACAAGGATCTGGAGGTGCTAAGGCCTTGCCTGGATCATCCTCCAGCAGGGAGGAAGGGCGGGAGTGGCGGGTTGAGTCTGGGAGCCTGGGTTCTGTGCACCCAGTCAAGCCAACCCTCTGACACAGGCATAGAGGTCGGGGAGGTAGTGAAGCCTTTCGTCCTCTCTCTCCAGCTGGCCCCTCTGCTCCTCCTGGCAATGGGCCAGGCTCTCCGGGACTCCCTGGTGGCTCGTGGAAGATGCCCTGGCAGATGCTGGGAGGGAAACCCAGCAGAACCTCTCGGCCTTGTTCACCCCCTCGCTCAGCCTCTGCCCTCCTGGGACTGGTTTTACTACTGGCTTGTGTGTCTACATTCTCTTCATATACTTTCATTTCCCTGCTCCTTTCCTCTTGGGAACTCTCCTTTGAAAACACACATTTTCCCAGGACTGCCTCCCAACTTCATTTCACCTTCTGTTTCCTCCTGATGGGTGCCTGACCCACATTCCCCAGCAGGGACAGTCAGAGGCCATGACCAGGGTGACCAAAAGTAAGCGGCCAGGTCATGGGTGGGCTTTGGAAAATAGGGGTTTTCCGATGTATGCAAAGATTTCCTCTGTTCCCTTGACTGTTCACATGGAGACACTTTAAAACACATCCTCGTCCCTCTATCCTGAGGGCTAAGGCCTGAGGAGGAGAGAGCCAAGAATGAGGGCAGGAGGCGGAGGGGTCTGGTGGCAGCTGCTCCTTTCAGACCCAGGGCTTCTCTCCCTCCTGGGCTGGGGGAAGGGACACAGGAGAAAGACAGGGGCATGGCTTGGGCAAAAGGGTCCTCCTTTTAAAGTCTCCAGGGGTAAGTATGTTCTGTGCCAGCTTCTAAGAGAGCAGGGCAGGCACTTCTCCTGCTGTTCCAGGAACCATGTTGCGCTCTGATACAGATCCTGCAGGCAGAGGGATCAGTGGACAGCAGACACCAGGAGGGGGTCAGCTACCTGTGTGCTGTAGGGACAGGCAGGCTCTATTCAAAGGCCCTGGATAGCCGAGACGATCTGACTCCCTTCTGTCCTCCAGGATACGTGGCAGAAGGCAGGCGTGCTGCTCTGGCCCTTCGGTCAGCAGGAGGAGGCTGAGATTCCACCTGAGGGGTAGCCCAGCCTAGAGCCCCTGCCCAGAGGAGCGGGGGGACACTCTGAAAAGAGGAGGATCCAGCCACTTGGGAGAAACTCTGGGTCTTGGGTCGGGATGGATGGAGAGTTTGGACCACGGGTGGGAGTAAGAGCAGGAGAGAGAAGGGCCTGAGATGGTGCCTGGGAAAAGCCTGGAGCTTCTGTTCTCGGGTTTGTGGGCCCAGGGGACTGGTGAGTGGGTGCGTGGGGCACATCTGAGGTGGGTGGGTAGGGCTTGTCTGAGCTAGGTGTGCGTGCTGGCTCTGATCAATGCATCGGAGGAAGGTAGGGGACAGGCAGCATTGGCTGCGGGGGGACCATCAGGGGAGGAAGGAGCACAACAGGAGAGCCTTTTAGGACCTCACAGGACTGCAATCAGGCAAGGAGAGGCCTGAGCTCCTGACAGGCAGGGCGTGGCCACCTCAGAGTCTTTGCAGAGTCTTGTACGCTTGACTTTGTAGGGTCCTGCCTTGCTAGGAAGCTGACTTGGGCGGGGGAAAGCAGGCAGATGTCTCCTCCCCAGGGGACTTTCAAGAAGGTGAAAGGGAGGGGGACAGGATGGGTCCGTTTCTTACCCGGAATAAGGGGGTTGAAGGTGTAGTTCCAGACCCAGCCAGCAGGTGGCATAAGGGCCCGCACACAGACAACCAAGTCTCCAGCCAGGGAGAAAAACCACCTGGGGTGTGACCACAGGGTCTCTGAGACGTTCTAGAAGATGCTTAGTGATCCCAGATATATGAACAAGCAAGGAAACGCATGTGAACTTCACAAGGAAATGCTGGTAAATGAGAAACGGGGTACCGGGATGCATCCCAAAGACTATTCGACCTTAGCTGTGAGAGGTCTTGCCCACCTACCTCACAGCAAGAACTGAGCCTCGAGTGTGTGTAGGGGTCTCCAGGGAGCGGCGCTGCAGGAAGGCTGGTTTGGGAGGGTTTTGGCAACGAATGTTAGAATTCTTATGGGGGACGTTGAGGAGCTGAAGGACTGTGGTGAGAGATGGAGGAAAGAATGAAGGGAGAATGAAGACCGTCACCTGCTAGGCATTCTACCTACATTCTCTATTCCTGTCCTCACACCCTTTCTGGGAGGTGGGTGCCACTACGCCTGTTTCATAGACAAGGGAAACTGAGGGTCAGGGAGAATGAGTAACCAGCCCAGAGTCACACAGCTACTGAGTGAAAGCTGAGGATGCCGGGGTCTGGTCCCAAACCCTGAGCTCTTCACTAAATCCTGCTGCAAGAGGCGGGGTGGCACTACTGCTCGGGAAAAAGGGGCTCATGGTCTAAAGGGGAGCCTGGCTTACAGAAGATGCGTGGCTGACGGGCTGAGGCAGCGGGACTGTGTCACAGCCATGCCGAAAAGGGCCAGAAGAGGGGCTGGGGGCCACACAAGACCTAGGGTTGAGCACCTTAGGCAACCAAATAGCCCCGCGAGACGACAGGGAGGGGAAACTGGCCACTTCTGCAGCTGAGAACTTCTTCCTTCCCTAAATATCTGTGGTCTGGGCTTTCATTGTCTGAATGAGAAGGCTCTCAGCAGACAGGCTGGGAAGGCTGTTCAAAAGACACTTGTTTGCAACAGTTGAGAGCAGCCAGAGAGATGGGAACAGAGGGTGAGCAGAGACAAATGCCGGAAGAGAGGACAGAGGGAAACACACGGGAAGAGCTGAGGCCGGCCAGGTGGGGAGCCCTCCAGGTTGGGGGCTGAGGGGAGAAGCTCTCATGAGGATTGGGAAGGGCAGCAGAGTGGCTCAGCCCTGTGTCCCAGGGGCCAACGGTTAGAATTCTTCTGGACGATGTTTAAGAGATGAATGAGATGGTTGTATGACATCACCGACTCGATGGACGTGGGTTTGGGTGAACTCCGGGAGTTGGTGATGGACAGGGAGGCCTGGCGTGCTGAAGTCCATGGGGTCGCAGAGAGTCAGACATGACTGAACGACTGAACTGAACTAAGAGATGAAGGACTGTGGTGAGAGTCCAGTCACTGGAAACCAGGGAAGACAAGGGAGGGATGCAGTGCAGAAGGCCACCAGGTGAAGTGAGGGGGAGGGAGGGGAGTGTGCAGGGTCCCCTTGGACAGGGAAGGTCTCCCGCAGGACCATCCTGGGGGAGAGAATGAGGCTTCCTCAGGGGCTGTCTCTGCCATTTCTATGACCAGTGTGGGCTCTTCAGGTCCCTGCCGTGAAGAACTGGAAGCTGCTTGATGTCTCTGAGCCAGGCACTCAGCCCAAAAGGAAGACACTGACTCTCCCATGTGGATCTGACACCCAGCAGTCAAGTTGGCAACTGCCAATCCCATTTCTGAGATGCCTTCAGTGTTAACTGAGTCCCATGCTGGGTCTATCGGGATCTGGGGTGCTCTGAAACATGGACTGGCAGACAAACCTAGGGGTTGGTTGCCTTTGAGCAGCAGGGATGGGACGATCACACCCAGCCTCAGCATAGAGAGTGGGGCACACCCAGCCTCGGACAGATGTCCAGAAAGAGCCTAGAGCCAGTTTCCCCAGAGTGCCAGGGCGTGGTGACAGGCTGTAGGCAGACACAGCCCTGCCATGCTGATTCAGGCATTCTGGGGAGACAGACACACCCTGGTTCGTGGGAAAACTGATGTTCTTTCCCGACCGGGTCTGCTCATTATGGACAAACACACCATTTGCCTTCGCTGCAAAAACGCCTGAACAAGCAGCTCAGTTCAGCCTCGGAGTGGGAGGGGAGAAACGATCTGGTAGAAAGGATGGAGAGAGCTTGCTCAGGCGAGAAGAAACACAGCTGCTGCGTCCACACCCACATCCCTTCCCTCTAAGGACGTCAGAGTCTGGCCTCTGGCAGCTGATTAAAGCTCTAGGCTGCCTGGCGCAGAGGCTGGTGCTGGGGGTGGGGGTGGGGGGTGCGGTGGGTGGGTATTGCTAAGGTGTTGACAGCAGCTGGAGCCACCAGGCACTGGCTGAAAGGTGAGCTGCTACAATCCAGTGCCCACTCAGTCTCGGGACACTATCCCTCATGTTCGAAAGTGCTAGTAACTTGCCTGAAGCCATATCAACCTCCAAGGCTCTGGAAGGGAGAGACAAGGGACCTGGGGGTCTGGACCCTCCTATTCATCCCAGATGAGTTGGAGAGTCTTCCCTCAGGGAAGCCAGCTGCAGGCAGTCTTGGAAGGTCATGGGGAAGAGTGACGTCTGTGAGCTGCGCTTGGCTAAGAGAGTTTTTCCCTGATGACCTGATGAAGGCCTGATAATGAAACGCATCCAGGCCGTTGCTTTTTGGAGCGGCCTGGCCCCAGAGTCCCTGCACCACAGAGGAATCCATCCTTGAGGCTCAGAGGAAGACATGGCACATTTGCTCCAAAACAGTGAACCCCGAAGGCAGATTCTTTCTTGCTGTGGCAGCCTACTAGAAGCACCAACCATTTTCAGGGTTCTTGCTCATCAATACAGCAAGCAGCTCCACTAGGAGAGTTCCTAGAACAGGCACAGGGCACAGAAGAGGCCCCTGGGGCTGGGGGCTGGGGGCCCCCAAGCCTGGGTTGGCTCAGATCCTCTGCAATACCATTTCTTCTCCATAAATCAACCTCCGCATCTCACCACAAATGTTACACTGAGGATTCCGACGCAGCCAGAGCCAAGCAGATGAGGATGCTTAGTAGGACCTCCAAGCCCTCCCCAGAGCTGCACCCAGGGTGACGGGTGTGGTCGGGGGAGGCTCAGCCTGCTTCCAGGCCCCCCTCTGCTACCCCAGGGCCACCTTCAGGGTAGGCCTTCAGGCCACCTCCGGGCCTTGGCAGGAGCAGAGGTTCAACTCCGCCTTCCTCTCTTCCCCAGGCAACAAAGGAAAACACCCTAGCCCTTTGCCATCACTTCCCATCTCCAGCCTCACACCAGCTGGCACCTGACCACTGAACCAGGTTCCTCAGGGCTGAGAAAACCACGAAAGTGGGGAAACCCTTCTCTCCCAACCCTCCCTTTATTTAGGTACATGGTTCATATACAGGAACGTTCTGGACTGTCTGTAATCCTGCAGAGAGAGCTCTATAAAGGGCAAGGAGACCCAGGAGGATTAGAAGGTTTGCCTGAAATCTCTCAGGATATTTCTACAATGAAGGACTAGAACCCAACATCCAGACTTCCAAAATTTCACTGCAGGAATTTTGCCATTTGTGAAAACTTGTTTCTTCTTGATCTCACACACTCCTGCGTACTTACCTGTAGAATGGATTTTATTTTTTTTTAATCAGAACATGCTCTAACATGGAAGGCTAGGAGGTGATGGAGGCGATGGATTGTACAATAATGATATGCTTGAGGAAAAAACCGAATGCGTGGAATAGCGCTCCAGCCCCTGCCTGTGCATATGTGTGTGTGCACGCACCCGGGAAAGGAGGAGCAGGCAGGGCTGNCTAACATGGAAGGCTAGGAGGTGATGGAGGCGATGGATTGTACAATAATGATATGCTTGAGGAAAAAACCGAATGCGTGGAATAGCGCTCCAGCCCCTGCCTGTGCATATGTGTGTGTGCACGCACCCGGGAAAGGAGGAGCAGGCAGGGCTGGCACGGCGGTCACTGTGGGCTGCGCAGCGGTCTGGACAGGGGTTCAGGTGCCTGGTCTGCTCCCCCAAGCAGGAAGCCAGCATGCACTAGTGATGGGTTTCATGCGGAGCCACAGTGCACACATCTATCACACGGGGCACCGACACCGGACCGCACACAGCAGGGGTCTGTCCCACCGGGCACCGACAGCGGACCGCAGACACAGAAGCGCACGAGAGCCAGGCCTAGCCCAAGAGAAGGCTCAGCGGACCTTCCTGCAGCCAGCCTTCCTGGGAGAGGCCTGCAGCTTCTGGAAAGGTTTTCCAACCTGCATGGGACTCATTCTCCGCTCTTCTCGTATCAAAGAACAAGCGGCTATCCCACTCTCCCCCTTGGAGTTCCGTGGATCCTCATGAAAACTCAACCAAGGGCTCAGAAAGGAGAAGCAGCAGGAAATCTGTTTGTATGAGGCCTTGGGCCTGGTGTTCGTTTGATTTGCCATCTGGTCTCTTCCTGGTACCGTGCACAGTCCACTTGCCCCATCTGGCAGGGTGGCTGGCTCTCTGGGAAGGGTCTCGTGTGCTCTCACTCCTCCTTCCAGAGAGACACTCAGGTCCAAGCAGGTTTTATTCCCCCCAAATCCAGCGGCATTCAGATGTTGGATGGAGGTGGCTCTGATGCACATGTAATTACATTTGCACAGACAAACACGACACAGACAATGGATGGATCGCTCAGGCGGTCCCAAAGGAACCCGCAAACCTGGGACACCACCACACGCAGACACACAGGGGTGTACACACAGCTGAAGCGCAGGTGGCAGGAACAGTTCACAGCCCCAGTGTCCGCAGTCCGTGCCAGCCCCCACCAGAGTTCTCTCTCCTTCAGTGGGGCTGTCTCTGGGAAAGGAGGGGCCAGGGTGAAGACCGGAGACCCCCACACTGCCGCAATGGATCTTCAGAGGGAACTGCTGGGAGAGACCCTCCAGCGGGAGCTCAGGAGTGCCCTCTGCTGGACATGACGGGCTGGTGCAGCTCAGCAAGGGAGGTCTCTGGTGGGGCTGGAGACAGCTCAGAGTGTGTGTGTGTCGTGTATGTGTGTCTCGTGTGTCGTGCATGTGTGTCTCGTGTGTGTGTGTGTGTGTCTCAGAAGTGTGGGAAGGGCTGAAATCTAGATCTGACAAGGATTCTGCGCGGGAAATGCATTTTTCTGGGGTTGATGTCATACCAGAAATTTCCACCAAGAACTCCTAAGGGTTCAGGCAAGCTCAGCTGGGTACCTGCACAGGTTATGGACATGCAGCGGCAAAGCCATGCAAGGCACATGCTGGGTTCTTGCTTTCTTCTCAGTCAGGGGCTCCCAGGACATTTCCCCAAAACCAGGGTCAGAGCCTCCCAGACTTCCTGCATAGACTTCCCGGGTCCTTTCAGCTAAAGGTTCTACACCAGGCAAGGCCCTGAAGACATCTGGGCCTTGGGTACCCGCTCCTCTCCATCCTTCCTTCTACAGGTTGGAGACCTCTGAGGCAGAATCCCTAGGGCTCTCTTTTCCTGCGAAAGGGCTCCCTCAGGTCTATTCTTGCCTCAGAATCATCTCTGTCTCCAGTTCACTGACCCACAGGCATCAGGCCAAGAAGGTGCAAAGTGGGCAGAGGCCTCTGTTTCAGTGGAAGGAGTCTACGCGAGGGTGAACATGTCCACTTCACTCCCCTAAATGCCACGGTTGGGGAAGGGAAACCACACGGCCCATTTGTGAGCATGTGCGTATGGGAACGTGTGCGTGTGCAGGGGGTACTGAGTTAGGGACGATGTTGGAGGGAAAGGACAGTGTTTAAAAGGGGATCATCCCTGCTGTATAAACTGTTCCCCCTGATGGAGATGGGGATGTGTTTATATAACAAAATTTATTAGACCACATAAAACCAAACTGAGAGAGTCATGTCAGTGGGCTGGCATGTCAGTTTCTTCTTGATTGAGGGGATAAGGGGAATTATTCAAGAAATTAAGCTAAGTAAATAAGGAAGAGTGGTGGAAGGATTCTAGGAGGGTGGGGGTGTACCCATCCTGGCCTTCTGCCCCGGCAGAGCCTAGTCGGGACGATGGGTCTCTGGCAGCAATGAGTCCCAGGAACTAGACAAACGGGACAGGGAACTGACCGGGGATGTTCTCTCAGTGGTGGCTTGGTGGGGACCTCGGGGAGCCTCTCCTGTTGTCTCGCCTTCCTCCTCTTGAAGCCTACAGAAAATAATGTCCCACTTCAGAAATGAGCACCTCTTGGAGGCCAGAGCCCATCTCCATGGCCTGGCTTCCCACCTCCTCCCCCAAAAACACAAGTCAAGTCTGCAGCCTGGCAGATGCAAAGTGAAGGCAGATGCTTCAGAAAAGGCTGGTTCCAGGCAGCCCGGCCTCTGGGACACATGTTCAGCTGGTTCCCAGAACAGGGGGTGACGGTGCAGCAGCCATGGCCCGCCCCTCATCCTTACCCCATGAGGACTCCAGAACACCCAGGACTGAGGGGAAATGAAGTCTCTTTTCTGCCTTTAAGCTCCAGACACTCTGGATTTCTCTGACTAGTGGCCCAGGTGTGAGAGGGCACATATGGTGTGTCAAAACATCAGGGGGCCTGTTTCGAGTATAAGCATCGTCCTCCCCCTCCCTCTCCGCCCCCCCCCCAGCAGAGTGCTCCAGCCAGTCCTCCCACACTCACCCAGGCTTCTCCTCGGTTCTCTCTGGGGTCTGGCGCTCTTTGAGCTCAAGCTAGGAAAGGGAAAGGCCAAGGAATCAGAGCAGCCACGAGGGGAGCCTGCTCTGAGACAGCTTTCCCCGAAAGAGGCTCCCTGTACCCAACATATCTGATGTTCGTTCCTTCTGGAAACAGCCCCTCTTGTCTCTTGCCTTCAAAAGTCCATCCTTCCTCCCACTCCTGTTTCCTTCCCACTCTCCCCACTTGCTCAGCCTTTTACACTGCCCACAGGTCCCCCCAAACCGCCTAAGAACTCTTAACTGGAGGGACCCCAAAGGCTGTCCATTGCTCTGGGCCGCCCCTCGCCAGCTCACCGTGGTGGGCTTTTCTAGGGCAGCGAAGCGCTCTTCCCAACTGGCCGCAGATTTCTCAAAAGCCTCATGCCTCTTGAGGAGCTTTTCTACACCGTCCACCGTGTGTCCATAGTCCCGGCTGGCCAGGTAGGGCTCCTGGGCGATCAGCCATGCTTCGGCCACGGAGGCGTCCCGGAAGAACTGGCACACTTCCAGCACTGCCGAGACAACAAGGCCTGGGGTCTGTGAGCGCCCCCCCGGACCTAGGGGGCCTGGGGAGGTCCGCTCACAAACAGACGTGCAGCCGACAGGCGAGCAGGCCGGGCTGTCTTCCCAGGCTGTCTTGCTCACTCACAGACGTGCACAAGCAGCCAGGGGAGAGTCCAGGTCTTTGTGCAGCCTCTACTCGAGTGGTGGGCTCTCCCCACCCCTCCAGTCTCCAGCCGCGGAGGACAGAGCCCCTTCTGGGCAGCACACACTACAGGTCAAACACCTGGGATGCACTAGCGCCTTACCCTGACCCCTGGAGAGGCCACAGCCCTGCGGGAACGCCAGTCCAGCAGGAGGCGGGGGCGGGGGCAGAGGGTAGACAGGGAGCGGGTGTGCTGGCTGTCAGAGGTGGGCTTCCAGCAGCGTGTCTGCTGGGTCTTCTCTGTGAACCTCCTCCTCCCCACCCCCAAGGCTCCTGGCCCTGAGTTCTGCTGATGAATGGTGCTGTGTATGTTGGGGGGCTTGTCTCCTCCACCGCCTTGTGACATCACCCCTCCCCGCCCCCGCCCCCGCCCATCCCGGACTGCCTGGCTCCCAGGCTTCACTCACACATGCTGAGCCGCTCCCAGCGGGCCTCCCACTTCTCCTTCATCTCCTCCCTCCTGGACATCACCTGCTCCAGCTTCTCCCTGATCTGTGGGAAGAAAGGGAAGGCAGCTCATGCTTTGGTAACCCTTTCCCCTGCTGTGGGAGGCGGTGTGTGGAAGGGGCCTGCAAAGCCAGCTGGCCTTGGTCACTCAGCCCTGGCGTCAAGTCTTGGCCCTGCCAGCTGAGCAGCCTTGGCCAGGTTACTTAACCTCTCTGGGGTTAAATATGCCTCATCCAGGAAGCAAGGGTCGCCAAGGACAAAGCACATACACGAGAGGGTTTAGGAGGGTTATGAGCCCATTCGCCCTTTGAAGTGGCCAGCTCCTTGAATGGGTTTGGTGAGGCTGTAAATCCCTGGGCCAGCAGAGCCCCAGTGCTCCTGGGATGAAAGAAGGATGAGCCTCCATGGCCCACAGGCTCCCTCCCAGGAAGCTGTCTGGCCCGGCAGGAGTGGAGGTGAGAACAGGAGAGCACGCATGTCCGTCCCGCCGGCCCACCTCGTCCGAGGCCTGGTGCTGCCTCTGCAGGAGGGACTCGCCGAGCTCCAGGCAGGTGCTAAAGTTCTTGCTGCGGGTCTCTATCTCCGCCTGGATGCCCCTGTGATACTTCATGAGGAGTTCCACCGAGGAGACGTCCCTGGGGGCAGGGTTGGGAGTTTGGTGAAAACGGAGGCTTGGGGTGACTCTGGCCCACTTGACATCAAGTTCCAATCAGAGGGGGGCCCCCCATATGCCTGGGAGTCTGACTCCACTCCATCCTCTCTCTCTGGACAGCCAAGAAGTCCTGCCAGCTGCCCGGTCCAGCAGGAACACTGATGCCCTAGTGGCCTCCCTCGGCCAGTGGTCAGGACACGGGCAGGGGTGCAGCAGCCACACACACACACACACACACACACACACACACGCACAGGAATGTTACATTTGGCAATAAAGAGGAATGAAGTACTGATATATGCCAAGTAGATGAACCTTGGAAAGATTGTGGACAGTGACAGAAGCCAGTCCTAGAGGACCACACATTCTATGATCCCACTCACGTGAAAAGTCTACAATAGGTAAATTTAGATACACAAAGCTGATTAGAGGTTGCCAAGGGCTGCAAAGAGATAAGAGTGGGGGTGATGACCGCTAAGGGGTACCGGGCTTCTTTTTGAGGTGATGAAAACGTCCTAAACTTATATTGGGGTGATGGTTGTCCAACTGTGACTATGCAAAGCAAACACTGAATGGCACACTCTAAATGGCTGAAGGGCGTGGCGCGTGAATTATAAGCTCAGTCAAGACGTTAAATATAAAAATTTGACCACCAGGACAGGCACCCTAGAGGCAGAGGGCTGGAGATGGGCACAAAGTGTGTAGTGAGTTCTGGTCCTGGCCAACTGCCCACACACCTGCCTCTATCTCTCACAGGCAATGAGCTCCTTTCCCGAGCTTTAGGGAAAAGGTCCCCAAAAGCCCGTGCTAGGGGGAGAGTGACCACTTCTGGACCTGCCCAGCTTTGACGTATAAGCTATTTATTTTCACTGACAACCGTGGCCACTTGTGCCCCTGATAGAGTCTGAATGACAGGTGTATTTCTCAGCACTCCCAGCATTCTCTTTACTCTGCGATGGTCAGTCCTCCTAGCAGCAGCTGAGCCACTAAGATTCTGCCTGGACCCAGCCTCAGGTGCCCCTTGGGGATTCCTGCATGCCCACAGTCCAGGAGACCCCTGCAGGACAGGCTGGCATCCCGGCCCGCCAGCCTCTGGGACNTCTCTTTACTCTGCGATGGTCAGTCCTCCTAGCAGCAGCTGAGCCACTAAGATTCTGCCTGGACCCAGCCTCAGGTGCCCCTTGGGGATTCCTGCATGCCCACAGTCCTGGAGACCCCTGCAGGACAGGCTGGCATCCCGGCCCGCCAGCCTCTGGGACACAGTGGTCCGGGGGTGGGGATGCTGCTCTCACCTGGGCTTCTCCTGGGTCTCGATCTGCCGGACGATGCTCTCCATCCAGGAGAGCAGGTCTCGGGCCATGCTGAAGAAGCGGAATTTGTCTGCCGTGTCCACCAGCTGGGTGCGGCGCCCGGCACAGGCATCGAGCAGCGCCTGCCACGCGGCAGACACTTCCTGCTCGTTGCTCTGGATGATGTCTGCCTTCTCCCCAGCGTACGCCGTCTGCAGGCGGGCGGCCACATCCTGGAACTGCTGTACCTGTGATGGGGCAAAACTGACTGTTGTCCCCCAGGCCAACACATCTTGGGCCTAGGATGGATGAGAGTGTCTGCTTCCTCTGGTCTCCCTCCTGAGGACGGTGCTGGAGGCTCCCCACTTCTTGGGTGCTGGAGAGAAGGCTCCCTGCTTTGGCACCTCTGCTGACCCAAAGTGCCCCTTGGGTTCTGATGAGGATTTGGGAGTGAGAGGGGCTCTGTGCCCTTTGATGTGTGATTATGAGAGTAATTATTTACCGGGCACCATTCTAAGCACTTTTTATGACTCTCTCGGTCTTTATAACAATCTCATCAAAGAGGTACTGTTCTTATCTCTGTTTCTGAAACAATGAAACTGAGCTGCAGGGAGGCTCATGACTGGCCCGAGGTCACCCAAGCTCGGAGAGGGCACAGCTGGGACTGGAGGCGTCTCTGGACTCCCTGTTCCAGATCCTCTTTGTGATGCCATCCTGTTTGAGGCCGGCCCCAGGGCAGGGAAGCCTCACTCCTGAGACCCTGGTGGGGCTGCACCTGCCTCAAGGGCTCTGGCATCCCCAAGGCACCTCCAGCTGGAGGACAAATCCCTAGGCTGTCCCCTTCTTGGTGACCCAGGGGCCCCGCCTATTAATATTTTGGTGCTTTTTCCTGAAATCCCACTGTGTCAGTGCAAGACTGCAAGTGAGCCCAGCTCTCCCTGTTCCTCTGGAAGCCTGGTGAGCACCCCCAAAGTGACCGAGCCCCCCGTCAACCTTTTCACCACTCTGGACTCTGCAGAACCTTATGGGCCTATAGAAGTGCCTTAGGGGCACCCCAGGATGGGAGAGGGGAGTCTAGGCTGATCTTAGGCCCCCCTCCAGCTCCAACTTGGAAAGGCTGAACAGCCCCATGGCTAAGGGTTCAAAGTCTACAGCCAGACTGCCAGGATCTGAATCCTGGCTCCACTGCTTAGCTGCATGTTTCCAGGCAACTTAATTACCTTTCTATGCCTTGTTTTCCTTATCTAGAAAAGGCAGAAGACATTCTTCCCTTCCTCAGAGTGTGGCTGAGTGTATTGCTTAGAATAGTACCTGGTGCTAGAAAAGCGCTACATGTAGACTAATGATTCTGTAACACTGACAACCAGATAAATTGCATTTTAAGGTACTTTGCATTGGGTTTTGGGAAAGGTTCCGTTTAAAGTGAAAGTGTTAGCCGCTCAGTCATGTCTGACTCATTGTGACCCCATGGACTGTAGCCCGCCAGGCTCTCTGTCCATGGGGTTCTCCAGGCAAGAATACTGGAGTGGGTAGCCATTCCCTTCTCTAGGAGATCTTCCTGACCCAGGGATCAAGCTCAGGTCTCCCACATTGCAGGCAGACNGGAAGCGGGGGTTAGAGCCCCACAAGCATCCTCATGTGTTTCAGAGAGCAGAAGCCTACTTGCCCTGAGGAGACCCAACAGGCCAAGCTTAGCCCTGAAAGAGGGACAAAGCAGTACAGGAGAGACCCCAGGAGCTGCGAGCCTCCTCGCAGGGAGGCCAGGAATACAGAAGCTACAAGGCACGTGAAACCCCAGGGCAGGGCCTCCAGGTCCTATACTCACCTGTGCCCTGAATGGCCCCCAATTCCAAAGCTCCTGGACCCCTCACTCCCACTCACCAACCCCCATGGTTCCCCTAGAATTCTCTCTGCTATCACCAAAGCTGCATGAGAATACAAACACAGACTGGGAACCCTGAAACTGTCAACAAGAAGAGTAGTCTGTAATCTGCTGCCGGGGCTTTGTGTCGTCAGCGCTGGGCCTTCTTCCCTGAGGAGTGGCCGGGGCAGGAGGGACTGACCAGGTAGCGGGACTCACCTGATTCTTCTTCATGAACAGCTGCACGGCTTGCAGGTTAGTGCCATAATCGGTCGACTGGGCCAGAGGCAGCCTCTCCTCCACCCAGAGCTGCGGAGACCAGAGGGCAGGAGACAGCTGATGACAACCACGCCACCCTTTCATCGCTCACCGTGGGTCAGACACAGCTCTGCCTGCTGTGTCCCTCCTGTTCCTCCCAACAGCCCATCAGTGCTTTGTAAAAGAGGGGCATTCGATACTCTGAACCAAGGCTCCGAGTAAGTTGCTCCTGGTCACTTCAAGGCGGGTGGCAACATAGGGATCTCAAGCCCAAGTCTGTCTGGCCCCTAAAGTCCACGGGAGAGCCACCCTTCAAAGGGCACTGGCTTACTTTTATGTTTAATGTAATCATTACAACCACCCTATGAAATGAGGTGGTGAGATGACCAGACACCTCCTGCCAAGAACTGCCCTGGGCAGCAGCCAGCCACCCCAATGACAGCTGGGGAAGCGGGGGAGTTGCCGCTGTGCCCACTCACTGTCTCATCCTCTAAGTCCCGGCTGATCTGCAGCTTGGCTCTGGATGATTCCAGCTGCTTCTTCCTCCTCCCCAAGGGCTCCAGGAGGTCCAGGAACCGCTTCTCGATGCTCAGGTCTTCATCCCCCGCCTCCTCTCCCAGCGAGGGCATCTGGGCGAACAGCTCCTCCAGCTCCTCCTTGCGCACATTCACTTGGTCCTCCACACGCTGGGACGTGAGAGGATGGTGTCGGCACCGGCCCTGGCACCTGGCCAGCCCCTCCTCCTCCTCATCGTCCACGTCCCGCCAATCCTCCAGGACCTGGCTTGCACTCAGCCTCCCCCAGGGAGTCTTCTTGGATTGCGCCCACCTCACCTGTTGCTCCCCTGAGCACCTATGCTACACTCCTTGTGCACGCTTTTATTACCCTGTCTGGATCCGTCCCTGCCTTACCCACTGCAGAGGGTAGGAGCTGGGTTGTAAACTGGGAGACGTGATAAAAGCCAGCCTAGCTAAGGGGACAGGCGGGTACTCCCTTTCAGGTTGCAGCTTTGCTGCCAAGACTCCCTGCATGCCAATGGCCCCAGTCTGCAACCCATTCACTCGCCTTCAGCTTAGCCAGCATCCTGTTGACGCTGGTCAGGTCCTTGCCCAGGTCGTCTGACTGCAGCTGGTCCTCCATGGCCCGGATCCACTTGTTGAGGTCGGCCTGGGTCTGCGAGCGCATGTCGGAGCTCCTGGCAGCTGATAGCTGCCGAGCCGTCTCTTGTGTGTTGGCCTGAAGCTCGTCCCAGAGCTGGTGCAGGGCTTCCAGCTTCTGTGACACCAGGGCTGCAAACTGGGGCTTCTCCTCTATCAGCTGCTTTCCTTCCTGTGTGGGGAAGAACTGCTCACCCTATGACCTTGGAGAGGACCCTTGGAGAGCCGCCTTGCTCCAGGTAGATGCCAAGGGCTAACTGAGGGGAGGTCGGTGAGGCGATGGATCTGCCTAGAACTTGGGTGAGACTTCGCTGAAAAACTCTGTACCTCCAGAGTTATTTGCAGCAGAAACTGAGGCATGTGGAGGTTAAGGAGTCAGGCAGCCTGGCTTGGAGCCTGTACACTTAACTATGACGGACACAAACTCATGTGGCTCCCAGGCCTGCTTTTTCTGGATAGCCATAGGAGCGAGAGGCTCCTTTTCCTCCTTTCTTTCTCTTCCCAGGCCTGACTCCAGCCGTATTTTTGACTCAGGCCCCTGGACAAGCTTGTTACAGACAGGACCTCTGCTATGAATGACAATTCCCTGGTGGTTCTGCCCATCCAAACAATGAGGGTCAGCAGTCCCTGGCCCACTCTGCTCATCTCACAGATCCCCCTGCCTCTGGGCAGGACACCCTGGTGAGGATGGTGGACAGCAAACAAGAGATGACTGCTGTCCTGTCACTGGACTCATAGGCTTGTGTTCTCAGTGTCTGGACTGTCCCGAGACTCAAGTGACCCACAGGAGGCACCCATTCTGTGCAGGCTTAACATCGGATTATCAGGAGTTCCAAGGTTTACCTACTACTTGGAGAAGTTTTTCACATCCAGGTTCTATACCGCTCAGCAAGCTCTGGGCCAATGTCCGTCCCCCATGAGCAGCCCCACTCAAGGAAGCATCCCCAAGCAGAGACCCCATCACTTGCTCTGCTCACCGCGTCAACGTTCTCCAGCCACCCCTGGTGGGAAGCCAGCTCTGCCACGAATGCCTGGTGCTTTAGCCATTTGTTGTGAAGGTTCCGAGCTTCATCATAGGAGACATCCTGAGATGTTAGCAGCTTGTCATTGATCCAGAGAGTGAGCTGTGGGCAGAAAGAATGGGATCCATGGTCCCTGAGTGTCCCTCTTTGGCCGGGGATCATGGCTGGACCTGCTGCCCACCTCTGGCTGCAGAAGGCGGCCAAGGGGAGGAAGTATGAACACAATAGAGTTCTCCCCTCTGACTAAGGATCCCTAACTCCCAGGACAGGAAACTTAACCTGCGTGGTCTCAGGGCTGAAACCCAGGCTCCCCCGTGTCTTCCCCTCTAGAGCAGGTGCAGTACAACACCAGGGATATTCACACTTCTCTCCACATTTCCAGGACTGAGGACAGGGCCTGGCCTATTGTAGCAGCTCAACATGTGTTTACTGAATGGAAGGTTAAACCCACCCTTTGGCAGTAGGGTGAAAAAATGTTCTCTGAGGACAAAGCCAAGGACAGATCCTATAAGAACAGTGAAGGAAGAACTTTTGAGTCTTCCATGTTTCCAAGATGTCCTGGCATTACACCAAGCTTGGTTTGTACCAAGGGCAGAGGTGGGTGAGGACAAAGTCATTTGAGTTGAGAGGAAAGGGGTGTGAGGATGGAAGCAACAAAAATGTCAGGGGAAGCCCCATTCCACGTGGAAGCACCGTTCATGGAGAAACCTAGGAGTGCAGGGTGAAGATTTTCCTGGACAGCTCACCCCAGGCTGAGTGAGGCACTTCTGAGCCAGCGGTTCTCCAACCGAAAAGCTTGTTGAGAATGCTGCTCTCTGTCTCACCCCCTAAGTTCTGATTCATCTGGGCCCAACCAGGGCCCAGATGTCTGCGTTTAGCTAGAGCCAGGACCAGCTCCATAACTTTCAGGGCCTGGTGTCAAATGGAAATATTCAAAGTCATTAGGAATCGCAAGCCGCCAACAGCAGAGTATTAAACCAAACTCGAGGCCCTTGTAAACACCCGGCCCTGTGTGAATGCAAAGGTCACATGACTTTCAGGCCAACCCTGACCAGGACCCTAGGTGATTCTAATACAGATGGTCCTCGGGGCCCTTTTTGAGAAATCTTGCCCCAGACTTGACAAATTAAAAGATATCTTTACATATGTTTAAAAAACATTGTGAAACCAAAGATTCTAGAGGATGAAGGACTTAAGCTGTTATGAGCCCAGAGCTCTCTGCTTTTGGAATCCAGACTCCTGAGTTAGAAAGGACTTCCCACCTCCAGGGCACCATGCTTCTAGAGGGGAGCTCCTGCAAAGTGGCCAGTCTGGCTGGAGCCTTACCTCCTGGCAGTTCTGCAGGAAGTTCTGGAGCTCCAGGTTGTCTTTCAGAAGCTCTGAGGCCTCCAGGGCCTTTTCGTTGTTCTTCCTGTGCCTGCAAGGAAAGCCGGAACACGTCATGAGGGTGCTGTGTACCGAACCCCTAGCCTACCTGGCTCCAGCCCCCCGACCCTCGGGGCAGAGAGTACCTGTCCTCAATCAGCTGCACCTTCTCCTTGATCTTGTCTGAGAAGAGGTTCCCCTCAGCTACCAGCTTGTTTCCAGAGTCCACAGGACTCAAAACCTTATCCCGGTTGTTCTCCATAGACACCAAGAAATCCTCAAACTTCCGGATCCCAGCCTCTGCAGCTTCTAAGGAGTCTGGGGGCTCCAAGTGAGCCAGGGTATATTCCTGTCGAAGCAAGTTTCCAGACAAGGCATGGAGGTGAGGAGGTGGAGGAGAGGGCCCTTGCCAGGCAGGAGCACCGTGTGCAGCCATGCAGGTTACAGCATGAATGGCACCCTTTGAAGTTGTGCAAGGAGGAGGGACCCTGAGTCCTGTTCCCTGCCCCTGCAGGGCACCTGATGAGCAGGGTACCCAAAGCCACACGGAAGGATAGCCATCCCGGGAAAAATTCACTACTCTGAAGGCAAAAAGAGAAGAGGATAACAGAAGATGAGATGGTTGGATGGCATTGCTAACTCAATGCACATGAGTTTGAGCAAACTCCAGGAGATGGAGAAGGACAGGGAAGCCTCGTATGCTGCAGTCCATGGGGTCACAAAGAGTCAGACATGACTGAGCGACTGAAGAACAACAAGAAGCCTCTAACTGGCCCAAGAATAAGACACAGTTTGGGACATGGGACTGGAAAGGGCACACGATAAGGAACAAAGAGGACTGTCCCCTGAACAAGAGAGAATCTAAGAAAAGCACAATTTGATCCCTGAGCTCTGTAGCACTTCTGCAGGCTTATAACCTACAAATTCTCTCTTGCCCTGAGAGATGCCCCAAGCCCCTAGTGCCTCTCCCTACCTGGTTGCTAAGGATGGCCTCAGCCTGCTTGGCATCTTTCTGGAACTCCTGGAAGCCGAGGCACTGGGTGAGGGCCTGGCTGCGGCTCTCCCACATCCGGCCCAGGGCGTCCCAGCCCTTTTCTAGGCCGTCTAGCCGCTGGGCCAGGAGCAGGTACTCTGGGTCCGTCTGGCCGTGGGTCACCTTCTCCCCAGATGCCCTAACTTTCTGGTAGCTCTCCTGGTGCCTGTCCATGTCGTCCTTGATGGCTGCGTGCTGCTGCAGGAGCTGCTCGGCCTCCGGGAGGGACTCGGGCATGTCCTTGGAGGCCACATCCTTCTGGGTCGTGGATAGCCAGGCCTGGAAGGCATCCAGATCCTGCAGGAAGGCCTGCAGCTGGCTGGCTTCCCCCAGGGAGGCCTCCTGGCTCTTCAAGGCCTGCTTTAGGCCTTGCCACAGCTCCTCCACATACGCCTGCCTCTGCTCAATGTCCTTCTTCAGCTCAGGGTGTGACGCCATCAACCGCTGTGACTCCCGCTCCAGCGTGCCCAGACGGGTCTGGATGGCAGCCACGTCACGCTCCAGCCCCGACAACTTGCGCTGGATGGCAATGACCCCTGCCAGGTCCCGGCCCAGGTCCTTTGTGGACTCCACCACCTTCGTCTTGTCCATGATCCACTTGCCAGTCTCCTCGCAGTCCACGCAATAGTTGTGCACCCGGAGGGCCGAGTCCACTGCCTCCCGCCGTTCAGACACCATGGTCTGGAAGTCCTGCCACCTGCCCAGGGAGACGGGAGTCAGACAGCCTCTTCCTTCACCCTTCCCACAGGGTATCCCTTCCAGATTTCCCACCAGAGTCTCCCCTGATAGAACCGGCACACTGAAAAAAGAGTCATCTCTCCACCAAACTGTAATGAGTCAGTTTATCCACTTTTACCCAAGACAACAGCATTGCCAGAGCTTTCCATTAGCAGGAGCTGAGCTGTGATGTTATCACAACCATCAATAAAGCAACATGATGCTCTGTATTACGTAAGCTCTATATGTAGCTGAAATTCAGGCAAACATACAATTTCCCAGATTTTTTGAAATGCAAGCATATCTCATTTTATTCTGCTTTGCTTTACTGTACTTCACAGATACTATGGGGCTTTTGTTTTTGTTTTCTTTTATGAATCAAGGATCTGTAGCAATCCTTTGTTGAAACATCTATTAGTGCCATTTTTGCGACATTTGCTCACTTCATGTCTATCATATTTTGGTAATTACTGCAATATTTCAAACTCTCTCGTTATTATACTTGTATGGTGCTCTGTGGGCATTTACTATTGCTAAAAGGTTATGACTCACTGAAGGCTCAGAGGATGAGAATTTTTTTAGCGATAAAGTATTTTTAAGTTAATGTTTGTACACTGTTTTCCTAGGCAGAATGATGTCACACACTGAGTAGACTACAGTACTTTTTGTAAACAACTTTTAAATGCACTAGGAACTCCCCAAATTTGTGTGTGACTCCTTTTATTTTGACATTGATATTTTGATATTTGATTATTGGGGTGGTCTGCAACTGAACCCACATTATTTCTTAGGTATGCCTATACTGAAAATAATTAGAAACACTCCATTATCAACTATAAGAAAGCTTTATGACACAGGATCCCATCTGCCCCAGAGGAACCACAAAATTGTCTAAGACCATGTTCCAAGTGCCCAGAGCCTAAGGAAAGCCAGCATGGTTGTCAAAGAAAACAGTCATGGGAAGAAGAGGAAGGGGGAAGGAGAAGTTGGGATTGTAATGAAAACATCTTAACCTTCATGTGCAGTGTGGAATGAACCTGGGGAGTATGCACATATGGGCAGATGTCCTGCAACTAGTGTGCAGCCCACAGTAAGCCTCGTCTAAAGAGCCACTCAGTAGCCTGGGCCCACACCACCAGGGACACCTCCCCTGGACCTGGGTTTACTCATCCTGCATCACTGTGACCTGGAAGCACACGAGAGCACGCTGAACGTGCAATCCCTAACTGAGCTCATCTCTCTTGATTACCCACAATGTATAAGCATTATGAAAACCTTTGGGAACATATGGTCATAGCTAGCCTTTACTCTGGCTTTGGGCCTTAGGGAATAATAGTCATGGCCAGGCTTTGCTCCATAGAGTGTATGAGTTAGAAAGAAAGTACGATAAACTCATCAAACAACAATAATATAAAGTACGACGTACACAGCACACACCAGGCAGAGAGGACTAAAGGAGCTGTGAGGAGCAGGAGGGGTGGTAAGAGCAGGTCCCACGGTGGTCATCTGAGCTGTGCTTCAATGAACACATCACCAGCAGTGAGCTATTTAAGGATGGGACACTGAGTCACTCATCTTTGAAGCCCAGGCACCTGGGATGGAGGTAGAGGGAGGAGGCAGATGGACTGGGTAGAGTGTATTGTGGGCATTCCCAGGGTGACCTCAGTCTGGGGGTGGAAGACAGATCTGCAAAGCAGTAGGAGGAAGGCTGGGAAGGATTGGGAATTCCGAGAGAGAGAGAGGAGGACGAGCCCAGAGAAAGGCTGGGAAATTCCAGGAAAGAGGGGAGAAGAGTCCAGAGGTAAGGCCTCTGACCTCTGGGGAGTTTTGTGCCTGTAACACGGATGCTGCTGAGGCTGGATGTTAAGGGAAAGGGGCTGGAGGTTCGCCCCAAGGTGGTCTGAAACTACTGTGAAAGGAAAGCGAGGTACCCCAGGGCTGGGAGGCCTCCCAGCCCCATCCAGAAGCCACAGGAAACCATCTGACAGTGCCCCCAGGAAGGAGGCTCCATGGTGACTTTCCAGGCTTTTCTTGGTATGGCCTCACTGCAGCCACCAGGCAGGGGCCACACAGGGGCAGGGTGACGTTCGGGTCTCATCTGCCTCCCAAACCCACCTTCCCTTCCCCCGTGCCGTCTCCAAAAGGGGGGACGTTGTTAGAGCTGCTCTAGGCAGCATTGAAGGCCAGGCCAGGAGTCCAGGTGTGGCCCTGGGCCCAAGGTATTACAAGATAACACTGGTCAACCAGAATGTGTATGTGGGAGGTAATCACATGTTCGGTAAGTGCTGAGTGACTCAGGTGTGCTGAGCTGGCACATTTCTGCTCTGTCCTCGGTCACGCACGGTGTTGCCTCACACAAGCATCGCGCACGTGTCTTGTGCCACTGTTCTAGGCTCTGGGGGTAGAACCACAGATGAAGTAAAGTGCTCCCATTCAAATGGGCAGGGGCAAGTAAGTGTATACTCCATCAAGTGGTGACAAGTACAATGGAGGAAAGTTAAGCACCAGTCCCTGGTGGTCCAGTGGTTAAGCCTCTGCACTTGTAATGCAGGGGGTGCTGCTTCAACACCAGGTTGGGAGACTAACAACTCACATGCTATGTGGTGTGACCAAAACCCCCCAAATAAATAGTTTTTAAAAATCCAATTTAAAGAGGGAAAAAAGGGGGGCTTCCCTGGTGGTCTAGTGATTTAGACCCTGCCTGGCAATGCAGGGGACATGGGCTCACTTTCTGGTCCAGGAAGATCCCACGTGCTGCGGGGCATCTAAGCCCTTTTTCTGTAGCTTCTAAGGCCTGTGGGTGGCAACTGTTGAAGCCCACATGCCTAAAGCCTGGGCTCCACAAGAGAAGCCACTGCAATGAGAAGCCCGCACACTGCAGTTAGAGAGTAACCCTGCTCGCTTCAACTAGAGAGTGGATCCCATTCGTTGCAACTACAGAAAGCTGCATGCAGCAATGAAGACCCAACGCAGCCAAAAATAAATAAATAAGCAATTTAAAAAAATCTTTAAAATTAAAAGGAAGCAAGAAAATGGGATTGAGGCAGAGGAATTGGATGGGAAGGAGGAGGTGATACTGTGAATGGGGTGGTCAGTGTGAACTGCACCAAGAAGACATGTAACTTGAGATCTGAGTAATGTGTGGGAGTGAGGATACCTGCGAAAAGAATATTCCCAACAGAGGGAGCCTCAGACAATAAAATATTGGTGCTCAGAGCTGTGGACGCTATATAAGATACCGTGGGCATTGTATAAAATACTGTGGACACTGTATAAGATACTGTGGACACTAGAAAATATCATGGACACTCTAAGATACTGTAGACACTGTAGAAGATACCATGGACAGTGTAGAAAATACCACAGACACTGTAGAAAATAGTGTGGACACTATAAGATACTGCTCTTCATTTATTTACAGTCTAGTAGAAAAGTTCTTAAATGATGAAAGTAATTATAATAAAAGGTAGCGTGTGAAACTCTAAATCAGTCAAGGAAAGATACTTTTCATCCTGGAAACTGTGAAGGAGAAAAACCTGTACTGGCCTGAAAACAAGCATGGTTTAGATCATATTGTTGGAGGAGGATGGACTCTGTAGAGAGAACGGCACCCAGATGGAGGCAGGACTGTAGGTGCAGGTGAAGGAGGACAGTTGTCTTTAGAAACAGTCGAAGAGCTATCATGTGGAAGAGGAATTGGAGTAAGTTTTGATATCTCTAACAGGCAGAGCCAGAACTGATGTATACAAATTTCAAGGAGGCAGATTTCCACTCATGATGAGATCCAACTTTCTAACAAAAGGGATTGACCCCAAGTGGGGTGGGCTACATGGGGAGCAAGCATTTGTGCAGGATGCAGGCTGTCTGGGATATGTGGCTCAGGAAGCTTTCAATTCTCAGATGTAATGGAAAGCCATCTTACCTTTCCAGGCCTCTAAGGATGGCAAGTACCTTGGTGTATTCCACATAGGAGAGTGCATGGCTTAGGGGTCTGGAACTATTCTCTGACTGACAAATTCTTCCTGTCTGTCTCTCTCTCTCACATACACACACACGCACGTGTGTGCACACACATACATGCACACACACGTATCACTTTACCTCCAAGCCTACAGAAGAACTGGAGGCATCCCCCTCCTTGGCATAAACCTCAGCTGGCAGAGGACCCTCCTGAACTACAGCCCCCTTCTTTGGATGCTGAGACAATCTGGTGGCTCCCAAGTATCAGGGGGTTGCCCCTTGCCTCCTCTTAAGCCCCCTGTGCTGCTCCTTTTCTTTACAGCCAAGTCTTCCCTAACCCCACCTCCTGGATGCCTCAGGCAGAGCAGGGCTCAGGTACAATGTGGGGCAATGGATTGGGGCAGTGGTGAGGCAGTGAGCATCGCGCTGCGCATGTAAAGCCCAGGGCACCAAACGGAACACAGGTGCATGCGCTGTCCTGGTGTGGCAATTACATCCTAAGCAGTCCCTCTCCAAAGGCTCCTTAGGGCCGGTTTTTCCTTCTGGCCATGACGTGTGCTCAAGGCTTCTTGCTAATTCTCTTCTTCATTCAAGCCAGTCTCATTATCAATGCCGCATTTTGGCACAAGCAGGAGCTTTCTTTCATGGACAGCACTTAAGAGCTCTCAGAAAGCAATCTTCCCTGCCTAAGAATGTCCGGGGAAATGTGGCCTAAGAACCACATGGCCTGATTCTAACTGTGGATGCACTCAGGGCGTTTCCTCCATTGTTCAGCACATACCCATTCCAGGCACAGCAGTGCAGCTCTGTGAACACTTCTCCCTCCCTGGGCTGGTCACCATGCAGGTCCCTCCTCCCTGGGGCTATAGCTCCAGGGTCAGAAGGAGACCATGGCAGATGGAGGCAGGAACCCTGAGGGTACAAACCTGGCACACATAGCAGGCCTCCTGACTTCCGGGCCACAACCCACAGATGTGCCAGAAAAGAAGCCCCCATCTCCGAGCCCTCCCCACACCCCACCTGGTGTTCAGGTGGTCCTGGCACTTCTTCACTTCTGCACTGCGTGGGTGGTTACTCTCTACCAGGCTGTTGGCAGCAAGGTTCACACCATCAATCTGAGTCATCAATGTCTTCATCTCCTGGTCCAGGATGTCAAACCTGATGTGGACAGAGAAAACGAGGATTGCTAAGGCTTTTGCTTTCTGCCCCGCTCTTGCTTTCTCCTTCCACCTCCTTCCTCCAGGCAAGAGGGGAGAAAGGAGAACCTCTTTTCTGGTTCATGGGTCCAGTTTCATGGTTTAGCATTTCCTGGATGAGGCTAGGAGAGACCTGGTTACTTATACAGGCCAGTGCCTCAACAGAGATGGAGGAAAAATGAGGTGTGGGTGGTGTTGATGGCTACAGAAAGCACCTGCCACACCTTCATTGGCCAGTTGCTGCTCATGAACACAGTTCCACTGCTTCCACTTGAGGACTACCTCCCCAGTCAGGTGCTCTATCCCTGGGGAGGAGAAGGGCGTGCTGCTGAGGCTGGGCATCCTGTGTTATGAAAGTTGACCCCTCTGAGATAAGAGCCCAGATCCCTCCAGCATCAGCACGGGACCACCTGGGCAGGATCAAGGAGTGGCCTCTCTCTCAGCTCCTTGGATTCCGTACTCAGGATGCTGGGGGCAATCCCTGCCATGCCGGAGCACTGATGGAACTCAAATACTGCAAATGAGAGTGGCCTTGGACTGACAGTTTACAAACTGGTCTCTGAGGCCCCTGAGGGTTCATGTGGTTTAGGGACTGCCACCAAAAGACACAGCTTATGGGGTCTAGCCTCTCACCTCCCCTTTAATCATGTCCCCTCCGGTTTCCTCTGTGTTACATATCAGGGGTTTCATATACAATTCATTTGAACAAAGGCTGCTGTCACTGAAAAGTCATCGAACACTTGGACTAGAAAGAGCCCCTTTGGGAAAGGCCCCAGGGAGGTGCAGTACCCAAAGCCACAGAGCCAGATGAGACCTCATGACTCCTGGTACCTGGCCTCTGCGACAAAGGGCATCCAACAGCCTCTCGGAGAGGGCCTTGCTGATCTGGAGGCTGTTTGGGGACTAGGAGCACAGACTGTAGGGGGCAGTGAGAGGGGAGGGCCAGCTCTGACCTGTGCTGCACGACCTCTAGGTCCTCCAGCGTGTCCGGGATATCCATCTGGGCCAGCCACTTCTCCTTCTCCCCCATCCACAGCTCACAGGCGTCTGTCTCCCCAAACACCGTGTACAGGTCCAGGGCATCCTGCAGCCTCTGCTGCCGCATGTCCGCCTGGGCCACCACCTGCTGGTAGAGATCCCGGAGGGCCTGGAGCCGGTTGGTCACGTCTGGGGAATCCTGGAACCCTTGGGGGAAGTCCTGCGCCTGCTGCTCCAGGTGCTCCATCACTCCGCGGCTCTCCTCCAGCTCCTCCAGGAAGTCTTTGTGCTTCTTCCCCAGGGCCCGTGTGGCCCCTTCATCCTGCCCCACGTCTTCCCCTGAGAGCAGCCGGTGAGCATCCTGTAGCCAGGCCTTCAGATCATCTGCATCGCCCTGGAACTGGAAGAAGTTCTCAGTGTCCTGGAGGTTTTTCTTGCAAAAGGCAGCCAGGTCCTTCAGCTCGTTCCACTGGTCAGACACCTTCTTGATCCGGACCTCAATCCGCTCATGCCCAAACTGCTTGCGTGCCACCATGCCCTCAGCCTCCCGGAAGATCTGGCCCAGGTGGGCATCCAGCCCGCGCAGCTCATCCTCAAAGGCCTTGTGCTTACGCTGCAGGATGAGCACGCTGGTCAGGTCCTTGCCATAGTCCAGGGAGGAGTAGATCTGCTCCTTCTCCTTGATCCAGCTCTCGGCCTCATCCATCTCCCAGAAGAACTTACAGAGCCGCTTGGACTGCTCCAGCTGGGCCTTGCGCCCAGCTGCCGTGTTGCTCAGCTCCTCGAAGCACTGTTCCAGGTGGCTGACACGATCCCGGATGACCTGGGGGTCACAAGGCTGGTACCCTGGGTGGCATGGGAAGAGGAAGGACAAAGGGGACAAGGGCTTCATCATCTCTGGGCAAGCTTCAGATCTAGAACCACACCACCTAGAACCTGCCGTCTCACTGGGGCTTTGGGATTGGATGCAGAGGGTCTCAGTTGCTCAGAAGATAGGCTTTTAATTAGTTCTTTATAATGAGTTTTCACTAAAACTCCAGGAATAAGAGAGGTTAAAGTTGGATCAGCTCTCCGTAGAAATGCATAATGTGAAATTATTTTTAAAAAGACCCAGGCATTAATTTCTAGATGATTCTTCCGAGAGGCAGCAGGGGTCACCTATTTAAGATGTGAACTAGCCAAGAGGATGAAAGGAGAAGGATGCCTTCTTGGTGCTCACACACCTTTCTGATGATAGATGGCTGAAGCAGTCACCTGCTCTCTGGAGAATTCTGCTCTCCCTCAAACTTCCTTCTTGCAGCTAGATTTATCCACCCTGGGGTGCTGGAGTGCTGGGCCAGAGGCCTCAACAAAAAACCCTCCACCCACAGCCTTACCTGGCCCTTCAGCGAACTGCAGGGTGGCTGTGGTGATGGCCTTCACTTTGTCCCCTTGGATGGCAATGTCAGCCTCCATCAACTTGTGTTTCTGTAGCAAGTCCTCGACCTCCAACAAGTGCTTCCCAAACTCAGCAGACAAGAGGTGAGCCTGGCGAAGAGGACAGACAGGGTAGAAGGAGTAAGGAGAGGTGAAGAGACCCACATGCTAGGAGAATAACCTTCCTAAGCGAGGGTCCATGGCACTGGGGACCAGGATATCAGATGTAGCTGGAAAATGCAGCTGCTCAATGGGAAAGAGGCCACAGAGCAGGAGTTCCCACTGGGGGTGCCCGTCAGAATCATCCAGGGAGCATCTTTCAAGAGTTCAAGTCCTACACTCAGTCTGCCCACGTGTGCCCCAGGGGTGGGACCTGGGTGTACGTATTTTAAGAAAGTTCCACAGGGGACTTTCTTCATGGTTCAGAGGTTAAGACTTCACCTTCCAGTGCAGGGGATATGGGTTTGATCCCTGGCCGGGGAGCTAAGAGCCTGCATGCCTCAGGGCCGAAAAACCAGAACATAAAACATAAGCAACACTGCAACAAATTCAATAAAGACTTTAGAAATGGCCTGTATCTTCAGGACGGGGAGCACAGGAACACCCAGGGCTGGTCCATGTGGACGTGCGGCAAAAACCACCACAATGTTGTAAAGCAATTAGCTTCCAATTAAAATTAAAACAAAAGAAATAAAAAAATGGCCTATATCAGAAAATCTTAAAAAAAGAGAAAGAAAGCCCCAGTCAGTCTGCTGTGCGTCCTCAGCTGAGAGCCACTGTGACAGTGCGAGAGGAGACTCAGACTTCTCAGTGGCCCTGGATGCCAAAATCTGGGTGCCAACTAGAGTCAGATCATGATCACTCAGAGCCCGATTCTCCAGGCTCCTGAGGGAGGCCTGTCTCGTCCAGGCCGCGCAGCCCGGCACCTGTGTACCTATGAACCCCAGATTTCTTGATCACCAGGGATGCAGCAGCCTGGAGCAGGGCGAGCCAAGCTGCTGAGAGGCAGATGCCATCAGACACCCTGCTGCCTCAGATGCTCTGCTCTGACTCGGCAGTGGGGCTGGGGGGCACCTACGGAAGTGCAGCCCGCTGAAGCCCCAGGTGGAGGGGCGGGGGCGCCCAGGCCCACCTTGATCCCGTCCATCCAGTCAATGCTGTGCAGCATGTCCTGGAAGAGCTTCTGCAGGCCCAGCGTCTTCTCCAGCCTCTGGCGCCGGGCCTGCAGCAGCTCCTGCAGGTAGTCCCACAGGCGCAGGATGTTGTCCTTGCGCGCCGTGATGCGCTTCTGGTCATGGTAGTTCTCCCGCTCCAGCTCCTGGGCCAAGTCTTCCAGGGCCCGCACCCGCTCCTCGTAGGCAGCCGTGTCTGTCTCGATGGCCTCGTGCTTCTTCTTGGCGGCCTCCACTGCTGCCAGGTCGTACCCGAAGTTATCCTGTCCCCCAGGGAGAAAAACAGGCGGTTTGGTTAGGGTCCCCTTGGTTGGTTCCCAAGCGCAGAGAAATGGCAGGTCTCTTAGGAGCAATTTCTGCAAGAGAAAGCCCTTCTGCCATCTTTTTCAGCCTACCTTATCAGGGACAAGTTCCAAAGACTAAATGTCTCACAAGAACCTTGGCAAGAAGCTCATGATTTTGCTCACTGGGCCATGGGTGTGGGTGTAACACTGGGTGACTATCACTGACAGAGCTCCTTCCCACCTGCTGGCATCACCACCCTGCCTGGAGAAGACCTGTTCTGGGCAGGGGCTTCTTACTGGAAACCCTGCAGCTGCACACAGAGGGCTTGCCCTGTGCTCTCGGGGTACCTGCACACTCTCCAGTTCTTTCAGAATTCCATCCCTTCTGGATGGAATTTAATTTGATGCCGAGATCCAAGTGGGAAGGGACAGATGCACTCATGGAGAATCAGTCCTGGGGTCAGTTTTTAGCTAGTGAAATGTGACATAGCCTGAAGGCCAGAGTCCAAGGGGCATGTCTGACACCTACAAGGCGCACGGCTTCCATCCCATCCCCAGAGGACCCCTGAAATGTCAACTTGAACTCTGGCTCTGGGTGATGCTCCTGGCTCATGGGGCATCTTTGGATTGTGTGGCTCTTTCCTAAAATGAGACTTAATAGGGAATTCCCTGGAGGTCCAGTGGATAAGAGTCCACGCTTCCAATGCAGGGGGCCCAGGTTCGATCCCTGGAGGGGAACTAAGATCCCACATGCTGCAACTAAGCCCGTGCACTGCAATGAAGACCAAGTGCAGCCAAAAAAAAAATAATTAAAAAGTGAGACTTTATCGATCTGGGACAGTTCCTTTTCAGATGTCCATCCTGACCCACCCAATCACAGGGAGCAGGGCTGCGAGGCCTGTGGAGAGGCTTATCCCGATCCGCCCGCCCCACCGCCTGCAGCCCCACGTGCACCCCACTACCTGGGCCACGAGGCGCTGGTTTTCGTTGAGCCACGTCTCTCTCATGGCAGCTTTTCTGTCAAAGCGCCGGGCCAGCTGCTCCAGCTTCTCCTGCCGAATGAGCTCATCCCTCAGGGCCAGCTCCCGCCGGTACTCAGCTTCCTCCAGGCTTTCCCAGGCCTGCACGGGGGTGCAGACGACAGCTATTGGGATTTGGGGGTCCTATCCTGACCCTCTCACCAGTACTGAGTGATTTGAGGAAGCTAGACAGAACCTAGCCTTCCAGTTTTCCTATTTAAGTCAACTGAAGATTCAGGGAACACTGATCACGACCTCCCAGTCCCCTCTTCCCCTAAACTGGCCTTCCTGTAAGTCTGTCTTGGTTTCATATAGTGTTATTGCCTCTGTGGGTGCTCAATAAATTCCTATTGAGTAAATGGTCACCACCATTCCACTGGAATTTCCAGGCGGTGGTAGGCATCCAAATCTCCAAAGTGTCACAAGGCACTCGCCTTCATTGAGAGTAGTCGACATTCCCTAAAAGCCCTCCAGGTTCTATAGGGAATCGGCTATAAACTGGACTCTGGGCATCTGAAGAGGGGACTGCACAGGTGGACAGTGGGTAGAGCCTGACCTCTCACTGCTAGGCTTGGATAGTACCCCCAACAGCCAGCTGGTCATTATTAACAGCACAGAGAGTGGCTTGGCTTAACCCTGCCCAGGAACCATTCCCTACGCCCTCATTAGGAGAGGCTCAGTTAACCCACTGGCAAGACTGCTGAATCCCCATTCTCACGGCATTTGAGCTGGAATTGTGTAGTAACTGCCTCTTTTTCTTTTTTTTAAACTGAAGTATAGTTGACTCACAGCATTGTATTAGTTTCAGGTGTATAGCATAGTGATTCAGTATTTTTATAGATTATACTTCATATAAAGTTATCAGAAAATATGGGCTATATTCCTTATACTGTACATTAAATCCTTGTATCTTATTTATTTGATAGGTTTGCACCTCTTCATCCCTGTCTTCCATCTTGCCCCTCTCCCCACCCCTGAATGGAAGGATGGTGGGTAGAGTCTGACCTCTCAGGGCTAGGCTCAGACAGCACCCTCAGTAGCCAGCTGGGTCATTAACAACACCACAGAGAGTGGCTTGACTTAACCCTTTCCAGGGACCATTCCCTGTGCTTCTACCAGGAGCTGAATTTAGCCAGTGGCATCATGAAATGGAAAACGCTGCTGTACCCGGTTGATGTCGGACACCAGTTTCCCATCGTGGGGTGTATACACTTTCTGATTATTGGCTCTCATCCGGGACTGGATGGTAAAAAGTAGGACTTCCAGATTCCCCTTCTCCTGAAACCTGTTGAAAAAACAGAGGTTGGGTGATGAGGGTTGAGATTCCCATAGCCATTTTTTCTTTCTTAAGTAAACATGGAACCCTGGTATCTTGGAGCTCGGATAGCAAAGCATATTTCTCTTTAAAAAGTAAAAAGAAACACAACATTATAAATCAACTATACTTCAGTAAAATTTTTAAAAGGTAAAAAAGGATAGAGGATCTATATGTTTTACCTGTTACAACATTTGTCTATCATACTCACCAAGTGAGACCTAATAGGGGTTGAGTCTTTGCAACATAAATCAAAGAAAACACAACTACTGCAGTATTTGCTTATCATCTGTTTCCATGGGGAATGGCTAAGTGTTCTGGGAATTCCTGTAGGTATCAAGTTTTACCAATCGATACAAAGAAACGCTTCCCTGTTCTAAATGCTGAAGGCTCCCAACTAGCTCTTTACTCAGTTTTTTATGGAGTGAGTCAATAAGCCTTTGAAGCAGCATTATCCACGTAAGAACATATTGCACAGAAAGCAACTTTCACCTGAGTACTAATGAGTTGGCTGTCCTGACAACTTTCCAAAAGTCCAGATGCTTCTGAGCAGGGAGGAGAGGCTGGGCTCCGGGAGGATGTCAGGGGGAGGGGATGATGGCAGCCAGATGGATGTCTAGAACCCAGTGTCCAGATGAGCTCCAGGTAACTAAGTATTTTCACATTTCTGCACGTACCCAAGTATCTACCCACTTTTCTCTCCTCCTTGTGGTAGCCACAGATCAGCTGGCAAGCAAGGTTCCCAGGCAGCCCGAGGCCAGCCCATATACCTGCTGCTCATAGGCACGTCAAGGAGGCTGTGACCTCGAGCACTGTCTTATGCAGCCAAGAGCTACCACCCCTGTGTGCAGTGTCTGCACACGGGACTCACGGGAGGTATTACCTGGATTGGATTGAGGACTTTAAACATGGTTAATGTCAGGCCAGAAATCAGATATTCATTTATAGTACGTTCTAGACTCTGCGTCTGGCCTTTCCCTGTTTGCGAGTCATGAATGAATGAGCGGGGGAGGAATAAAGCACAGGCACCACTGATGAGCTAGAAATCTGTTTCAAGGGAGCTGGACAAGCTGAGGGCAGGTGAGCTAGAATGCTGTGCATGTACGTGTGCGTGTGTGTGCACACGCGTGGCTGTATTTGCGTGTGCATATGTGCACGCAGGCCCTGCACACACTGCAGTGGAGCAGAGGTCCCGAGAGGCAGGCTAAGTGCTCTGCTGATGGATGAGCAGTGGCAGACGGAGAGAAGAAGAAGGATATGTTTGATGATCAAGGAGGCCGCACGTGGCGAGCTCTGGGGCTGTGGATGCAGAGGTCGTTACCAGAGAACAAACCCGCAGGTCAGTGCACAGGAAAGAGGAAGTCTCCAGCACAGGCTCTTTGAAGAGATTCTGAAGCCTGAGATTTTACTCCTGCTTCCCACTCAGGGATCTGGATCTGAGAAAGTACTTCCCTTGGCTATGAGTCAGGGGTTACTCAATGCCCATTTCCTGCAGGCTGACAGCTTGGGAGCAGGGAGACAAGACAGGATGAAGCAGGTGACAGAGGCATCTCTCTGACCTCCAGGATACGCCTCTCAGATCCCTTCTCCAGGCCCTCTCATCTTTGGGAGGTGGTTTCTCAGCAATTGATGCCCACCCTCCCAAGTGCCCAGGCCCTTACTTGGGTGGCTTCTCGATAGTGCGGTAGGTGCTGAAGGCTTGCA
This sequence comes from Neotragus moschatus, assembly GCA_006410615.1. NCBI lineage: Eukaryota > Metazoa > Chordata > Mammalia > Artiodactyla > Bovidae > Neotragus > Neotragus moschatus. The sequence goes on along the minus strand of SJYA01001547.1, from coordinate 607,774 downwards.
GCTGCTGCTGGACACCAGCCAGGGAGTTGGCGAACTTGCGGCTATTCAGGACAGTAATGGTCTGCTCGATCCAGGTGAGCAGGTCCGAGGCCAGCCCACTGTACTTCTCAATCATCTTCTCGGTCTCAATGGCGTGGTCGATTACCTAGGGAATCACCTTGTGACTCATCCGCATGAGAAGGGTGAGGACGTCAGTGCAGATGCCAACGGGGACCACAGTCGAGGTGGTCCTCCTCCTCGCAAGCCCTAGAGTGTTTATGTTGGCTTTGTCCCCAGAGCCCAAGACCACTGCTGAGCAGAGGGCTGGATAGGTGGTACAGGAGGGACCCAGCTGTGTTTGAGATCAGTAACAGCTCCCCACCCTCTCTTAACCTGTAAAAGACTGGAAAGCCCACTGTCCCAGGATATCAGTCACCAGAGGAGCCAAAGCCCTGTTTATTTAAAAGTGAGTATTAAGGATTGAGGTCATTGGAAAAGACCCTGATGCTGGGAAAGATTGAGGGCATGAGCAGAAGGAGGCAACAGAGGATGAGATGGTTGGATGGCATCACTGACTCAATGGACAGGAGTCTGAGCAAGCTCCAGGAGATGGTGAGGGACAGAGGAGGCCTGGCCTGCTGTAGTCCATGGGGTCTGCAGTCCATGCAGAGTTGGGTGTGACTGAGCGACTGAACAACAAGGATGGAAGGTTTCCAGGCACTGCCTTTGCTCAACACCAGTGCGCAAAGATGAATGAGAAATGGTCCCTCCCCTGGAGGAGCTGAGGACCCAGCGTGAGGGTCTATAGAATGGGGTAGCTCCTGGGTAGGCTGTGGGGGCCTGAGAGATCTGACACCACAATAGACTAATAAGTAAAAGCCTACGTTGTTCCTGAGGGAATGTTCACGAGACACAGGTCTGCAGGAGGAAGGTGGATTTGGAGCTACGACCTTGTTGAGGACAGATCATCAACCTGCACTGGAATTCAGCCTGGGAGCCATTGATGTGGCAATGCTTGGCTTCAGAGGAGGTTGGTGGGAGTGACGTGAGCCCTTTCCCATGGCTGGGGTCCAGACATAAAGCTCTTAGGAGAGAAAGGGACTGTCTGTCAAGGCCCGCGCACAGTGAGCAGGGACCCGGGGGCCCTGGTTTCACAGCAGCTCCATACCTTACCGACTCGCTTGCCCTCCACTGCCAGCACCTTCATCTTGGAAAAGTAGTGGTAAAACGCCACCACGTAGGTAATGATGGATTTCTCATCAGGGTTTTCTGTGAAGACATCTGCAAGGGGAAAGCGTGGGCTCTCAGGACCAGTTAGAAGCTCAAATGTCAGGCTCAAGGGATTCATCTCCCTGTGTCTCCAGCATGAAGTTCAGCTACACATAGTGAGTGACAGGCAAGAATGGAAGAGGAATGGGGCTGCGGTTTAAGCCAGAGGATGAAATCCATGTTACGACCACAAAGCAAGGGAGAAGGGAAAAGGAGGGGAGACAACAACAGCTCCCAAGCAGGCAAGGGAGGCAGCGGAGCCAGTCTGGAGCTGGAAAGCAGACAGAACAGAGCCCTGGTCCGGCCCCCAGGCCCGCACTGTGCCTCTGTCTTGCCCAGCACCGCCACACGCCTCCAGGTGCCCTGCCCGCCTGGTGGGCGCCAGCTTACCTTCAGGATCGAGGAGTGGGATGATGCCCAGCTGACGCTCGGCCACTTCGAAGGCATGTTCCAGGTTGTGCCGGGCGTTGGAGTCCTTCAGCTTATCGAAGTCGATCAGGTCAGGCCTGGGGATGAAGCCAGACTCTTAGAGGGCAAGGGGCATGGTGTCTCCCACCAACAGGGCCAAGACCCTGGGCGGATGCAAGGAGGTGGCTGAGCCGGAGGAGTGAGAAGAGGACATGGGATGGAGGAGGGAGCTGTGAGCACCAGCGTGTGGGAAAGGAGGATTTAAGGGAGACAGGATGCTGAGGGTAAGAGGAGCAGGCACAGTGGGTTTACCCTTCCTGTAGAGCTTGGATAGTAACCTACATGCTAAGTGCAAAGTATCCAACCCCCGCCGAAGGGTTCCCCGGCTCCCGCAGCCCGCTCCTCCTTCTTACCGGTGCTTGTGGATCAGGGCGTTAAAGGCCAGGCCATCCTTCCAGCTGGAGGTGAAGTTGGTGACATTGACATGGGGGTAGCTGCATCCAAGAGAAACATTAAGACCTAAGAAACAGATTCTTTTACGGTTCCTACAAGTGTGTGAAGGAGAGGGGTGGACCTGACCCTTCTTGAGCAGCTTCAACGAGACAGCCGCTGTTAAGTCCCACAGAGAGGCTCCCCCATCAGCTGGGCCCAAGAGACACTCACCCCCACAGACCCCACGGTCTGACCCAGGCAACTTTGGGACAGAATCCTATATTCCGGGTCTCTAAGGATCAGGTCGGGATAGACTTTGCACTGAATATGCCCAAGCTGCTGCAGTTCTGGGTAATACATGAGTGGGGGGTGAAGAGGGTGGTGGGGCACGGCAGCGGCTGGTCCCCAGGGCGTACCCTGCCGTCTTCATCTGGCACCACAGAAGCAACGCGTCCTTGGCCGAGCGCGTCTCGTGACCTTCCTTAATTTGGATGACGATGTCCTGAATCTGGGGGCATGGGAACAGGAGAGGGGAGACTGAGATTTGCATCTGGCCCAGAGCTCTCCCTGAAAGACCCCCACTTCCTCCTTCCTCCTCTGGTTACCAGCCCTGATGCCACTCCACAGGCTGAGGCCTCGGGTCCCAGAGGCCTGCTACCCTGCCGTACTCCCCAGGTCAAGGGAGACGGCTCCAATCAGAAACTCGAAGAGGAGGCCAAGAATAAATACACGTTGGCCTCATTTCTCCTCAGGAGGCACGATGCTGTGAGGGCCGCGGGACGGCATGATTGTTGGAAGGGGTCGCATTTGGATCAGCAGCTCTTCTTGCCTTTTCATCCTCCCTGGTTCTGCTGTTATTCCCATTTCGTCATACACACCCGCAGTGAGCGAGACTGGACACCCGAGGCCACTTGCAGGACATTCTCAGGGTGGGAGCTGAGTGTTACTTTTCTTCTCCCGGCCCTTCCCTCCTCCAACTAGGTTCTTTCTGCCCCAAACCAGCAGCTGGAAGACCCTGCTTTCCTTCCCTTGGGCTCCTAAGTTTCCTTACATAACAGACCTGGACTTTCAGGGTGGGAAGAGAAAGGCTTCTGACTAGAAGACACAGCAGCAGATTTTCTGCACTGTCTTTGCAAATTTTGAATCAAACTATGTAGAAAACCAAAGAGTTACCCATGTGGGGGGAAGGGGGCAAAAGTAGACCTGGTGAAAGCAGCCAGATCTGAGTTCAGCTCCCAGCTTCTAGCTTCTCTCTCAAAAGACACGACACTGACTGGGCTGCTCACACTCAGCCTCAGCAAGCTGGTGACGCTCAGGATGGTCTCTCCTTCCTACCAGCACTGTTGCTGGGACACGCAGGTGAGCACTCACACTCACTCACCATCTTCTCAGGCCCCGGGGACCCACCTGGAAGCGCAGGATGATGGTCCAGATGAGGCCGAGGACCAGGCGGTGGTTGCCGTCCACGATGTCGTGGGAGCCCATGTTCTCCAGGTGCACTCGCTGCTCCCTCAGGAACTGCAGGGCCTTGTCCACATTCTCCAGGCAGTGGATGCGCATCTTCCCCTTCGTGGGCTTTGGCTGAGGGACAGCATCGCCCCCGTGGGCAGGGAAGAACCTCATGGTCACGCCTGGGCCAGCTCCTGTCATCAGCATCCACCCTCCATGCCAAACTCTACCTCCTAGCTCACTCCTCAGCAACGTTTCAACCCCCCACTTTCAGCAAAGTTCAGGGTTTCCCTCCCTTGAGCACCTAGAGCTCTGCAAGTGGGCTGTACCAGTACTGTTCCTCGGTCTAAACAGAGCTTTGTGAGTGGTAATAGACGACATTCAGATAAGTAACACATCAGGGAGTTAACTGAGCACCTAGTACGCGCCAGGCACACTTCTAGAACTATTTACTGCTGATTGGCGATAAGAGTGGCTTTCAGTTTGGCAACTGATAATGGGTCCATCCTGCCATCCGACCTCCTCCCTCCTCACCCTTGAATGGCCCCAAACAAAGCTCAAGGGTCCACCATTGCTGAGTAATTGCATCATCTGAAGGGATCTTAGTGGTAACTCTCTCTAGTGGGCCTTCAGTGAAGGGTAAGAGGCATTCTTTAACTTCAGCCTGGAGTTGAAAAGGCAACAGAAGAATGTGGAATCTTTCATTCAAACCCCAAGGATCTTAACCTACGTCATCAGGTACAGGTATCATTTTACACGTGGGAGAAATGAGACAAAGAAGGTCCTGCCTGGTAGGTCCAAGGTCACAGTGGAAATGACTGAACAAAACATGAGGCTTGACCTGGTTCTCCTGCAGAGGCAACACTGCTGCTGGGTGAGTTACAACTGAGAGGCCCTGAAATAAATCTCAACTTGTAAGACTGAAGGACACACAAGAAAATATCTTCCACTCTTTCCTCCTGGTTCCACAAGGGATGCGAATTCTCCAGCTGGGTAATGGGATCTGTCTTAGCCTTTGCAAGGAGGTTGAGGGTAAGCTTACTGCAGGTCACACAAAGATAACCAGATCCCAAGAGAAGAAAGCCAAGGGCTCTTCTTATGAAGGAACATGAAGGAGGTGGGAGTGGTCAGAAAAGAGCACGAAATTCTGAGACACTTCAGCAAAATTAACTAAAGTTTTGATTGATATATTGGATGGAAAGTCATTGCATTTATGCTGGGACATACAGGTGGGGCTAGTGGTAAAGAATCTGCCTGCCAATCCAAGGGACCCAAGAGATGTGGGTTTGATCCCTGGGTTGGGAAGATCCCCCAGAGACGGAAATGGCAACCACTCCAGTATTCTTGCCTGGGAAATTCCATGGACAGAGGAGCCTGGCAGGCTACAGTCTTTAGGGCTGCAAAGAGGTGGACATGACTAAGTGACTAAGCACAGCACATGTTTAGATGAATAAGTTCAGAGAACCAATCAGTCACATGGATACACCACATCACTACTATTGCAGGTTGTGAGAAGTGGACAGGTCCCAGGCCGTGGCTTTCCTGCAGAGGGGACCCAGGACCGGCCACGGGGCCCAGGGGAGGGGCTTTACCAGCATCTCTCCGGAGAGCACCTCCAGCAGCTTGATGAGCATCCTCCCGTCCCGCAGGTCCTTGTAGAGGTCAGTGATGCGGCAGGACACGCGTGCCAGGTGCGAGTTTGCCCATTTCGTGAAGGTCTTCTTCTGAACCACTTCCCGCTCGTCTGGGTGGGGAGAAGAGCCTTGAGTGAGGTGCCTGAGATTGGCAGAGTCCATTTGCCATGTGATACGGGGCCAGAGGGTTTTTCACCTTAATCCAGAATTGCCCCATCTCTGGCAGAGGAGGTGGGTATATTTATTCTATCCCATTTATTCTATTCCCTTCTGGGGAGCATTGGTGACCAGAGCACAGCCTTTTGGTAACTTCCAGCACCATGGTATCAAGGTGCCCCGAACCTAGTCACCTGCTTGCCTGTGCCCATCAAATGCTCTGTACCCCTGGGTCAGCGAGCTCAGATTTCAACGTCAAGTTCACCTGTCCACTCACCCAGCAAATACTCCCTCTGTCTAGAAGGCGTTCTCTCTGCCCCTCTACCTCATCCCATCCCTTTCACCTAACTCCTAGTCATACTTTAAGAGTTAGCAGAAACAGTGCTTCTCTGGGAAGCTTTTGTGACCCCTAGGTTAGGTCTCACCTGGTGTGCCCTGACCCCTACATCTGCATTGCTCATTTCTCTCTCCTCGAACTTGGATTCGTTGAAAGTCTTTCCTGCAAGATTGCAGGCTCCTTGAGTCCAGCAAAGTTGTCTGTCTTGTGCATCTCTATATCCCCAAAGCCTGGAGCCTGGCACACAGTAGGTCTCCAGAGCTGGACTGTAGCTGGCTGTGTGGAGGTTTATCCAGCTCCTACGCCAGGTCTCCTGATACGTAAAAGCAAAACGCACTGCCTGCCCTCTAGGAGCTGCTGGTATGTACAGGAGAAGGAAGAACACGGAGACAATGAGACCACGTGGAAAATGCGATCCACGTTGGGTGAAGGGGAGTTGGGGCTTGGGCTGGAGGCTGTGCATTATCTTTCTTGCCTCCAGAATGGCAGGCATGATTTCCCATCTTCAGACCTGGGAAGCTGACGCCCCTGGCCTGAATGATCCTCAGTCCAAACCAAGCTGCTGGCCCAGGCTTTGCCAGTTCAGGTGGGCTACCTCTTAGTACTTCTGTTAAAACAGTTACTGTAAAATAAATGCTGGTATCTGTTTGGTTAGGGCTGGGAAGCCTGACTGAGATGCCCGAGAGAAGACAGGGACGGGGACTTCAAAAAGAATGGAGGACAGGGTAAAAGAGAGAGAAGAGGAGCAGAAAAGATAGAAACAAGGAGAGCAGCTTAGTGAACAACCTGTGGTGAACTGCTTCTGGGCATTGTGGCTAAGGGTTCCAGGTGGGAGCTGATCTGGCAGTATGGCTGGGCCATGGAGGGTCCCTGGGCAGAGTGTGCTCAGGTTGGTCACAGTCAGGGCAGACTCCAAGCAGTCCAGCCAGGAGGGAATGTCAGCGCCGTGAAAGCCGGATAAATGTTGGCTCAACTGAGCCCAAACCGTGGAAGGGCTGGCTTCTTCAATTATTAAATATCTGACTTAACAACAAGAGGAGCCAGGCCAGCATGGCCTCGAGGGGATACTCCTGACGGTTCCTGAGGCTCACAGCATCCAGTTCCTTCCCACTTCATGGCTATTTTGGTATTAGCAACTCAGACCCTTTATTCGCTTATTCATTCATTCAGCAATTGCTCACTGTACAGTCATTAGGTGCTAGGCTCTGAGTGGAGGTGGGGCATTCAAGGACAGAAGAATCCCCTCCTTGTCGCAGACAAATTTGATTATAAATATGATGAGTTCTGGAGTCACGTGTAAAGAATTCTCTGGAAGCTATCTAAATAAGACTTCTAAGAAGAGGAAAAATACTACAACTGACTATACAAATCCACCATAACAAATATAAAATTAAAATGTGGCTTATTCATTCTGGGCCTCTGGGCAAAGTTTCAAGGGGGGAAAAACCCTTATTCTACTGGACCCTTTCCTGATTTCAAGGTCTGCTTCACGAAAATTTAACTAAACTTTTGATGATATTTTGGAAGGAAAGCAATTAAATTTAAGCTGGAACATGTTTAGATTCAACAGAGCCAGCCTCAGCCCCATGCCACGATGCATTCCCTAGAGATCAGACTGGCTCGGTAAGAAGCTAACCTTTCTAGTCTTTTGTACAGAGTTTGTCCAAGGGCTGGAATTTTTGTTCTTTAGGAGGTAACTGTCTCAAAAAGTCAAAGTCCTTTCTTTCCTTCATCTTTTCTTGTCTTTAAGAATCTAAAGAGTTCATTATGTGGGTGCTGAGACCTGTTTACTTGTGCTCGGCAAAGTGTAAGGAAGAGCTTCTAACTGGGACATGGAATTTGATTCTAGGCTGCTTGCCTGGCACATGGATCTGTACAGATATAAATCACATTTAGAGCTCTCCAGTTCTCAACAAATGACGTGTATGAGGTCTCTAAATGCTGGAGCTGCAGGTTTAGAGCTCAGGTAGGGAGCCTCCTGGCTGCCTTATACTTGAAGGCTGGGGTGCAATTGCCTAGGACACTGGGCATCCTGAAACAGAAGGCTCACGACTGTTAAGGAGAGGCAAGGCCCCGAGGTGGGGATGATTTCTATCAGCTCGTAGCCCTGGCTGCTTCTCATTAACATGCTCCACACTCACTCCCATCAGGTGCTCAGCAAAGCTGTCTGAGTGCAGGAGAGGGAGGGGAATGGTGCAGAGCAAGCTGGGTTGGGAACCCTGGGGTGTGGACAGACCAGGGAGACAGCCAAGCATTGGGACTGCTGTCCCCAGGGGACCTGGGCCATTCTGCAGGGAACCACTGAGGGAAAGAGGCCTCAGCAAGGCCCTGCCATGGGCTAGGCCTTATTTCTGGGGCCCTAACTCTGCCGGTGTAGGGCAAGGGGCAAGTCTACCAGCACGGCCTGACTTGAAACCACCAGAACGTCAAAAAATACTTGTCGCCACAACCATCAAGCTCAGGGCCTCTCCATTCCTGCCTGTTCCTCTCCCCTCTCTTCCTTGACTCTGGCCATCCTCCTCCTTCTCTAGAAAATTCCCCTTCCTCTCTGATCAGCGAGCTAGAATCACTATCTGGGTATTGTGACCAGCTGATCTTTTTTTCACATTCCCCTTCAAAGGTTTAGTTTGAGGTCAAATAAACTCAACACAATTCACGTACTTACCCGCTAATCAGTTCATACATGGAAAGTGCTTAAAATGTACCTGGCACACAGAAAGTTTGTGTAAATGTGAACTATTGTTGTTATCATTGATGTTACTAACATCACCGGCTGCAGGGCTCAGACGCCGCAAGAAGCATGGGACAGGCTCACTCTCCCCAAAGGCCTCACAATCTAGGTGAGGAAACCAGACAAAGACCCACTGATAGTTTTATAGCCACCGAAGAGATNGAAAGTTTGTGTAAATGTGAACTATTGTTGTTATCATTGATGTTACTAACATCACCGGCTGCAGGGCTCAGACGCCGCAAGAAGCATGGGACAGGCTCACTCTCCCCAAAGGCCTCACAATCTAGGTGAGGAAACCAGACAAAGACCCACTGATAGTTTTATAGCCACCGAAGAGATAAAAGACCCTGATGCTGGGAGGGATTGGGGGCAGGAGGAGAAGGGGACGACAGGGGATGAGATGGCTGGATGGCATCACTGACTCGATGCACGTGGGTTTGGGTGAACTCTGGGAGTTGATGATGGACAGGGAGGCCTGGCGTGCTGTGATTCATGGGGCAGCAAAGAGTCGGACACGACTGAGCAACTGAATTGAACTGAAGAGATAAAGGGCAGTTCCTTTTAATAATACAAAAGCTGTCACAAGGTAATATTGGATTATTATCAATAAAAAGCACATAGAATAAATAGTCAAGGATCAAGGAGGAGAGAGGTCATTTCTAACTGGATCATTGAAGTGGGGGCTTGTGAAGAAAACCAGAGGAGGAAGGAGGGGACCCGTGACACGGCATATATAAAAGGGCAGTGCCTGTTCAAGAGCTGTTGACGAGCTACAGGTAACAAGGGAATATGTGGGAAGCAGGTTTTAAATCAGATATGCAAAGCCTTGAAGGAAAAGCTATGAAGTTTAGATTTAATCCTCGAGGCTAAAGGACCCACTGAAGTGATGGCAAGATCATTTCCTGAAAAAGGAATTTGGAAAACTCCCAATGATAATAAAATGACAAAATATTTCCGCTTAAGTTTTTTAAAAATTGTGCAAATTCTATATAAATCTAGAAAGTCTCCAAAGGCTCACCAAAGACTTAAACAAATGGAAAAAAATCAAACAAGATTCTTGAATAGGAAAACTCAACATCATAAAGATGTCAATTTATCCTATATTTATATATTTAATATTATTTAAAAATATATATAATTTAAGTTTGAGGGGAAACTAGAAAAACAACTAGAAAACTCATTATAAAAATAGCTAAGAAAATTTCAGAAAAGAAGAGTAATAAAGGGTAAGCAATCTTCCCAGGTATTTTTTCTAACAAATATTATAGTATAAAGTTTATAATAATGAAACTGTGTAATACTATCATACGGATAGACACATTAATGGAACAGAAATAGTCCCAAGTATATATATATAGGCATTTAACATCTGATAAAGGTGGCACTTCAAATATGAAGAGGAAAAATGGATTATTGGGTATAGGGTGTTGATAATAAGACCTCTTCAAGAAAATTAGAGATACCAAGGGACCATTTCATGCAAAGATGGGCTCAATAAAGGACAGAAATNCAGTAGTCATGTATGGATGTGAGAGTAAGACTATAAAGAAAGCTGAGTGCTGAAGAACTGATGCTTTTGAACTGTGGTGTTGGAGAAGACTCTTGAGAGTCCCTTGGACTGCAAGGAGATCCAACCAGTCCATCCTAAAGGAAGTCAGTCCTGAATATTCATTGGAAGGTCTGATGGCTGAAGCTGAAACTCCAATCCTTTGGATGCAAAGAGCAGACTCATTTGAAAAGACCCTGATGCTGGGAAAGATTGAAGGTAGGAGGAGAAGGGGACAACAGAGGGTGAGATGGTTGGATGATATCGCCGACTCAATGGACATGAGTTTGGGTAACCTCCAAGAGTTAGTGATGGACAGGAAGGCCTGGTAAGCTGCAGTCACCAGGGGTCACAAAAAGCCGGACATGACTGATCAACTGAACTGAACTGAAAAGACTCGGTGGCCATCCAGGAAAAATTAAGTTATACTCTAAGACAAATTTTATTTGGGTCAAAAATTGAAACATAAAAAAGAAAACCATAAAAATACCAAAATCAATTATAGTAGAATGTTTTTTATGTTATTGTAGGGAAGGGTTTTCTAATTCCAACACAAAATCCAAAGCTGTAAAACAAAAGACTAAAAGTTCAACTGCACTCAAAAATGTTTGTGGGATAAAATATCATAAGCAAAGTCAAACAAATGAGGCAAAGTCTTTGTAACTCACATCACAAAGGGCTAACTTACCTTGTAGGTAAAGAAAATCTATAAACGAATGAGAAAAAAGACCAATAATCGAATAGCATAAAGAAGTAAGAATGTGAACAAAGAGTTACTAGAAAAAAATTATAAAAGTCTCTTAGATGTATAAAAACTTATCCAAGCTATTCATTATAGAAATACAAACTAAAAACATACATACACACACAAACCTAATACAGAGTCCTTAATTAGTTAAAATAAATTAATGATAAAAGACATCTTTGAGACAACAGGAAAATTTGAATATTAAGTGGGTATTAGATTGTACAAGGGAATTATTAATTTTATTAGGTGGCTGCAGTCCATAGGATTGCAAAGTCAGAGACGACTGAGCAACTTCACTTTCACTTTTCACTCTCATGCATTGAGAAGGAAATGGCAACCCACTCCAGTGTTCTTGCCTGGAGAATCCCAGGGACGGGGGAGCCTGGTGGGCTGCTGTCTATGGGGTCGCACAGAGTCGGACACGACAGAAGCGACTTAGCAGCAGCAGCAGTGACAGTATTATAGCTAAGTGGGAAATGCTCTTGTTATTCAGATATTCATGCTAACCTATTATGATAAAATAAGAGGAGACTGTCATGATAATCTTCACTTTACTTTAAAAATATTTCAGCCCCAACACGAACAAGCAAATATGGCCAAATATTAACAGTTCTTAAATTTAGGTGATAATTCATTTTTACTGTTATCTCTACTTTCTCACGTTTGAAAATTTTCATACTAAGAGTACAAAAGTAAAATGAAAGTACATCAAGACACTATGTTTTACTTATCAGATTCACAAAGATCCAAAAGTGTGATAAAATATCATGTTGGCAAGGAAGCGGGGGAGAAAACATTCATATGTTTTTGGAGAGGGTGTAAAAGACAATTTGGCAAGATGGATCAGAATTATAACTGTACTTACTTTGGGACCCAGTAATTCCATTTCTAGGGATTTACCCCTCAGATAGACATACATTAGCAAAATGACACATATCAGCTTATTCACTGCATTTTTGGAAATAGCAGATGATTGGAAACACTCTAAATGTCTACCAATAGAGGACTGGTTAAATTAAAATTATGTCTAGACCATGGAATACTATATCTGCAAAAAGAATGAGAAGGCCATTTGTGTACTAATATAAAATGACCTTCAAGATACACTGGGTGGGGAAAAAAGGACAATAAGCAACAATATATGGTGGGGAAAATCTGAGAAAAACAATATAGACTATTTGCTAATATATGCAAAAAACATTCCTGGAAAGATACATGAAAAGCTGGTAACACTAGTTATGGGAAAAGAACTGAGTCTGGAGAACTGAGATGGGAATTGTTGTTGTTCAGTTGTGTCTGACTTTTTGTGACCCCATGGACTGCAGCACACCCGGCTTCCCTGTCCTTCACTATCTCCCAGAGTTTGCTCAAATTCACATCCAGTGTGTCAACGATGCCATCTAACCATTTCATCCTCTGTTGCCTTCTCCTCCTGCCTTCAATCTTTCCCAGCATCAGGGTCTTTTCAAATAAGTCTGCTCTTTGCATCCAAAGGATTGGAGTTTCAGCTTCAGCCATCAGTCCTTCCAATGAATATTCAGGACTGACTTCCTTTAGGATGGACTGGTTGGATCTCCTTGCAGTCCAAGGGACTCTCAAGAGTCTTCTCCAACACCACAGTTCAAAAGCATCAATTCTTTGGCACTCAGTATTCTTTATAGTCCAATTCTCACATCCATACATGACCACTGGAAAAACCATAGCTTTGACTAGACTGATTTTTGTTGGCAAAGTAATGTCTCTGCTTTTTAATATGCTGTCTAGGCTGGTCATAGCTTTTATTCCAAGGAGTAAGCATCTTTTAATTTCATGTCTGCAATCACCATCTGCAGTGAGTCACTGTTTCCATTGTTTCCCCATCTATTTGCCATGAAATGATGGGACTGGATGCCATGATCTTAGTTTTCTGAATGTTGAGTTTTAAGCCAACTTTTTCAATCTCTTCTTTCACTTGCATCAAGAGGCTCTTTAGTTCCTCTTCACTTTCTGCCATAAGGGTGGTGTCATCTGCGTATCTGAGGTTATTGATATTTCTCCCGGCAATCTTGATTCCAGCTTGTGCTTCATCCAGCTCGGCATTTCACATGATGTACTCTGCATAGAAGTTAAATAAGCAGGGTGATAATATACAGCCTCGACGTACTCCTTTCCCAATTTGGAACGAGTCTGTTGTTCCATGTCCAGTTCTAACTGTTGCTTTCTGACCTGAATACAGATTTCTTAGGAGGCAGGTAAGGTGGTCCATCTATTTATTCCTGCTATGGCTTCCTATAAAATTCCTTGACTGTTTGTCTTTCTCTCTTATCTCTGTTAGAAATCTGCTCTCAAAAGTAGAAAATTAAAAAAAAATTTTAAAGTAGAGAATAGCAGACCAAATATTCAACAGGGGATTATTTCATGGTTTTGGCACATTTTTATACATGAATAAGGTGGAAGAACTTCCAATAGCAAGAAAAGATATTATATTTTAAGGGAAAATTCAGATTATAAAACTATCTGTATAATATAAAACTACAATATAATATTGTAGACCTATATACATAGACTCATAGAAAAAAGCTAATGATATACTTACTATATTATAGCAGTGTGTTAAGACTGTGTTGCTGACACTTTGTTTGCTTATCTATGTTTACTAAAATGTCTGCAATGTACATATATAACTTTTATAAGAAACAACAGATGTCATAAAGAAAAATGGGTCATAGAACTCAAATCCCAAGGAACAAATGACTGATTAAAAGTCAAAATGTATCCTTCTTAAGGAAGTCTGAATTTTCACCAGAGCATGGCTTTAAGCTATGAGTAAAGCTAGGTGGTCAGAAAGGCAAGTGGGAGAAAAGGTATCAAGGATGGCCTTGGATCAATAGCTTGGCCTGGAGAGAAGCATTTACTTTTTTTGCAGGTTTACAAAGGGATTTCCCTCCATTTCATGCCAGGAAGCCAAGAGCTTAGATAACCTGAGAGAGGGATATCTGAACTTGTGACAAACCCCAATGGTATAGATACCAACCCATTATAAAGCCTAGCATGAGGCAGACTCTCAGGGGCACATCATAAATGATCCTGCTGGCACAAATTCTACTCCTTCTGTTTAGCTTGGGAAGGAAGTATTCTTTCCACCAAACAACTTTCATCATACTGGCACTGTGAACAGCTTGGGCACAGGTCTTCTGCCCATAAGGATTTCAAAGCCAACTAGGGTTGATCCTAAGAGAAAACTTAAAGATGCTTACTACATATGCTAATACATATTTGAATATATACAGATTCCTTTAAATGCAAGAATAAAGCACATAAGACTGACTCTAAAAGTGAGCAAAGTTAAACACTAAGATGCTGGTTAACTAGATCTGGGTACATTGACACAAAGGAAGACTATAAAGCCATGAAAATGATAATCTGCATACTTACAGGCATGAAAAGATATTAATAATATATTTCTCAGTGAAAAACAGTCTAAGATTATAGATGATGTTTATATTTATACATATACATAGTCTGTATATAAGGGATGGGACTGGATGCCATGATCTTAGTTTTCTGAATGTTGAGTTTTAAGCCAACTTTTTCAATGTCTTCTTTCACTTGCATTGTATTCACTTTCACTTACTCAGTGCAAGTAAAAGAAAGGATTGAAAAAGTTGGCTTAAAACTCATAGGCTATGTATATGTATAAATACAAAAATGTATCCATAGACATTATGATATTTATATGGGGTATTCACAAACATCTATACTTTCTTTTTAATCAGTTTTTCTAATCTTTTCTACACTAAATATATATTCTTATGTAATAAAAATGTTTAAAGATATAAATCACTCATTTTTAAAATATGAGGATTTTTATATATTTTTTAAATAAAATAGAGTTTTTATATTTATAGGAAAAGTTTAAATTTAAAATATTTCATGTGAACAAATGAAGAAATGAAGCCACCAGTCTTCCCTGGTGGCTCAGATGGTAAAGAATCTGCCTGCAATGTGGGAGACCTGGGTTTGATCCTTGGGTTGGGAAGATCNATATGAGGATTTTTATATATTTTTTAAATAAAATAGAGTTTTTATATTTATAGGAAAAGTTTAAATTTAAAATATTTCATGTGAACAAATGAAGAAATGAAGCCACCAGTCTTCCCTGGTGGCTCAGATGGTAAAGAATCTGCCTGCAATGTGGGAGACCTGGGTTTGATCCTTGGGTTGGGAAGATCCCCGGAGGAGGGTATGGCAACCCACTCCAGTAGTTTTGCCTGGAGAATTCCCATGAACAGAGGATCCTGGCAGGCTACCACCCACGGGGTCGCAAAGAATTGGACATGACTGAGCAACTAAGCACAGCACAGCATGTGAAGAAGGCTAGTTTTGATCCAGGGCTTGAAGATGATAGTACTTCCTGAATGGCAGGGAAGGAAGGAGGGGTCTCTGGTGAACACTTGCAAACCCGTATGTGTGTGTCTATATGTGCGTGAAGGTGTATGTGTACATGCTTCGGCGGTGAGGGTAAGAAGAGTTTACTAGAGCAAAGAAGTCAAAGGACAGTCTATGGAAACTGAACTTTATCCTCCAGGAAAAGAAGAGCCAGATAAAGTGATATCTCACTAAAAATTTGCTGGAGGAGAAAGAGTCTAACCACCCTGCATAAATGGGATTGGACAAGGGAGAGGCTGGAGCCCAGGAAACTCGCTCAGAGGCAGCAGCAAAAGTCTGTCTGATGTGCCAAGGCCTCATTGACATGTGAACTATGGGAATGAAATGACAGGAGATGATCTGGACAACATCACAGGACAAGGGGCAGCTGGCCCTGGCAGGTGACAGCATTTGGAGGCTGTAAGACAGAAGTAAAAACGAGTTCAGGGTTTTGATTAAAGAGGCTCAAGAGGCTGGTGGTGAAAGGAAACACGGGAAGAGATGTCTCAGATGGAGTGCCGAGGAGGAGATAATGCAGACCTGAAGGACATTCAAGTGCTGTCGCCTCAACAGCAGAGGGCTGATCTCAATAGCCTGGGATTCTAGGCTTGTCCTGGCCCTTCCTGCTGTGGGGCTCCCCTCGTCTAGAAAGGGGAGGGCAACAGTTACTCCTTGCCAACTTCAGAGTGGTTGAAGGGCTGGTGAGATCTGGATAAAAAGCACCTAGAACACGAAGCAGCTATACAAACACCAAGCACCGCCGTCATACACGCAGGTGGTGGCTGCATGGAGAGAGGACTCTTGCTGAGAACACAAGGCCGCAGAAGTCAAAGACGGTCCAGGATTCAGCCTCAGCCTAGCTGTGAATGAATAGCGAGAATTTCTGGAGAACCCACTGATTTACTGAAAAGGGTCAACTCCCTTCCCCCAAGCCAGGAGTCAAAGCTCCGAGGTTCAGGGTAAAGACACATGGTCAGCCCTGCCTCGGGGAACTTCTCCCCAGGTTCCGAGCTGGAAAGTCTTCCTGCAACATCTGGTTCAAGCCCCTTATGTTACAGGTGAGGAACCCGAGGCCCAGAGGAGAAGGAAAGTAAGTTGGCCAAGGTCACCACACTGGGGAAAGTATGATGGCCACAGGAAGACAGAAGAATTATATGGTGGGGACGAACCACTTTTCTGCTCCTGGTGGCCACCAAGCTGACTGTCCCTGCCACCTTCTCTTTCCTGGACATTTGTGGAGCCTCTCTGCAACCTGTTCTCCCCATTGAGGTTAGAGTGGTCTTTCAAAGTTAAATGTAACCACATCACTTCTTTGTGGTGGGTTGGGATGCATGCTAACTTCCTTCATAGCTCAGCTGGTAAAGAATCCGCCTGTGATGCAGGAGACTCTGGTTCAATTTCTGGGTTGGGAAGATCCGCTTGAGAAGGGATAAGCTGCCCACTCCAGTATTCTTGGGCTTCCCTTGTGGCTCAGCGGGTAAAGAACATGCCTGCCATGTGGGAGACCTGGGTTAGATCCCTGGGTTGGGATGCGTGCTGAGGGGTCGGGAGCAGCACTGTCTGTCTGTCAGGCCCTTTCCTGAAGGCCACAGTCTCTGTCCTGATAAGCCTACAGCTCTTCCTGTTGAAAATTCCCACCCTTTGATGCTTCAACTCTGCCGGTCCTTTGCAAGCAATTTCCTCATCAAACATCACCACTGTGAGTTACCTGCTGCTTCCCGCCAGGACCCCAAGGATACTCAGGGCCTTTGAAGGCCCCTGGTGACTTGGTTCTTACCTGCCCCTCTTATCCCCACTCACTCATCCCACACTCTTACTCAAACAAGCCCCCACTCCTCCTTGGACTAATTACAAGCTGTGGATTATGTTATAAATGCACAATTCCTAGTAAGTCTTCATAGCATTTATCCTAATTTGTCATGACATACATGTCTACATGTACAAAGACACATGTGTGGCTATTTTTTAAAAAAAATTTTAATTGGGAGATAATTGCTTTACAACGTTGTGTTGGTCTCTGCCATCCACGAACATGAATCAGCCATAATGCATGTGTCCCCTCCCTCCTGAACCTCCCTGCCACCTCCCACTCCCATCTCACCCCTCCAGGCTGTCACAGAGCACTGGGTTGAGCTCCCTGTGACATACAGAAAATTCCCACTGAGCTATCTATTTTACATACGGTAATGTGTATGTTTCAAGGCTACTCTCTCATGTGTGACTATTTGATCGATTTCTTTCTCACTAGACTGTAGAATGAGACTCCCTGGTTGATCCAGTTTTCAGAGTCTGAAGGCCAAAGGGTTTGGAGTCAAAATGCTGCCAGAGACTCAGCTACCGGCCTCCCTGTCATTCTTTCTCTGTGACAAGATATAAAGGGAAAATGAACAATTGCTTCAGTTGCTCTGAAAATGACACTCTTGGCACCTCTTCAGCCAAGCAGCAGGCAGGGAGTGCCCTGTGGGGGTAGAGGGGCGGGGGTGTTGGCTGTTCGCAGGAGCCAGAAGCACAGGCAAGGCCTGGTGTCAGGACCTGCCTTTGGGAATGAAGCTGACAGTCCACAGGAACGGCCTACCGATGGAGGAAGCTATTAACCTGGCTCACTCAGACTGCACTCCACGGGGAGGGGACAGCATCTCATTATTAACCTCAGTGTATTAATATTTGATAAAGCATCTTCATGATGATAGATAGCAGTCACCCAGAGAAGGGGAAGAGCCGCATTTCTGCAAAGCATTCTGAGAGAGGAAGAACAGCTTTTATTGAGAGGGGATGATAGGAGAAAGTGTATGTCTTGGGCAGGAGAAAACTGCCCTGACCACACAGCACAGTCGGCACGATGGCCTCTCTCGTAGGTTGGGCTGCACAGGTAACCGGCAGGCTTCTCTGCGCAGTGGCCTGTCTCAGGGGAAGGAGGGGGACTCACAATGGCTGACCTCCAAGAGAAAGCTGCTGAGCCAATTATTTTTTTTTTCTTCTGACAGTACATTAAAATGATGGCTGATGATTAAAGATATTTCCGTGAATAGTACATTTTCCCAGTATGTGATCTCTAAATAGAACTCCATTCCACATTTTTGAATCAGAGAAGAAAACACCTTAAAAAGCTCTCACTAATGACACCACCTTTGTTCTCACAGGTAGCTTAAGAGAGACATTTGGGTTGTGTGCACCTGATGGATGCCTTTTGGTCTCCAGCAGCTGCTTTTGGAAACTGTCATCTTACCAGGCTGCCAAGAAGTTGCTGAACCCTCCTGGCACAACCATGGTGAAACCCTGCTTTCTGAAAGAAATCATTCACCCTCTGGACACAAAGCCCTCCTCTGGCAACTGGGGCACCTGGGCTCAGCATCATCCTGGAGCAAGTGGAGAAAGGGGAGGATTGGGGGAGGCCAAGCATCACTTTTTGCCACCAAGACCAGGCAGGAATCCACAGCACCGTCTCTGGGGAGTGTCTGGGGTGTCAAGGCCAGCGGGTGGGGAGCAGCACTGACCGCTGTGTGCGAGGACCACTCTCCCAAGGCTCTGATGGAAAGCCTGCTGGCCACAGACCTTCACCTGGGGGCCGGGGTTCAGTGGCTCTGAAAGACGTTCCTGGTTCCCAGCGGAGCAACTGCATGCTTCAGAGCACAGGGACACAGCCTGCAGGGCCCTGTTGCGTTCTCTGAATGATCCCTGACCAACCTCACCATCGGCCTCACCTCATTTCCAGCAAGAAGGCGACAGAGAGAAGGCGGGAAGGAGGCACATCTCTAGTTCGAAACATCACTTGCATTCCGAATTAGAGGCAAAAGCAGAGTGGGATATACAGTTTCGTGCACTTGGTCTTAAAAGGGCGGCTCTGTGTAGTCTGTCCCTTAGTAAGTGTTCAGCGGGCCAAAGAAGGGGAGGAAGGACATGTCGGCCCTCCCCTCCCCACAGCCTCCTCAGGAGGCCCCAGTCTGCTCTCTGCATCACCGCCATCCAGATGTCTCTACACTGAGGAGCTGGAAGTTAACACAGCGGGCGGCACTTGAGAGATGGGGAAGCTGAGCTGTGTGCGTGCGCCAGACAGGCAGGGGACGTGGCGAGGATAAGGCGCAGGGTCTCTCTTCTTGGGGCACTTTCTGTTGCTTTCCTCCACTCCTACCCCCTAGCTGGGTCACATCTGCCCCGAGGCAGTGCCCTCACCCAAATCTCGGGGGTACACAATCAAGTACAAGGCTGTGTGCAGCGAGGCCTCCTCTGGGCATTTGGGCCAGAAAATCCCCACAGCCTGCAGTCCTCATCCAGACCAGCAAGTGCCTTACCCAGGCACCCAGGATGAAGGACAGGAGATCGGGGGAGACACAAAGGGAGACACAAAGGCTGGAACCTCTTGGAGGGATGGCAATGTGGGCTCTCCAGCTGCCTTCCTTCCTCCAGTCTTTCAAGGCAAGTCCCACAAGTAGGCAGGTGCCAGAGGCAGGCATCAAAGCAGAGGACAGCCTCCTGTTTGGGAAGAAGCCTCAGGACTCACCTGCCACCAAACCTCAAGAAGCGCTGCCAGCTTTAGAGGCCAACACTGAGAGCAGCATTTGCCTGGGGACCTACCAGGCTTCCAATCCTCCCCTTGTATCCCCAAGGTCAAATCCATCCCCATCCAGGAGCCTCCTGCAGCATCTTCTTACCCACCTCCCCTTTTGCTTTAGTCAGGCTGATCCAGTTTCAAATGCAGAGTAATTCATTCTGGAGAGAAGTCAGGTATCTGTATACCAAGGTGGAGGTTTCCAGGCAGAATAACCAGATGGCTTGTTTATTTTGACTTCAGGAGGAAGAGCTGGGAATGATTTGAAAGGCAGGAGAGAGCCTGTCTCCTCTGGAGCTCAGAGGAAGGTGACTCAGGAGGCAGAATAGACAGAGTCCACTTAACCAAATGCAAGTCTTCTAACCATGGGTCACTAAGTAGAGAGGGACCAGGAGGCACTGCCACACTAAGAAGGGCATCTAACAAGGCCCTGTCATTCTTGGTTTATTGGGTCTTCCCATCACCCAGCTATTGGCAGAGACACACCTGGGGTCCAGATTGGATGCCTAGGGGAAAAAAAAGTGTTACACAGCAGGGGGCTTTGTCCCCATGGCCCCTGGGTCCCTGGGGACCAAGCCAAGAGCTCCAGGCACAAGCATTAGCCTCATTTTACTGGTTCCTGGCTCCTTTTCAGACCCAACCCTTCTAAGACAAAACAGGGTGGTAGTTTAGAGGGAAGAAAATGGCCCCAGAATGGCCAAGGTAACTGGGACATTGTCTGGATTGATGATCTCAAATATTTGAAGTTGGGAGAAGACAAGGGACAGAAAGATACTATTAATATCCCTGGGAGTTCCCTGGCATCCCAGTGGTTAGGACTCTGCACTTTCACTGGTTGAGGGCCTGGGTTCAATCCTTGGTCAGGGAACTAAGATCCCACAAGCTGCTGGGCTGGAAAAAAAATACTGTTCCCAAATATATTTCCTGTAAATACTAACATTCATCAAGGGATTTAATTAATAAAAAACTTTCATAAACCTTATCTTACTTGATCTTCACAACAACTTTGGCAAAATACTACCGTATTCATTTCGTAAATCAGGAAACTGATTGAACTGTCCTCCAAGGTGGTAGCCTCAACGGTGGAACCAGGACCTGAATCTGGGTCTTGTGACATTTTCCTCCTCACTCCAGGACCTTCAGATGGAAAAGGCCAGGCCAACCTCTCCAGCCCTGCCACATGTACCTATGAAGCAAGTCTCCACCATCTTAAAAGAAAAACAGGGCTCATGCATTCCTTGCAATAATACACCTAGGAGGGAGGGAGCGGCCGTGGAGAAGGCAGAAATGGTGCAGACCAAAGGTAGCTTCAGCTCCCTCAGCCTTTTGGAGAGGCTGACGGCTGCCTAGACTGTCAGGGGAGCCCCAAAGATGGCACTGAAGAGAAAAACATCAAGAAGTTAAAACCGGTAGAGATCTGGGTGTGGGAGGCTATTGCTCCCTGCTTCTGCCCCGCCCACCCACCAGAATGGTCAACTTGGCCACTCTACCTCAGACCTTCTCAAAGCTTTAGCTTCTCCCACAGATCACTCAGTGTGGACTCTCAGGAGAGGAAAGTCAGTTAACTGGTTAGGGTTTTATCTGTTTAAAAAAACGCTGAATAGACTCCAAACTTGGGTGTTTACTTGCTAGCCAGATGTTCTAAATGGCTAAGATCCAGGCATGTAACTGTGCTCTGTGGTTCTGCCCCTCCTGGGGGGCTTTCAGATAGAGGAGACGCACACGTGTAGCGGGGAATACACAGGCTGAAGGACGCTCTTTCCCGATCAACCAGCTCAACTTACTTCCACCAGTTTCCCAGGCTGCGCAGCTATCAGACCAGGCTGCCGTGCATATCAGCCAACTGGACCAGTTCTAAGTCCATTGTCCTGTGAGCCACACACACCCTTCAGTCCCCAGCCCAAGAACCACCTCTTCCACAAACAAGTCCCTGATTCTCCGTGTGTCTCCCGCTTTGTTCTCTCATTGCTATTTAATTATGTGTCTTTCCCATAGTTCTTCTCTAATTCTATTCTTGTTAATTAATTATGAACATCATTTATTTCCCTAATAAATCATAAACTCCTCAGAGACAGATACTATGTTGAATCCAGTTCTGTGCTCCCCCTTATCCACGTTCATGTCTGGGTAGAGGTTCAGCTTTGCACACAGTAGGAATATGACTGATAATTGTTAAAATGGAATTTACCCTGGTTTCCTCAAAAACAGGCTATCTGTGAAACACAAAAGACAGCCCCACCCCTCAAGCTGCCCTTTGACAAACTTTACAGAGTATGGTACCCTCTCCCCCCAGGTGTATCTCAGGGTCACGGCAGCCAGACTTAGCCAGCGCAAGACAGAGAGAAAGTCAAACCAGACTGGCAAAGGCAAGGGCTTCAAGCCTGGTTATTTAAAGAGATTAAAATTACATAAGCAAAAGCAAGGGACTGGTGCTGTGATACATCCCCAAGGAAAACCAAGGAAGGATTTTGTGGGGTCAGGGGTGGCGAGGAGGAAATGAGGGAAGAAGAAAGGGAGTTTCCTGCAAAGAGCAAGGACCAAACAGGTGATGCTGAAGCCTGAAAGGACTCCCCGCCACCACAAGGAGTGAGACACACCATCCCTTTTGCACGGATGGAAGGCCCGGGCACTCCTGAGATGAGAGGTCATCATGGTCTCAGAGAGGCCCTGCTCAGGCCTCAAGGTGCTGGAGAACTGGGCACCAGGGAGCAGAATGTGGGGAGGGGAGGTGGAAGAGATCACCAGCAACCTCAGAGAGGGCCAAGAGCACTGGCAGAGGGAGAAGCAGCCCAGAGAGTGCTTACGGGAAAGGCTGTGCCCTTCATACCAGGGGGAAGATGGAACCACCAACGACAGGGAAATAAGTCTGATCTGGGCCAGTCACTGATGGAGCAGGTGAAGGAATCCACCCCTTTCCTGGGATAAAGCCACACACATCCCCCCACCACAGGATCTAAGCTTTCTTTATTGGTTGAGGACTTAGGGTCAGAACACAGCCACCCTGGGACAGGTTCCAGGGAGGCGATGTTCACAGTGATTGGTGGAGGAAAAAAATCTCAAGAATCAGATCTCAGCCAGTAGGGGAAAGAGAAGCCATTTCTCCTAGATTTGAAGATCTCTCTCACCCTCTCCATCCCTTCCTCTCTCTCTCTCTCTCTCACACACACACACATCTATTACGAACCTGCTAAGTAAAAATCTAATTCCAGTTTAAGTATAAGAGGTTTAGTCCAGAAAATCCTCCTCTCTGAGGCAGTGTGGGGGAGATCTTATCTGTTCTCCATTTACTATCAAATCAGCCTTTTTCCTTTTGGGGCCACAGAGGAGATGATGAGAATTCCCCTATCCAAGACCAGGCAGGAGACGGAGGTACAGAATGAGGCCCATGTCCCTCTGCCTGGCTGACCCACCCCTCACAGGCTCTTTCGCCCAGACCTCCTCTTTACTTCTGACTGCGACCACAGGTCATTCAGGGCAGAGGACAGGGCCCACCTGGCACCACTTTCCGCCTGGAAGAAAGTTGAGGACATGTGGGAGGAGAGGCTGCCTACCCTGTGCTCACTCCCAAGGGGCCCTGGCCTCTGAGCCACGTGGCCACGTCTCCATCGCCTCCCTGCCAGGGCTCACGCCAACACACCCAGGGGATTCATCACAGGCGGGAGGGCAGTGAACCTCGGGATTAGGAGAGCGGCTGTCCTAACCCCCACGGCCCCAAAGAGTACCTGCCAAGGCCTTGATCCGGGACCTCTCAAAGAGCCTGGCTGAGCTGTTGTCATTATCCAGCTCATCATCTGGGCCGTCCCAGCGGGCATTGATCCGGCTGTACGGTGGCTGGTTGCCCACGTTTTCAAACTCCGTGGCTGATGTCATGTCAGCAGGCTGTCCGCAGCTACGCCTGCCTCAGTCTTCATGGAAGGGTCCCTGGTGGGGGACAGTAACACAATCAGAGGGTTAGTGCCCAGTCCCTCGGACTTTGTCTCAGGGGAAACTTATTTGGAACGGCTGGTAGAAGCAGATCCTTGTGGGAGCAGCA
Source organism: Neotragus moschatus (assembly GCA_006410615.1). NCBI lineage: Eukaryota > Metazoa > Chordata > Mammalia > Artiodactyla > Bovidae > Neotragus > Neotragus moschatus. The sequence goes on along the minus strand of SJYA01001547.1, from coordinate 584,099 downwards.
CATGGTGCCCTGTGCCCGGCCACAGCTGACCAGGGGTCACTGGGTCACCCAGTAGAAAATACTGCAGCAGCAGCAGCAATAGTAACGGGGACAGTGCCAGCAGGGACAGAGGGTTGCAGGCAGCAAGGGTCAGGATGGCCAGCAGGTGGAGATGTCGGACGCAGCAAGCCTGCTTCCTCCAAACCCGCTGCTACAGCCACAGAGGTTGGTGGCTCTCCTGGGAGCCAGAGGCTGGCAGGGACGAACTGGGCAGAGCAGTGCTACCCTATAACCTGGGGACCCAACCTGGAGGGGAGGTGGGGACAGGGCAGGAGAGGGAGAAGCTGGGAGCTGGTGGAGTCTGACTCAAATGTGAATCAGTGGGGAGAGAGGCAAGCATGAGCTTTGAGATGCCACTGGTGCCACCAGCCCGGAAGCTGCACTGGGGAACGTTAACTCCTCCCAGAGGCTCCCAAGAGCCCTCTGAGTTCTTGGTCTGCAGCCAACAGTCAGAAAGCTGGCTTTTGCTTTTGCCTTCTCTGAAGTGTACCCAGGTGCTTGGACAAGCTCTCTGGTTGCATCTCAGGACAGACCATGGAGCCAGATCACCCTGTTGTCCCTTTGAGGCCGTCAGCATGATGGTGGGGTATGGTGGCGAGGGGATCCCACAGACAACAGTGCTGTGTGTGTTCATCTGTGCTGTGCACAGGGGCGGCAGGAGCACTGGGTCCTTACCTGTCATGTATCACATTTATGCTGTCATTCATAATTAATTCAAATATGCACCAAGTCCCTACGAGGTGGCGGGTGCTATGCCAGGCATAGCACCATGTGAGTGAGACAGAAGGGCCCTGTCCTCATGGAGCTTATATCCTGGCAGCAAGCGGGATGATTAAAGAAGCAAGTACAATAAGGTGTGATGCTGTGCTACAACCGGGAAAGAAGGGTAGTGTGAGGGACGCATGCTGGACGCTGGGTGTCAGGGGAAAGAGAGTTTAAGCGGATTCCTAGAGGGAGCTTGGAGGCATCCTGTAAAGGGAAGATGGAAAGGAACGAGTCCAGAAAAAAGGAATGAAGAGCAGGTGCAAAGTTCTGATGGTGAGAAAGGCTGTGGCAAAATTTAGCAATCTTATGATGTAGCTGGAGGATGAGGGCAAGGTCAGGGAGAAAAGGTCAGGGAGAAGGAGGCNGCCCTCTTCCTCTGGCTCCCCAGCCTTGCCCACCCCAGTGGCCTGCCCAGATGGCATCCCACCAGGGCCAAGGGGGTAGGGGTGGGCTGATGTGCTCAGTAGCAAGGGGAGAATCAGGTGTGAGAGGCAGGAGAAGAAAAGAAAAAAGGAAAGCTACGGATGGTGATTCCAGGAAAACAAAGCAAAACTCGCCTAAAAACAAATTCAACCCAGGGTCACCCATAACTGCTACAATATCTCTTGCAAGGCCTGGCAATAAAGAAACCACTGTGATTGAAAAGAATAGCATATGCTGGGGACACGTGGTGGGAACACCTAACCAAATGTGGGGCTGTGAAAATGACATTTAAATTGGTTTGGAGGGGAAGCTGGAGCTGAGGTGATTCAGTCCTGTTTTTAAGGATCTAGGTAATCTCTGCAGTCAGACTGGCCCGCCATGAGTATGTTAGTTACTCAGTTGTGTCCAGCTCTTTGTGACCCCATGGACTGTGGCTCACCAGGCTCCCCTGTCCATGGAATTCTCCAGACAAGAATTCTGGATTGGATAGCCATTCCATTCTCCAGAGGATCTTCCTGACCCAGGGACTGAACCTGGGTCTCCCACACTTCAGGCAGATTCTTTACCATCTGAGCCCTAAGTATGGCAGACTACAATTAAATGGCTAAAAACAGTCCCCAAACTGCTCCTTACTTCCCTGTCAGCAAATCCAGGAAAAGAAACATAAGAAATAGTTCCATGTCCATCTACTCCCTAGTTTACTCTGAAGCCCCCTAGAAGTCCTTCTCATGACCCACCACCAGGCCCTCGTCAGAGTGTAGGTGGGTCTTCTCTGGTCTGTGTCCAGGAGAACCCGCCTTCCCTGTCCATCTACCAGCCTGACAAGCAGCTGAGCAAGTCTGTCTCCAAAACCATAATCTGAGGCTCAGCCTCACCTGGTAGGCTTCTGTCACCCCATGACTCCAGGATACACTTTGAGTGGGATGGGTTGGGTCGCTAGAAAACTTGCCCACAGCTCTGTACTGAAAAGCTCATGCGCTTACACAGCACACTCGCTTGCATAACGAGCGCCTGCCTGGGAAATGGATTTCACAGTATCACTGATGCAACCCACAGCTCCACCCTTTTCTGGTGTGCCTAGGGACCATCTGCTTTTGAGATCAGGTGTTAGGCCTCGGAATTTCAACCCCATGTGCTATGTCCTGTTAATCCCCAGGGTGGGTAGGAACCCAGGAAGTGGCTGTCAAGGTATCTGAGCAGAAGAGGATGGATGCTTTTTTTTTTTCCTCTCTGCACCCCATCTCTTCTTCCCGCCACACAAATGTGAGCAGTAACGAAGCCCAGGAGTGAGAAATGGAAGAAATACAGGCTGGTACTGTTTCCTTAGCAGGGTCACGGGTACAGGCTATTACAATAGCTTAAATACAGTCTTCCATAACCAGAGATCTTAGAGTCTCACTATCTTTGTCTTTAGCTATAAGATTTGACCCCTTACTTGCTTCCTATTTTGTCCTGCCCCTTTATGCTACCTCTAGCCTGCTTTTAATGTGTTTGGTACCACGCCAACCCAGGTCAGAAGATTAAATCCTAAAGTTTCCCTGGAAGCTTCCTGCCAATGCTTTTTACCAAAACAGAACATTCCTCCACTCCCTTTGATCGTAATCTCACTGCATATTCACAGACACCTTAAAGAACAAATACATAAACACTCACTAAAACGGCATGAGAACCAATGAGACACCCAGTGCAGAGCACTCTAAATCTATCTCCACCCCCACCCGCCTCCCCATCCCCCAGCTCCAGTCTGGCACCTCCGTCTGTCTAGCAGACGTCTCCACCTGGAAATTACGGCTCAGTCTCAGTACAGCTGAGGCTGAGCCCAAGGCTCCCAGCACAGCAGAGTAGGGGGGTTTTGGGATCATGGGGTGATAGTGAGGCCTAGACAAGTGCACCACCTGTGGATGACCATTCCTGCATCTGGACATCACCAGCTGTGCCTGGGCCAAGCCACTGCCTCTCCTTAGGGCATGCTCTGCTTTCCCACACGCCACAGCTCCCATCCCGACCCAGCACGGCTGCCAGTTCATCATTAGCAGGGTATGGTTTGAGGGTTCTTAGAGTCTCGAGATTCCTCTCCATGGTGGCCACCATCGAGGATATCCATCCATCTGCAACATCCTGGCCATTCTGGTTCACTACTGTTTGGTAAGGCTTTGCCCAGACCCTTCTGCTCCAGTTTCTATCAACAGGCAGGGACTTCAGGCCCACATGTCACAACTTGCCCGTCTTCATCATGGAAAAATCTCCTACTAAGAACTGGCTTCAGTCATGCTGCAGCTGCTTGGATCGGGGAGGAGGGGTGGGATCCTGGCCCCAACAGTTCTTGCAGGGATTTGATTGGGGAACAGGTGCTGCCCAGCTCTGATACAGGGATTGGGCCATCAACCCTCTATCTTAACACCATCTATCAGCACCTCACATCCAACACAGAGGCAAATGCCTACTGGGAATGATTAAAGGCAAGGGGAAAGGTGATCTTAATATACATTAAAAAGAAAAAACTTTTAGTTGTGGCATGTGGGACCTAGTTCCACAACCAGGGATCGAACTAGGGCCCTCTGCATTGGGAATGTAGAGTCTTTCCCACTGGACCACCAGGGAAGTCCCTAACTGGTTTGTAAAGATCATCTTCTATTCTGATTCTTGGGCTTAATATCTACATTTACAGAAAGCTATTATAACCCTGTCCTACTTCTTATCTCTCCCAACTCACTTCTTTCAAGATAGCCACTGGTCTCCTTCTTGCAAATAAGCAAATTCTATAGTCATCAAATTAAAAACCTGAATGCCCAATTTCTGTTGTTCCATGAAGACTTTTCTAGTTACTTCTCTCTTCTCTGATGAAAACTGCACAGGGAGGTACTATGGCCTCAATATTTGAAGTAGTCAAGAATAGATCAAAATACCTAGAGACTGGGAGAAAATATTTGCAAATGATGCAACCTACAAGGCCTTAATTTTCAAAATACATAAAAAGTTCGTACAATTCAACAATAAAAACAAACACCCAATCAAAAAATGGGCAAAAGACCTAAACAGACGTTTCTCTAAAGAAGACGTTCAGATGGCAAACAGGCACATGAAAAGATGCTCAGCATTGCTAATTATTAGAGAAATGCAAATCAAAACTACAGTGAGGTACCANAACAATAAAAACAAACACCCAATCAAAAAATGGGCAAAAGACCTAAACAGACGTTTCTCTAAAGAAGACGTTCAGATGGCAAACAGGCACATGAAAAGATGCTCAGCATTGCTAATTATTAGAGAAATGCAAATCAAAACTACAGTGAGGTACCACCTCACACTAGTCAGAGTGGCTATCATTAAACAGTCTACAAATTGTCAATGTTAGAGAGGCTGTGGAGAAAAGGGAGGCCTCTTACCCTGCTGTTGGGAATGTAAATTTTCATATTGGGAAACAGTAAGGAGCTTCCTTAGAAAACTAAAAATAGAGTTGCTATATGATCCAGCAATCCCACTCTTGGGCATATATCCTGATAAAACTATTCAAAAAGACACAGGCACTCCTATGTTCATAGCAGCACTATTCACAACAGCTAACACATGGAAATAACCTAAATGTCCATTGACAGATAAATGGATAAAGACGATATGGTGCATATATATAATGGAATACTACTGAGCTACCAAAAAGAATGAAATAAAGCCACTTGTATTAACAGCAACATGGATAAACCTAGAGATTATCATACTACGTGAAATAAGTCAGAAAGAGAAAGACAAATACAATATGATATCATTTATACGTGGAATCTAAAATATGACAAGTGAACTTATCTACAAAAAAGACACAGATTCACAGACATGAAGAACAGATTGTGGTTTCTAAGGGAGAGGGGAGTAAGGGAGGGATGGACCGTGAGTTTTGGATTATCAATGGAAACTATTATATATAAAATGGATAAACAACAAGGTCCTACGGATTTAGCACAGGGAACTATATTCAATATCCTGTGATAAACTACAATGGAAAAGAATATGAAAAGAATGTATACATATGTAAACCAGGGTCACTTTGCTGTACAGCAGAAATTAACACATTGTAAATCAACCATACTTCAATAATATAAATTTTAAAATAGGTTGAAATAATTTCGAAGAGCTGACTCATTGGAAAAGACCCTGATGCTGGGAAAGATTGAGGCCAAGAGGAGAAGGGGGCAGCAGAGGATGAGATGGTTGGATGGCATCACTAACTCAATGGACATGAGTTTGAGCAAACTCAGGGGATAGTGAAGGAGAAGGAAGCCTGGCATGTTGCAGTCCATGGGGTCGCAAAGAGTCAGACATGACTTAGTGACTAATCAACAACAGTTGAGATATTTCTCATAAAACAACTGATTTGGAAAAGATAAGGAAAAATGAAACTATTAAGTAACAGGTTGATGGAGAATTATACAAGATCAAATTTCCAACATCTGAATTCAGCAATGAGTTTTAGTATCATTAATAATAATAAGATACTGTGTCTCCAGATATGAGGCAACTATGAAGAGTATCATGGACTATGACATTCTTACCAAAAAAAGTTGAATCTCAATCTGATCAAGTCTGTAGAACTAGTTTTCCATTTACAGGAATTATAGGTTGAAGAGACAAGTTAAATGACAACATGAGGAAACAAAGAGACAGATCCAGGAGGTGGGTCATTTTGCAGACAACTGGCTCCACTTCAACAAGCCAATGGCATCAAAAGAAACAGACTGAAAAAGAGGCAGAGGGTAGGGACTGCTGTAGATCAAAAGGGACTCAGGAGATGCAATAGTGAATGGATCACACACTTTGGAACTTGAATCAACACCAAAACACATCCAAACATGTTTTTAGATAATCAGGGGTATCTGAATTGTGGACTGAATAGTGGCTGATAACCAGGAATTATAGTCAATTATGTTAGGTGTGATCATGGCAGTAAGGTTGTGTTACTATAGCCCTAGTGCCCAGCACAGTCTGGCTTCTTCCTCCTGCTCCAAGCTCATTCCCCAGCCTAGTCCCCCACCACTTCCTGCATCCTGCAAGTCTCCTTTCAACTCTTCTCAACTGTCACTCCCCCAGCTCCAGCTCTTGTGCACACCATGTGCTCAGCGTGGGACATTTTCTGGAGCATTTTGCACGTCTGGCTCTTCGTCTTTCCTCAGGCCTCCTCTTAGGGAATATTCCCATGTGGAAGTCCTCCCCCAGCACGCCATATAGACTAAGGCCTTTGTCATCCCCAGTCTGGGCACTTCGCCTGACCCCTTCACAGCCCTCACCATAACTGTAATCACTCATGCATTTGTCAGTTCACCTTTGTTTTTGCCTCTCCCTGCCTAGACTATAGGTTCCTTGCAGGCAGCAGCCAAGCCTGTCTCATCCATTATTCTACTGCAGTGCCTAGCACTATGCTCGGCACATAGAGGTGCTCAGTGAATATTCTCCTCCTCCTCAAGATCTAAGCTCAAACTCTAGATCCACTATCCCACCTTATTCCCGATCCACTCACTGCGCATTCACACGGCCCACTTACGTGCACTGAGCACTTATTCAATACAGCCAGTCATTAAGCCTTAGTAAAGTGTCTTCTCTCCCTCTAAAGCTTCCGTTTCACTCCAGGCCCTTACCGTTACCCACCAGGACATGGGTAATGGTCCAAATTTGTCTGCACTCAACCTCTTCGATCCATCCTGCACAGCCCCTCTCACAATGGCTCGCCTCCGTTCCATAGTTTTCAGCAACTCTCTGATGCACACTCTAACCCGGAGTTCTATGCCATTTGGTGTTAAGCGCATACGCTCTCTTATGCTAACTCTGCTCCAGCGAAGAGGGTCCACATGTCCTGCACTCCCACCTTTATGTCATGTGTTTCTACAACCTTATTGGTTGGAGCAACCCATATGCTGAAATTCAGGCATCTCTCCTCTTTCCTGGCAATTTAAAACAAATACTATTTCCACACATTTAGAAACACAATGTAGCATTTTCCTGGAAGCTGAGGGAGGTCACCTTTCCCCTTCTCTTTAGCTCCATGGATCCCACACTGCTTCCATGACCACCCAGTGCAGTCAGGTGGGCTCAGGGAAAGCTGCTGACTCCTCCTCCTCAGTTCCGCTCCCTCCCCCAGTCTCATTTTTAATCCCTGGTGAGGCCAGGTTCTCATCACCTTTTCTTCTAGCCATCCTTCCCATCCTGGGAGGAGGATGAGTCTTTAGTTTTTTCTTCCTTCCATCTTCATTTTAACACGTTCAAGTCTTTCTCATCTTAAACAAAACTCCTCCTTGCCATCCTTTCATTTCTCCCTTTCAAAGTCAAATTTCTTGACAAAGTTGCCAAGAATAAGAACAGATGATTTACAGAAGAGGAAATCCAAGAGGCTAAGACCCTAAAAAGAGATACTCAAGTCCATGAGCTAACAAGAAATACTGATGAAAATAAGGAGACACCAGAAGCAAACATTATCAAGCTGGATAACACGAGGTGGTGCTGTGCAGAGCAGACACCTTGTATACTGCTTGCCGGTGGGAGTGTGGACAGACCCAGCCATTCTGGAAGCTAGTGTGTAGTTCTCAGTCAGGTTACATACCTACAACCCTGTTCCTGGGCATACAGACTGAAGATATTCTCACACAGGTCAAGAAAGAGTACACATGGGGACTTCCCTGGTGGTCCAGTGGCTAAGACTCTGTGCTTCCAATGCAGGAAGCCAGGGTTCCATCCCTGGACTGGGAACTAGATCCCACTTGCCTCAACTAAGATCCAGAGTAACCAAAATAATAAATAAATATTTTAAAAAAAAGAGTATATATGAAGAGAAGTTCACCACAGCATTGACTGTGTGGCGGGGAGGTGAAGACAAACGGTGTGTTCATCACTTGGGGATGGACAGTAAAATGGGATGAATGTACACATGGAGGATCTTAAAAAATAGTGGATAAAATAAACAGAATGAGATTTATAGCACACCACTGACATAACTTCAAAGTGCTAGTCGCTCAGTCGTGTCTGACTCTTTGCAAGCCCATGGACTGTAGCCCATCAGTCCATGGAATTCTCCAGGCAAGAATACTGGAGTGGGTAGCCATTCCCTTCTGTAGGGGATCTTCCCAACCCAAGGATCAAACCCAGGTCTCCTGTATTGCAGGAGGATTCTTTACCAGCTGAGCCACTAGGGAAGCCATCCAAACAAAAGAAAAACTCTTAAATAAATGAAAATGGTTGCCTCTAGATGGAGTTAGGGAAATGGGGATGAAAGGAAACCAACCAACCAACCAACCAGGAGAGGTACTCTGACTAGAAAATGAGGACGATGAACTGAGAAGTATGATGAAGCCTCTGCTTCTAAAGTAAAAATAGACACAGTGTATTTATCTATAATATATTCATGAGAACCTCCTCATGCCATACCTAACTCACTCCTTATTGCACTGAAAGCTGGCTTCCCCCATCAGTTCTTGAAGCTATTCTTGAAGCCATTCATGGACACCTCCCTTCCTAGTTCCTTAAAACAACAGATGCTTTTCAGGCCTTTATCTTGACTTCTCAGGAGGCTTAGGCTCTTTTGGTGGTCCCCAAGTTTCCTGAGATCACCTCCTTTGTCTTCCAGGACTTGCTCTTCCTTCTCTCTTAACTGTCTGAACCTTCGTCGTTGGTTTGCTCTGTGGGCTTCTTTTCCCCTACTGTCCCTTGAATGGCGATGTTCCCCAGAGCTCTATCCTGGGGCCCCTCCACTCTTCGTCTGTCTACACACTCTTCTTAGACTATCTCCTGAACCTCTATGACCTAAATGATCTCATGCAAATGGCTTCCAAGTCTGTCTCAACTCCTACCTATCACCTTCAACTGACTTCTGAACATCCACCTGAAGGACCACAGGCCACTCATACTCAACATTATCCCCAGTTGAATCTATCACCATTAGTCCTTATAGCCATGGTCCTAGTCTATCAATATGCCAATGGCCCAAACTCAAACCTGGGGTGATAGGACCCAGCATCTTATCAACTAAGGCCCTCAGTGTCTCTCAAATCTCCATTCTTCTCTGTCTCCACTGTGCCCCCTCACTTCTCACCACCGCCATCTCAAGTCTAGTGGTTTCCTGCTGAGTTCTTTGTACCCATGTTTGCTCTTTTGCCTACCATCCCAACCCATCTTCTACTTTGTGGTCAGAAAGATCTTCTTGGAATATAAATATGATGTCACTTCCATACTTTAATAGTTTCTCTCTCTCTCTCATAAGGAAGTTTAAAACCCACAGTAAGTCATAGTCAAAGCCCTTTGTGATTAATCCCCTACCTGAACATTGTTCTATCCAACCCTCCCTACTTCCGCAATCCTACTTTCCAGTCACAACAAACTCGATTCAGGTCCTCAGCTCTCTCTCTTTATCTATCTATCTATATATCTTATTGCATATACTTTTCCCTAAGCCTGAAACAGTGGCTCAGTGGTAAGGGATCTGCCTGCCACTGCAGGAGACTCAGGAGATGGAGGTTCAATCCCTAGGTTGTGAAGGTCCCCTAGAGAAGGGAACAGCAACCCACTCCAGTATTCTTGCCTGGGAAATCCCATGGAGGGAGGAACCTGGAGGGCTACAGTCCATGGGGTCGCAAATACTCGGACATGACTGACCACGCACCCATGTATACACGTAAGCCTGAAACATACTCCCTCTTTTTCATAGTAATTTCGTATCCGTTCGAACTCATCTCAGCCTCACTTCTGTTGAGAAAGCTCTTCATCTCCACGCACATCCCCTGCAGTGGCAGCAGGTGGAGGCACGCCTTCCAGGCTCCCCTCACTGTCATCAGAACACTTCCCATGGCCTAGGAGAATAATCTATTTTTCTGTCTTTCCCCATAGATAATAAATGGCTTGAAGCCAGGGACAGTCTTATTCATTCATTTCATCCCAACTACCCAGGATAACTCCAGGAACATAAAATGAGGCTAGAAGATGCTGAACAAATGGGTGAGAAGGGAGAAATGCCGAGAAGGGCTCCTGAAGAGCTAAGAAGAGCTACGGCAGCGGACACACCTTCGGACGGCCAGTCTGGAGGTCAAGGTGGTGAAGAGGCCGGGCACGCGGCACATACAGGAGTGCCGTGGATGCGGGCTGGTCCTGACGTTCTCGCTGTTGCCCCTGCTGTTGCAACATCACAACCCTGCCATCACCTCCTCTTTTGCTGGACTGTGCTGGCAGAAGAGCAGGCAGTGGCAACAGAGCCCAGCTCCTACGATCCCATCGTGAAGCCTTTCAAAGTAGCTTTGACTCAACCCACGCCTCAATCTCCTCACCTGAAACACTGGTGAAAACAGCCTCTTCTCACCCAGAACTCATCTAGACAGGGACGCCACGTCCCACGCAGCTAAGTCTTTTAGATATTCTTTCTTGTGTCACAGAAACGTCAGTCACAAAACGGTTTCTATCCGTACAGCTCTGTTACCCAAACAAAGAGAGCTACTTTAAGAGTTGAACCTATAAATAATATATAAGTTGTGGGTGCCAATTTGGTATTCATTCACATTAGAGCTTTTCAAATAATTCAATTAAAATTAATCTTTTAGATGTTGCTCAGGCCCACAAGGACTCCCGAGGGAATGGGATCTGGCTGGAAGAACTCCCCATCCTTGCCCGGGGCACAAGCCTGACGCAGTTGGGCCGTCCCCTGGAGACGCACAGGAAGTTGCTGGCAAGGCTCCTATCTCCCAGCAAAGCCACAGGCAGCCTCTTCTGGCCCCGTAGGGCCTGCCCTGCCTGTGCACGATCCCCCACCCTGCAGGGAGAGCACTTCTTGGTTCTCGGAATCCACTCAGCCTTCTTCTCCGGGTGCTGCTGATGGGGAAGCCCCCACTGCTGGCTCACGCAGTCACTCTGCTGCCCACAGTCCTCAGGAAAAGGACTTGACTCTCTGTAGGACTAGGCAGCAAAGCCCAAGGCGAGGAAGGGAACATGGAATTTACTAAGACCATTATATTGGGTTGGCTGAAAAGTTCCTTTGGGTTTTCCACGATCTAGCATAGAGAAACCTAAATGAATTTTTTGTCCAACCCAATATATACTGCCCCATTTTATACGTGCCCACACTCACAAACTATTAGGTATTATTACTGTAATTGCTGCTGTTAGTATTACTGTGCCCGCTCTATCCAAACAGCAGACTCGGGATGAGATCCTAACTCCTACACTTACCTTAGTAGTCATGTGCTCTTCTATCTATATGTCACTCACCAATGTTGTACCTTGCTTTCCCCATCTGTAAAATGGGAATACCTTGTGCTTCCAGGCACAGGATCAGGCCTAACAATGGCTGACTGGCTCTTTCTACAAACAGCTTGGAGGCCTCTTCCAGTCATCCCTATGGTTAAGTGTGGCTGTGTGATTGAATGACCACTTCAAGGTCTAGACTAAAGGGCCAAGATGAGAAGAACCTGCTTTCCTGGATGACTATGGGGAACAAAGTCTCCCCCACAATTTATACTCATTTACGCATCTATGACGTGAGCCAGAAGNGTCATCCCTATGGTTAAGTGTGGCTGTGTGATTGAATGACCACTTCAAGGTCTAGACTAAAGGGCCAAGATGAGAAGAACCTGCTTTCCTGGATGACTATGGGGAACAAAGTCTCCCCCACAATTTATACTCATTTACGCATCTATGACGTGAGCCAGAAGTAACATTCTATTTTACAGTTCTTTATTAGAGCAGTTACAATGCCCTAATCAATATATTCATCATTTACCATACAAAGCTATTGTACAGATACTATAAAGTTATATGAAAATGATGTATAAACTACAAAGTACCCTAAACCCCAAGGTATTCTTATTAACAAAAAAAAAACATGCAGTATTTCTCAGTATCAAGTTTTGAGCCTGCTCAAGACACACACTCTCATTGCAAAAAGAAAAATTCATAGTCGATGGAGTCTATTGTCATTATCCCTCTGCGCCTTCTGTAACTGTCTTTCCCTTTCAACTCTGCTTTCAAGCATCTAAGCTTTCTCAACCTCCCTTAACACCAGGTTCCTCTGAGTAATGACTCAAGTCTAATTCGTCCTTTAGACCTATTTCCATCCCTACTTCAAAACGAAATTGACTCTGACAGCTAATTTCTTATCACAGTAAACTCTGCAAACAGAAGGATGCCATTTCCACCTTGAAAGTCTTTGCCTATGGTTGTTGCTGTTGTTCAGTCGCTAAGTTGTGTCTGACTCTTTGCAACCCCATGGACTGCAGCACACCAGGTTTCCCTGTCCTCCACTATTTCCTGGAGTTTGCTCAAGTTATGTTCATTGAGTTGGTGATGCTGTCAAACTATCCTATCCTCTGCTCCCCTCTTCTCGTTTTGCCTTCAGTATGGTAGGGACTTTTGCCTTGCATATCATAGGGACTCAATTGGTACATGTTAATTGAATGAAACTGATGTATCTACCTTCCCAAGGGGCAGAGTATCTCTCCCAGGAAACTCATCTTAATAAGTACTTTATGAAAATAGATTACCTTATTCAAAGGATGGATATAAAAGATACAACGTTAGAGCCAAACCAGACAAATAGGTGATAAGCGGTTGGTTGGACAGGCCACTCAGCACGTTCAAATTGTGTGAGGGAGGTAACTGTGTATTATACCTACAGGGAAAGCCAGCTTTGCCTAGAGAGCCCCTGAAAGGTGTAGCCTTAACTCAATGTACGACTTGTGCTAGGAGGCAGACCCTGGGTGGGAGAAGGAACCATCCAGAGTTAAAGAAGTTAGCAAGAGAAAGGCAGAATGAGGCCCTATTTCCTACCTTCTAGAGTTATACTCTGGAGAAGGCAATGGCACCCCACTCCAGTATTTTTGCCTGGAAAATCCAATGGACAGAGGAGCCTGGTGGGCTGCAGTCCATGGGGTCGCTAAGAGTCAGACACGACTGAGCGACTTCACTTTCACTTTTCACTTTCATGCATTGGAGAAGGAAATGGCAACCCACTCCAGTATTCTTGCCTGGAGAACCCCAGGGATGGGGGAGCCCAGTGGGCTGCCGTCTATGGGGTTGCACAGAGTCGGACACGACTGAAGCGACTTAGCAGCAGAAGAGTTATACTCAGACCTTTTAGCCTCACTGCTGGCCTGACCATAACCAAGGACTTTGAGGAATTTTACAATGCTATTCTAGCATCTTGTATATGACTACAGAATCAAGATAAGTATTCACAGGTAGGTTGATACTGTTTATTAATTCAACATTTTTTAATTGAATGAAGCACTCCCCCAAAAGCCATGAAATACTTAAGTATAAACAGAACAAAACGTGTCCAGGATCAATAAGCAAATGATTATTGTCAAAGGTGTCAAAACAATGTAACAGAGAAAGGGTAGTCTTTGTCAACAAATGGTGTTGAACAACTGGACACATATTGAAGGTAACTCAATATAGATTATAGACCTAAAGGTAAAACCTGAAACCTCTAGGAAAAAAAAACAGGAGAAAAATCTTTGTAATGCTGGGTTGAGCAAAATATTTTAGGTACAACACCAAAAGTACGATCCATAGAAGATCGAGTACTATAAAATAACTCATTAATTTGACGCCAGGAATAAAAATGTCTGCTCTTTGAAAGATATTGTTAAGAAAATAAAAATATAAGCCACAGACTGGGAGAAAATACTTGTAAAACTCATGTGATATCATACAACACATTTCTTTCTCTGTCAGACTTATCTCATTCAGCGTAATACCCTCCCTGTCCATCTACATTGTTGCAAATGGCAAATCATTCTTTTCTATGGCTGAGCAGCACTCTATTGTGTGTATATGTATCTACCACACCTTCTTTAGCCGCTCCTCTGCTGATGGACACTGGGCTTGCCTCCATGCTTTGGCGATTATAAATAATGTTTCTATAAACATCGGGGGACATGTATCTTTTCAAATTAGTATTTTTGTTCCTTTTGGCTATATACCCAGGAGTGGAATTGCTGGGTCATATGAGAGTTTGATAGTTCTATCTTTAGTTTTTTGAGAAATCTCCATACTGTTTTCCACAATTGCTGCAACAATTTACATTCCCACCAACAGTGTAAGAGGGTTACCTTTTCTCCACATTCTTGTCAACATGTTATTTCTGTTTTTTTGATGACAGCCATTCTGACAGATATGAGGTGATATCTCACTGTGTCTTTGATTTGCATTTCCCAATGACTAGTGATGTTGAGAATCTTTTTGTGTGCCTGTTGGCCATCGGCCTGTGCTCTTTGGTAAAATGTCTATTCAAGTCTTTTGCATATTTCTAATNTCCCAGAAACTGCCTAGGACAGGACCATTTTGTGTATTTCCTTTTAGCCAACCTAATATGTTTCATTAGATTTTTTTTTTTGGAAGATTTTTTGAAAGTCTTTACTGAATTTGTCACAGTATTGCTTCTGTTTTTATGTCTTGGGATTTTTGGCCCTGAGGCATGTGGGATCTTAGTTCCCCAATCAGGTATCAAAGACCACCTACACTGGAAGGCAAAGTCTTAGCCACTGGACTGCCAGGAAGTCCCTAGATCATTTTTTAAGTATAGAAGTGTTATATACCAGGACTTTAGAAAATCCAACAAAACAGGCTGCAGTGGAGATCCGACAATAGCAGTCTATCCATCCTCAAAATGGGGCCCCCAAGCTGAGTGGACTATCCTCACATGAATAAGTGACAAGGTGCCTGCCAAGAGTTGCTTAGCAGGAGTTCCTGTGTAAAAATGAGGACTAGAAAACCCAGCCTGCCTTTATTTTTACAGTTACCCTTGATTACCAGTGAATGAATGCCCTCAGTTGTGAGCTGTCCACAGCTCTCCCCATCTAAACCCTCTCCCTGTATTTTATGCAGCCAGACCTCTGGCTATTCATGGGATAAGATCAGGTCCCCATGCACAATAGGAATTTGTATCTCCAACAACAAATGTTTGTAGAACACCATCACAGAACAACAATGATAATAACAATAACAAAAACAGCAACACACGTATTCAGCGATGACTCAGTACATGAGACGCATTACGCTAAGTGCCAGGCCTACATGGGAGTGTATTGATAATGAAACCAACTGTGAGTAATTTCCACTTTCTCCATTTTATAAAGGAAGAAAGTGAAGCTTACTGGTGTTCAGGAACTTCCCCAGGTCACACAACTGTAGAAGCAAGGGATGAGGTGCAACCCACAACTAGTCTGACCCTGGTCTAACAGCATAACTTTAGGATGAATTGCCACTCATGGTAAATTTTAACTTTATTAACAGTCCAGTAATCCATGTTGACACCTAGCAGGGCCTCCGTCAAAAAGAAACGTGAAGATGATGCTAGAGGTCCCATTATAGAAACACCTCTGTATAAAAGTCAGGTTTACTATTCTCCCCGACACCGCATCCCATCTCTACCCAAAATACATTTAAAACACATTCAGGGGATCCTACCTGCTCTAAGGTTTCCGCTCGGTGTTTAGAAGTCTGTCTGCATCCTGTTCCCTTTGTGACCACAGCAAGCCACTTTAGAAGAGGCAAGCACATGGCTCCTCCTAAAGGCCTGACCATTTCAGGTCACTAACCCACCAGATATAAGACCTGGATGTCCAGAGACCTCCAGCTATTGTTCTGTCTACATATAACACTCCCTTGTAAAAGAGAGAGACAGAGGGACAAACAGACACATAAAAACACTGGAAAATGAAAGATCCAAAGTAACCCACAACCACACCAGGCCGCGGCTCACCATATGAAGTGAACTCCTCTAAGCCCCGGCCCATTATCTGGGCTTGGCAGAATTAGCCCACTCCCCAACTTATCTCTCTTTGTACCTACACAGCTTGCTACACCCACTGTGTGTGGACATCCTTATCAGAAAATATCCACACACAACAAGCATTTGCCTTTGAACAGAAGTAGCTGTTTAGCCCGCGAAACATCAATAACTTTGCATAACTATTGATACATATATTGTGAACATGTACAGAAAGCTCATGACCACAGAACAAATACTGACCGCAGGGCACAAGTGGTCTGTCTTTGGAAACTGTCAACCGACTACAAAATACCTGCCACTCTCCTCTTTCCCAGCAACCAGGAGAACAAAACTTGCCATTTTTGAATCATTCATTCACTCCACAAATATTTTCTGAGCACTGTGTGCTCTTAAAGTTTTACCAAATTGTAGGATTCTAGAGATGAGAAGAAAGTGGTCCCTTAGTTATTTTCATGACACTGGTATCAGGAGGCAATGGGATCATCCAGCAGACTTGTCGCAAGGTAAGAGCCTTTGACAGGCTTCCTAGGTGGTGCTAGTGGTAAAGAACATTCCTGCCAATGCAGGAGACATAAGAGATGCGAGTTTGATCCCTGGGTTGGGAAGATCCCCTAGAGGAGGGCATGGTAACCCACTCTAGTATTCTTGCCTGGAGAATCCCCAAGGACAGAGGAGCCTGGTGGGCTATAGTCCATAGGGTCAGAGGGATGTACAGACACGCAAAAACACTGTAAAATGAAAGATCCAAAGTAATCCGTAACTAGGTCTCAAAGAGTCAGACGTGACTGAAGCGACTTAGCACAACAGCCGTTGACAATGTGAAGTTATTGCTTTTGGGGTCAAGTGGTACCATGTGGATCTCCAACACTGGGAAACAAAGACTCAGCAACAGCCTCATCTACTCCCTTCATTTCTGAGTCAAACTATTTCTGACTCTTTAAAGTTTAGCATTTTGGTTTTTAATATGTGCTTGTCATTCGTTAAATATATTTCATGATCAGACATTTGGGGCCAATGTTTATTGGTTTTTAAAAACACAGAACTACGTTTTATGCATAAAGTTGGTAGATCATGGAGTTAAGATAAAATGTTTACTGGCTGAATAGTTCTTAAAAGATGGAAACCACCACCGTAAAGCACTGTTGCAGCCATGGCTTAAAGCATCTAGTGAAATTCGAACTGCTTCTTCCCTGTATCACCTGCTGTGATCAGAGTGAAAGCAGAGAACTGTTACTCCTGACTTGTGGTAAGTAACTTGATTATAATGCGTCAGGATGACTGGAATTCCCTTCTCCCTGCACTGAGAAGCCTGATCTCAACAACAGAACAAAAGCCCACACGGTAATTAAAAACCCTGCCCCAGAAGTGGAGTGGGAGGTGGACTTCATTCTCCTTAAAAGCCTTCGAAGGGTCAGGAAACACTGAGGGAGGGAGAGAGAGCAGGGGTTGTAGAGACCCTCAAAGTTGGTGTATGTATTACATGAGCTGTGTGTAAGAGGACTGATGGGGCCTCAGAACATGTGTAGCTACAGGGGTCTAGATGACAGGCAGCTGCAGAAAGCCCTGCAGATATGGGGGGTGGGGTGGGGAAGCCATGCTCCTGGGGCAGCTGAATGCACAAGCTGTAGCTATAGCTGGACGAAAGCATAAGGCAGATAAATGTGTGCACCTGTGTTGTGGGAGTTGATTAATTCAATTAATAGTTACTGAGCACCTGCAGGGCTTATGGCTGCTTACTGTGGGGAAAGACAGACAGTATCTCCTGCCTTCAAGGAACTCATGATTGCTTTACAATAAGATGATGACAAGGAAATGTTGTAACTGAGTGTAGTCAGGGACTGCATGAACCATATACACGCACAACTTTTAAATCGGGCCTTTGTCTCACTGATCCTTCAAATTCTTGACGGCTGACAGCAAGAAAGAAGTCAACTCAACAATCAAATTCCAATCTGCTCTAGTTCTGCTTGATAAGGTGAAAGAGGACATCAGGAGCTCTAAACACAACCTCAGGGCTGAGGAGCTGTGTGTATGTGTGTGCATGTGTGTGCGTGTGTGTGTGCAGAAGCACTTGTTGAAAGCATAGATATCAAGATCCAGGGTGGTCTGCAGCCAGCCCATTAAGCTATCAGGAACTGACCATCCACCAGTAGCTCCACAGCCCCACATGCCTTTTTTTTTTTTTTTAAAGATTTTTGATGTGGACCATTTTTAAGTCTTTATTGAATTTGTTATAATATAGCTTCTCTTTTATACCTTGGTTTTTTGGCCCTGAAGAATGTGGGATCTTAGATCCCTGACCAGGGATTGAACTTGTACCCCCGAGAAGCCTTAACCACTGGACTGCTGGAGAAGCGCCCCCATATGTCTTAATAGCCATAAAACCCACTTGTCTATACGTAGAATCATCTCCAGGTGTGATTTCCCCAGTTTTCCACAAGCTTTGCAGCATCAAGCCTAACCACTTTTCAGCACATTTAGTTCAAAAAGCCTCTGGTAGTTGAAATAGAATTTCACTAGAAAACAATGATTCAACAGGCCAGCTTAAACCAACCTGGCTGCTGGTCTTCTCCCAAAGAAACATCGAATACCAAAATCCTGGCCCCATTTGAAGGTGTGGTCTAGCCATATAACAGAGAATGGGCAGAACATATCTGAAGATAGCACTCTTCAACTGCAGACCAGAGCTCAGGCTAAGAGGACCCTCGTGTGGGCTTCTAGGAAGGCTTTTCCAAGCTGGATCCAGTGGGCACTGGGGAATAAGCGGATGAGTAGAGAAAAGCCTATTCATCTAGCCTTCAGGTACCTTGACAGATCGACTGTGGCTCCTTCAAGACACACTGGCCTTGAATCAGAACATCAGTTCAGAAATGTAAGTCCTAGACTGGGAGGAACCACCAAACTCCTAAGTTAAAACAGCAAGCGGACTCAGAGCCTGAAGTAAGAGTGTTTATTACCATGAGGCACAGTGCCAGCTGTTGGGAAATGCTGACCTGTTACAGTCCCTTCCTTTTTCAGCTATAGTCTAAATAAACTACTTGAAACTCACTGTGGAATCCATGCCTAACAGGGAAGCCACCCTTTGCCGTTATGCTGGACAGAGCAGGACAGCTCTTGGAAAGAAGCTGCCTTCTGCTATTCACAATAGCCAAGACATGGTAATAACCTTAATGTCCATCTACAGATGAATGAATAAAGAAGATGTGATACACACACACACACACACACACACACACACAGTGGAATACTATTTAGCCGTAAAAGAGTGAAATGATGTCATATGCAGCAACATGGATGGACTTGGAAATTATTATACTAAGTGAATTCAGCCAGACAAGGAATAACAAATACCATATGATATCACTTATATGTGGAGTCTAAAATATGATACAAATGAACTTACCTATGAAACAGGAACAGAATCACTGACATAGAAAACAAACTTATGGTTATCAAAGCAGAAAGGGGGTGGGGGAGGGATAAATTAGGAGTTCTGAATTAGCAAAAACAAACTACAACAGACAAAATAAACCACAAGGGTCTTACTGTATAGCACAGGGAACTATATTTAATAATCTGTAATAAACCATAATGNGAACAGAATCACTGACATAGAAAACAAACTTATGGTTATCAAAGCAGAAAGGGGGTGGGGGAGGGATAAATTAGGAGTTCTGAATTAGCAAAAACAAACTACAACAGACAAAATAAACCACAAGGGTCTTACTGTATAGCACAGGGAACTATATTTAATAATCTGTAATAAACCATAATGGAAAAGAATGTGAAAGAGACTATGTATGTATATGTGTAATTGACTCACTTTGTTGTACACCAGAAACTAACACAACATTGGAAATCAATTATACTTCAATTTGAAATAAAAGCAAATATGAATAAAAAATAGGGGAAAAAAAGAGGAAACAAGTTCCTGTTTTCTTCAATGCCACCCTATGGATGAGCAGGCAAAGGGAGGCATTCCACATCAACACACATTTCCACCTCCACTACAGCTTCTGACCAGGTGACCATTTCACCTTCCCTGGAAAATGCTCTCAGCCCGCTCATCTGTGCTCTCCCTTTGGCACCCTTCAAGACAGAGAAGGCCACCCTTAAACACCCTCTGAGAATACAGGCGTCCATGACACTTTCTCACGACCCCTTCTGATGACTCACAACTGTCACATTTATAAGTTTTATGTTTTAATTCTTTAACTGCCATTTAAATCTACCTTAAAAAAATAACAACCAAGTGATGGTTCCTAGTTTACCTTCAATATAAAGACAGAGGTCTGATTATAGACACATACTTAAAGAAAATAATTTTTAAATTTTTTTTCCAAAAAAAAATTAAAAAATAATAATAAATAAAATTTAACCATGCTTCAAAGATTAAAAAAAAAAAAAGAAAATAAAATCATTCTTACTCTATTTGTTTTCTAATATCATGCTCCAAATCCATTTGGCTTTTATTGAGGATCCTTAAAAATCACATTCCTTTTTTTTCTGGTCTCATTAATACCCACTCCANACCATGCTTCAAAGATTAAAAAAAAAAAGAAAATAAAATCATTCTTACTCTATTTGTTTTCTAATATCATGCTCCAAATCCTTTTGGCTTTTATTGAGGATCCTTAAAAATCACATTCCTTTTTTTTCTGGTCTCATTAATACCCACTCCAATTTCCCTCATTTCTTTCTAACTGGGACCTCCTCAGAGACTTATCCCTGTGAAGGACCAGCCAGATGTTTTGAAAGTATGACCTCATGGTTCCTCTCCTGTTGGCAACTTTGCAACATTGTCAGTAGATCACTTAGTCATTTTCCATTCATGGTTTAGATAAGTAGTTAAGGCTATAGCCCAACAAGCCTCCTCTGACATTGTTTTCATCAATCGACTGCTAATAAGTCAATTCTTGTGCATATTACACTACTGAATTACAAAACTAGGCAGTCCTTCACCCATCTACACTCAGAGTCCAGTTGCTTTTACTTTATTTACTACCTTCAACCTATGATCCATCAAGGCAGTTTTTGTTTTAGTTACAGCTTATAAGGGAGACTCAACATTTTTGAAAATACACTTTGAAATTTTTTTAAAATGGAAAAATAAATAAGAGCTGGTTGTTTAACAGAAGCATAACACTCTTGACTTACATCACATTTATGTTAATAAAAAAAATCAACTGACTTTTAATGAGCACCTACTGTATACATCGGAGAAGGCAATGGCACCCCACTCCAGTACTCTTGCCTGGAAAATCCCATGGACGGAGGAGCCTGGTAGGCTGCAGTCCATGGGGTCGCTAGGAGTTGGACACAACTGAGTGACTTCACTTTTACTTTTCACTTTCATGCATTGGAGAAGGAAATGGCAACCCACTCCAGTGTTCTTGCCTGGAGAATCCCAGGGACGGGGGTGCCTGGTGGGCTGCTGTCTCTGGGGTCACACAGAGTCGGACACGACTGAAGCGACTTAGCAGCAGCAGCAGCAACTATGTACGTGCACCATACCTGGACACATCTATACTTGCAGAGTTTTCAGACCCAGTTAGACATCATACAGATCATAATCCCTTATCTGTGACAATTCTGAAATTCAAAAAACTTTGAAAGCACAGAAAAATTTGTAATTCATTTGGTGGTAGAGTCTGCCCTGAACGAAGTTAGGCTAATTTATATTCTTCATTTATCCACCTTCATGTGAATATAAGTTTTGCTGCCAAAATATCACACCCAATTATAGGATGCCACTCCAAACACACTATAATTTTTCTAAATCTAAGAAATTCTGAATTCCAGGCTAATTCTAAAACCATCCCCTTAAAGGCTGTAGTTTACTAAAGAAGAAGAAGAGAAAAGAAAGAAATTCTGAATTACAAACACATACCTCCTATTGGCTTCAAAATTAGTTGACCATGAACCTGAACTTTAGGTTGCTTGTTAAATTATTTTATGAGGACCTCAGTTTCCTATTCTCCATAGCCTCTTCTCCCAATGATGCTATCATTCTTCTCTCTCTCCCCCTTCCCTTTCTTCCCATCAAACTCTGCTCTAGGGACCAAAGATGCCAGAGTTTAAATGTGTTCCCACCTTTGCCCAATAGAGTGATAGTCAAAGGACCAGACGGTTGTAGGTGGTCTTTGAGGCATTAGACACAGAAGTGCTAAACATGGGACAAGCTGGCTGGATATGGTCTGCTTTCTGTCACTTAACACTGCTGCTGCTGCTGCTGCTGCTGCTAAGTTGCTTCAGTCGTGTCCAACTCTGTGCTACCCCATAGATGGCAGCCCACCACACCTAACACTACTTCCATGGTAATAACTCACTTCTCATAGAAATGCCTAGAGAGTTTATGGCCGTACCACCCTGAACATGCCCGATTTCATCTGATCTCGGAAGTAAAGCAGAGTCAGGCCTGGTTAGCACTTGGATGGGAGAAATGTCTGCTGCTGCTAAGTTGCTTCAGTCGTGTCCGACTCTGTGTGATCCCACAGACGGCAGCCCACCAGGCTTCTCCATCCCTGGGATTCTCCAGGCAAGAACACTGGAGTGGGTTGCCATTTCCTTCTCCAATGCATGAAAGTGAAAAGTGAAAGTGAAGTCGCTCAGTCATGCCCAACTCTTAGCGACCCCATGGACTGCAGTCTACCAGGCTCCTCCGTCCATGAGACTTTCCAGGCAAGAGTGCTGGAGTGGGGTGCCATTGCCTTCTCCCAGAGAAATGTCTAGATAGACCCAATCCCTGCTCACTTAGCCCTTTTAGGATTCTTTTAACCCTCCAAGGAAAGAGACCACCATCAGAATCTCTGAACAGCACAACAGTTAGATGCACAGTTTTTTAGAAGTCCATGGATGTTATCTCTGCTAATGGAAAGGCTGTACAATGACAGGATTCAGAGCCAGGGCTCTGGAGCAGACGACCAGAATTCAAATTCCAGCTCTGCCATTTATTTGCTGTGCCACCTAGGTCAAAATAACTTAACCTCTTTGTGCCTTGGTTCCTTCATCTATAAATGAAGATGCTAACATTACCTACTATATGAGATGGTTATAAAAAAAAAATAAGGACTTCAAATATGTAAAATACCCAGAAAAATNCTAAGGCTGTGTTAGCCATGGGGTTAGGCGACGGAGACGTGATAATGAAGCCAAAGAGAGAGGCGTTTTGCTCTCATGGTGCTTTTAGTGCAGTGGAGGAGGCAAATAGCCAATGCATATTTACAAATAATTAATTTATAATTTACAAATTGTATAAGGCTGCAGAGGAGAGTGTAGAGTACTAGATAAAGGTTAACAAGGAAGCTCCACCCAGCCCGGGGGACATGGGACAGCTTCCCTGAGCAAGTGGCCCTTACATTGATACCTATGGAAGAATAATCTGCTGCTGGGGCTGCTAAGCCGCTTTAGTCGTGTCCGACTCTGTGTGACCCCAGAGACGGCAGCCCACCAGGCTGCCCCGTCCCTGANCCAGCCCGGGGGACATGGGACAGCTTCCCTGAGCAAGTGGCCCTTACATTGATACCTATGGAAGAATAATCTGCTGCTGGGGCTGCTAAGCCGCTTTAGTCGTGTCCGACTCTGTGTGACCCCAGAGACGGCAGCCCACCAGGCTGCCCCGTCCCTGAGATTCTCCAGGCAAGACCACTGGAGTGGGTTGCCATTTCCTTCTCCAGTGCATGAAAGTGAAAAGTGAAAGTGAAGCTGCTCAGTTGTGTCTGACCCTCAGCGACCCCATGGACGGCAGCCTTCTAGGCAGTAGGCAACAAATGGGGCAAGAGCTTGTAGGAGGCCAACAATAGAGTTTCTAGACACCTGTGAGACCTCCAAGGGAAATGCTTAGCTGGAGGCTGTGTTCAAGTCCTAAGGAAATCATCTCGGTTGGAGGTATTTTAGAATCATCAGAGATAAATAGGTGGCATCAGAACCACCAAAAGTGGGCAAGATTATCCCAAAAGAGGCTATAAGTGCTCAGAATGNGTGAGACCTCCAAGGGAAATGCTTAGCTGGAGGCTATGTTCAAGTCCTAAGGAAATCATCTCGGTTGGAGGTATTTTAGAATCATCAGAGATAAATAGGTGGCATCAGAACCACCAAAAGTGGGCAAGATTATCCCAAAAGAGGCTATAAGTGCTCAGAATGGAAGGTGAGGAGGAGCCCTGGGGAACTCCTTCCTGGAGGTACACTGAGGAAGAGAAGCCAGCAAAGAACAAGGGAAGGCAGGAGATGAGCATACCTGGAAGTCTTGGGGGAAAGGATTTCTGGAAGCAAGGAGCAAACAGCAGCATCAAGTACCCAGGGAGCTTTAGTAATCCACAACTGGTGACCATAGTGAGAAGAGTTTCTGTAAAGTTGTGGGGATGGAAGCCCAGGGACATGGGGAGTGGAATAAATGACAGTAAAATCATAAGTATAGCCCATTCCTTCACAGTGTCTGCTGAGGGAGGGTATGAAGCTTTGAGGGTGGGTAGACAGAGATGTGGGGCTTCCCAAGTGTTCTTATCTGGAGAATCCCAGGGACAGGGGAGCCTGGTGGGCTACCGTCTATGGGGTCGCACAGAGTCGGACACGANTTCCTTCACAGTGTCTGCTGAGGGAGGGTATGAAGCTTTGAGGGTGGGTAGACAGAGATGTGGGGCTTCCCAAGTGTTCTTATCTGGAGAATCCCAGGGACAGGGGAGCCTGGTGGGCTACCGTCTATGGGGTCGCACAGAGTCGGACACGACTGAAGCGACTTAGCAGCAGTAGCAGCAGCAGACAGAGATGTGGGGCTTCCCAAGTGGCTAGGTGGGAAAGAATGTATCTACAAATGCAGGAGACAGGGGTTCAATCCCTGGGTTGGGAAGATCCCCTAGAGACAGAAATGGCAACCCACGCCAGTATTCTTGCCTGGGCAATCCCATGGACAGAGGGGTCTGGGGGGGTCGCAAAACAGTTGGACACAACTTAGTGACTAAAGCAACAATAGTAACAAGACAGAGATGCAGGGCCAGAGGACAGTTAACCAATGAGAGAAACCTGGGCGTGTCTAGAGGCTCCAGGAAAACAGCAAGAGAGAGGAAAGGATGACGAATTCAGAAGAGCTTGGGGTCTCCCATGGTGCACACATCAGCACTTATCATCGGGCCAAAACCTTCCCTACTCGTGACTGGATACTATGCTTTCTCCCTCCACGACAGGGCCCAATTCCCGACTCGCTATATCGCTTAGGTCTCAGCTGATTTTGTAGAATTTCCACTCACTAGGCCAGGCCCGGAAAGCCACGTGGGTAAGAGGGCTGCTCTTCAAACCACCCCCTGCCCACCCGACTCTCTGGGAATCTGAGAGACAATCGCCGCTCCAGGCCAAGGCTCTGCCCTTCGCTAAGTGGAACACAGAGAAACCTGGTATTATTTCCTGGTGAGCAAAACAAAAGCGCTACCACACCCCAGAAACTTGCCTACAAATGAGTTCTCTGTGCACAGAGAGGCTGGCTGAGAAGGGCGGCTGACGTCCTTAGATGGGCCTGGCTCCGTGCTCACTGCTTTCAGGAAGTGGCGCCCCGAGAAATCACCCTGGGGACCCTGGCCCTTCACTGACTGATGGCAACTTGCCAGAAAGTAGGCACCTCTCACCACCACACTGGCTGAGTGACAGCGGGACCTCCTGCGAGTAGGAGGCTCCGTGGAAGAGAAGGGTGACCCCCACGTGCCACTAACCAAGCAAAGCGCTTCCCAACCAACAGAAAGCTGGGAAGGAGTGATAAACAGAACAAACAAGCAGCAGCTTGGAAAAAGTAACAAGAGAAGGCGAAAACGTGTGAGACGGACAGACCAACCTTCAAGGTGATGCCCGGGAGAAGAAGAAAAGTCTAGGTGATTCAATGAGTACACCGACACGGGGACCCTGACACACCCCCTAAACACTATTCTTTTTGAAATACAAAAACAACCCCTTAAACAATTATTCTTTATAGTTCGAGTTGATAGAGAGAGAGATTGTGTTAGATAAAGTATTTCTATCACAAGACATCATCGCCCCTTGTATCCTAAGACAATGTACCTGGCTGAAGAGAAAGGTAGGCTCTTCTTAAGTAAGTGGCCTCCAAACTTGGGTTTTCGATACAATTCATCTTGCAGCCACTGGGACCACAAAAGTCGAAACATGCACACAAAACAGAGCAAGCAACTGAGGGACTGTGGTGAGTGTCTGAACACCAGCAGGGCAGGAAGTTCCGAACCCCTCCTACCTTCTCTCAGCCACAGCGCCCCACAGAACTGGAGCAGGACCCCAGTGGGACCCCGGCCTGTGTCACCAAGTGGCCTGCAGGGCTGGACGCTGGGCAGAGCTGTGAAAGCCCTGGCGGAAGCCCAGGCTCTGGCCCGAGGAGTGAGGCCTGGCAGATGGCAAGGACACACAGTGCCCAGCGGGCCTCGGAGCCTCCTTGCCTGGTTCAGGGGAGGGAAGAGAAAGCCACAGGCTAATGCTGGGTCTATAGCTTCTACAGGCTCAGCAGGGAAAAAGCAACAAAGCCAGGGTGGCTGTCTCTCCAGGCACCGGGCTTCGGGAGCAGACAGGCCTGCTGTTGTTCTTCAAGGCAGCTCACCTCCACAGACACAAGCTTCTGGAAGCACAGGTTACAAGGTCAGGCCAAGATCCCTCCCTAGGCCTCCTCCCCAGGACTCTGCACAACCACCACCTGAGAGGGAAGATCCGGAGGCGGAGGTGGGAGGAGTCCACCAAGTTCTTCCCCTCTGCATCAGACCAACCAACTTCGTCAGCTCCACAGACCTGCTTCGGAGCCATCTGCTCAGTGAGCTCAGCATGACACCCCTCAAGGCTCAGCCAAGTTCAGCCAGGGAGCAAGAGTCGCCAGGCTTTGATGGGAAAATTCAGTCCTGCTGATGGTAACTTTGGGATGCTCTTGGTGAGTCATTTCTCTTACTCACAAAGCCTTCTTCCACTTGAAAAGGAAGAGACTGTACTATCCAACCTGCCCCCAAAGGATCAGCAGGAGCAAACTTTACAAAGAGAATGGCTTGAGTTTTCTAACCCCTCCATCCAAGGCAATGAAAGATTCCCAGGCTTCATGGAATGCCTGTCTATATGCAAATTCAAAACACCTCAGAAGAGATGGGCTCTACCTAAAGAACAGAAGTCCTCAAAATCTGTTCCTTAGTGGGCATGAGAAGGACAACTCACCCCAAGTGTGGAAGAGGCCATAGCCTCTCTGGCCAAGACAAAGCAAGTTTTATCTGCTGTTGATCTACTGGAGGCCTTGGACCAGATCACGACCTCTGTGTGCAAGGAACAAAGAGCTTAGTTTTCCTTTGGGACTTGAAGAAAATTTGCCTGTGTTTTAATGTCATCATTTGCCCATTCTGTCCAGCAAATCACTTTGGGGGATTAGGACTAGAAATCAGTAGATGAAGAATGGACTCCAAATCAAGTGACTCCAGAATGCTGTGCGTGAAACTGCAAAATCCAGCAGACCTTCTGCAAGGAACCAAAGCATGCTGGTTTTTGAAGTCCCTTGTGCTAGAAACCATTTGTATTTTCCAAAGAATGGCGGTTTCCATTTATCCCGAATGGTTTCTAGAATCTGGATTTTTTTTTCTCCCTCTAAGGTCTAGCAACTGAGTTGAAGAATGCTCTTTGTGGTTTAATCCTTGCTACAAATGTGCATAAAGAGTTTCTCAGCAAGACTTTCCCAGTTCATTTGGGAGTTTGTCATAGATTAAAATGGCACTGGTTTTCTTCAAAAAGACATCTAAATTCTTGCCCAAATTTTTCATTTTATTAATTATTAATATGTTGCTTACTATTGCCAAAAATATTGGCCAAATATTTATGTTCAAATTTTTACACATCATTATAGGATCCATTTCTAGTAGAACCTTGGATACATTTTCTTTGACCCCTTATACCATGTAATGAGATTAACTAAAAATTCACAAATTTGCTAAAGAGAAACCAAGTTATATGACAATAGCAACTATCATTTTTGCTCACCTCCCATTTGCCATCTGACACACATTTTTATCCAGTCCGTAGAGGCAATCCTATCTGCAAGGTAGGTATCTTTATTCTCCATTTTACCAAAGAGGAAAATGAAGATCAAAAAGATTAAATTACCTGCTGAGGCCACAGAGCTAGTAAGTGTTGAAACCTAGATTCGAAGCCAGGTCAGGCCATAGCCAAAGCATGTACTCTCTTTGCCACAACACAGAGCAGGAGTTTCCACCAGAAATGAAGTTGCCTCGTGAGGAATGGAAATTTACTATTCAGAGTACACTAAACAGAGAGTGAGGATAAGTACCAGGCACGTGGGGCAAAGGGGCAGCTGTGTTAAGCTTGGTTAGTATTGATATTAAATCCTTTAAAGGGTAGGGCAAGTGACTTCGGAGAGCAGTAGATTTAAAATACTTTGCAGATGAGACCACAGGGGAAGCCAGAGGATACTAACAAGGGCACCACCCAGAGAAACTGGAAACATGAGCAGGGGATAAAATGAGATCAAAGTCAGGAGTGGTGGGAGGCCGGCTGTGGGAGAGGAAGGCGGCAGAGCCTGGACACTCATGGGGGACCAAAGAGAGGAGAACGGGAGGGAAGCTGCAACTGGACACTGAGTCAAAAAGAGGAAGGAAGTTGGGAGGAAGACAGGAAGGAAGGAAGGAAGCAGGAAAAGCAAAACAAAATGGCAGTGTAGTCNGGACCACCTGCAGTAGCTTTCATTTCGCTCTCCTACAATCAATCTTCCACAGGAGAGCCAGGAAAAATTCTCCTAAAACACCAGTATGAACAAGTCACTCCCTGCCCACAACTTCCTATGACTTCCAATTGTAGGGCTAAAACCCAAAGTTGTCACCTGGCTACAAAGCCTGCATGATCCAGACACAGTTTCCTCCCCAACATTACATCCTGTGCTCCCCTCTGGCTCCTTCCACTCCAGTCATCCTGGCTTCCTGCCACTCCATGGACACAGCAGTGACACCCGTCTCTGGACCTTCCTGCTTGACCTGAATCTCTTCCCCCCAAACATCCTCATCCCTGCTCTTTGTTCCATTTGGGTCTCAACTCAACGGAAAATTCAGAGAGGCCCTTCCCAGCCATCCTACATCAACTAGTAGAATCACCTCCCTCTTTCTCTTCACACATTTTTTCTTCTATATCACCTAAAATTATGAGTCTGAGTGAATTCCAGGAGTTGGTGATGAACAGGGAGGCCTGGCGTGCTGCGATTCATGGGGTAGCAAAGAGTCGGACATGACTGAGTGACTGAACTGAACTGACCTGAAAATTATGATAGATGTTCATCTGTGGTTTGTTGTTTAGTGCCTGTCTCACCCAGCTAGAAGGTGCTCCATGATGTCAGACTATTTTTACCATCTTCACGGCTGTATCCCCCGGGCCTAAAATATTACTGGCAAGTAAATAAGAGCTCATTAAGTATTTGTTGAAGACTGAAGTAAGCACAAATCAAGGCACACAGGATCACTGGACAAAAAGAGGTTCTTGAAGCCCAAAATGAGACATATGCATAATAACACCCAGTAAATTTGGAGTAAGAGACTGAAGAAGCCAAAACATCAATTAATAGATGTATAAATCCATCACTAATGTATAGCATGCTGGGAATCCACATGTATACTTGACACTACTTTGTAACATCTGTGTAGAAGCTGAAGGCCCACTCTTAAGGTTTTGTGGCTAAAGAGTAAATACTGTAACAACTTTTCTTTTCCTTTTCTCCAGGAACAAAGAACTTAGACTAAAAGTTCTGCAGGAGAAAGAAAGCAATTACTATCTCAACCAGAAGGCCCAGAATATTCAACTATTCCACTGAGAAGATCTGGACAAAGTCCCAGCCTTGAAATAAGGAAACTGACTGAAGTCAAGTTCTACCACAAATTCAGGGATTTTGGACAAACCCTTGTATGTTTCTGATCCTGTTTCCTTGACTTGTTCCCTGTTTCATCACATGGTCATTGCAGAATAAAATGAAGCGACACACTTAACAAAGGCCTCCTGAAAACTAAGTGAACTGTATATCATGTGTGGTCATCATCTTGTACTGGCTGATCTCAGTTCACATTCCCTTTGCTGCCGCCAGTGAGCTTTGTCTAAACAAGGATCTGATCAGGTCTCTCCTCTGCTCAAAACGTTTATTGATTTCAACTTGAACCTTCAGTGGTTCAACTTCCTCACACACTAAACTCATGCCATCTTTAGGGTCACATATCTAGCCCATTCGTGGACTGTGGTCTGTACTCCAGGCACAGAGAACTACTGCTCTTCTCCTAATCTGACCACACTTGATTGCACGCCTCTGACAGGCTGTGCACTGGGGTCCCACCCGAGCCCATTCTCCCTTCTTCCATCAGGAAAACCCCAGACACTCTCCAGTCTGAATCAGACTCTTCCCCAGTGGGGCTATTTCTCAGGCCCCTATTTCTCAGAGTAGAATCACTGTTTGCAAGTCCTTTCCCCACCAGACCAGTGAGTCTCCACTGGACACCTTTCTATGTCCTCAGGATATGACAGGGTAATACATACAGTAAGTATCCAACATCTGCTCTTTCTAAATATTTCTCAGGTGGCTCTCTCAGGCCTTTCAAGCTCTAAGGCTCTATGACTTACGGCTTGGAGTCAGTATTATGAAAGGCCTTTTCTAACTCTTTCACCCTGAGGGAAATATTTATGAAGGTGAAACTGACTGAACACTCCTAAAGGGCTTCAACAGAACTGAGAACTCCCAGATGTTCAAGCTGGATTTAGAAAGGCAAAGGAACTAGAGGTCAAATTGCCAACACCTGCTAGAACATAGAAAAAGCCAAAGAATTCCAGAAAAGCATCTACTTCTTCATTGACTACACTAAAGCTTTTGACTGTGTGGATCACAACAAACTGTGGAAAATTCTTCAAGAGATGGGAATACCAGACCACCTTACCTGCCTCCTGAGAAATCTGTATGCAGGTCAAGAAGCAACAGTTAGAAACAGACATGGAACAATGAACTGGTTCCAAATTGGCAAAGGAGTAGGTCAAGGCTGTATATTGTCACCCTGCTTATTTAACTAATATGCAGAGTACATCATGCAAAATGCTGGACCGCATGAAGCACAAGCTGGAATCAAAATTGCTGTGAGAAATATCAATAACCTCAGGTATGCAGATGATACCACCCTTATGACAGAAAGCAAAGAGGAACTAAAGTGCCTCTTGATGAAGGTGAAAGAGAAGAGTGAAAAAGCTAGCTTAAAACTCAACATTCAGAAAATGAAGATCATGGCATCCAATTCCATCACTTCATGGCAAATAGATGGGGAAACAATGGAAACAGTGAGAGACTATTTTCTTGGGCTCCAAAATCCCTGCAGATGGTGACTGCAGCCATGGAATTAAAAGACACTTGTTCCTTGGAAGAAAAGCTATGACCAACCTAGACAGCATATTAAAAAGCAGAGACATTACTTTGTCAACAAAGGTCCATCTAGTCAACGCTATGGTTATTCCAGTAGTCATATATGGATATGAGAGTTGGACCATAAGGAACACTGAGCACAGAATTGATGCTTTTGAACTGTGGTGTTGGAGAAGATTCTTGAGAGTCTTATGGACAGCAAGGAGATCAAATCAGTCAATTCTAAAGGAAATTAGTCCTGAATATTCATCGGAAGGACTGATGCTGAAACTNTATTCCAGTAGTCATATATGGATATGAGAGTTGGACCATAAGGAACACTGAGCACAGAATTGATGCTTTTGAACTGTGGTGTTGGAGAAGATTCTTGAGAGTCTTATGGACAGCAAGGAGATCAAATCAGTCAATTCTAAAGGAAATTAGTCCTGAATATTCATCGGAAGGACTGATGCTGAAACTGAAGCTCCAAAACTTTGGTCACCTGAGGCGAAGCACCAATTCATTAAAAAAAGACCCCAATGATGGGGAGCGAGGTTTGGGAGGGAGGAGACATGGGTGTACCTATGGCTGATTCTTGTTGATGTCTGACTGAAAACCACAAAATTCTGTAAAGCAATTATCCTTCACTTAAAAAAAAAAAAAAAAAAAAAAAGACCCTGATGCTGGGAAGGATTGACAGCTGAAGGAGATGAGGAGGACAGAGGATGAGACAGTCCGATGGCATCACCATATCAATGGACATGAGCTTGAGCAAGCTCCAGGAAATCGTAAAGGACAGGGAAGCCTGGTGTGCTGTAGCCCATGGGGTCGAAAAAGAGTCAGACACAACTGAGCAACTTAACAACAAAGGGGCTGCTGGAAACAGGCCGGAAGTGAGCAGAGGGACAGAATGAGGCTAGAAGTCTCTTTCCAGTCCTTGTAAGTTATGTCTTCAAGGCATGCTTCATTTTGAGGTGCCTTGAATTCTCAAGTGAGCCACACCCATATTTACATCTGGTATAAATGGAAATGATTTTCAACCTATTTTCAGGATTGCAATTATTGTTCTTTAGCTGTCAAAGTGCCCTGTTATTCTTTTCAAAAATATCCTGGATGATCTGAGCCCAGTTCATCACAAAGTCTTTTTTTTTTTTTTTAGCCTTGTACCTTTTCAGTTGCTAAATTTATAGCATTCAAATGAAAAGAAGAAAGGAAGCCCCACTTTTGCCCCCACTGCTAACATGATATGTGTCTGGGTTTTAATTGCCCTTGTAATTATACCCTTGGCCAGGTCTGCACAGGTATAATGTAGAAATTAAACATTATGGCAAAGCCTGAAAAGGCCTCGCTGAGTTAGGATGACACGACAGCTTTATAATATCTCTAGTTACCAGGAAAAGGCAAAAGAAAAATGAAAAGGAGGCCTGGGAATGTCATAAGCTAGTTAGATAACAATCCACTGAGGAGGCATTTCTGTCTGTGACCCCCTCTAAGACTGTGAGCTGGAAGGCTCGGAATCCCCTGGTGGTTTGATAGTCAGCTAAGGCTGGATGAAAATGGAAGAAGGTGGCATGCCTGGCTTGTGAGTTAAGAAATAAGCACAGCAACAAAGGGAAACACGCTATGACATTTTCTAAATATTTACCAAGGGGAGTTGACAATTCAGTGAGTGCAGCCAGATCTGAGAGTGAATTCTCCTGACTGCCTCCTACACCTTCCCTCAATCACCATCTCCACCTCTGAAACCAGGTAACCTTCCCCTCTAGGCGTGTTAGAGGGAAAAGTGCCTCTCTGTGATAAACCCAGCAAATGCTTCATGATGATTCTGGCACACAGACCACTGCATTTACTCTTTCTCCCCAGATTTCTTATCTAAAGCAGAGGAATAACTGAACAGCTGTCTGTTAAAAAAAAAAAAAGGTAAGTCGATACAAACTTCTTTTAAGATAAAATATTTCTTTCCATGGTAATTTTCAACTAGTCATATCCATATGATTTCAGCACCCACTATACATGAACTTCCCTGCCAGTCCTCTTTCCAAAACTAAATTTCTCATCAACCCACACAGCAGAGTTACTTTCATTCTTGATCCTCCCAAGTCAATTGATAAATGATGATCTGCGGGTCAAGGTTATTTTAAAAATTACCAAGAAATGTACTTTATATCACTCTAAACTTCCCGCTGGTCACGTTTCCTACCATTTCAGGTCTTGAACAGAGAGCGTAATTTTGTGCTTGATTTTGAAAATTGGAACAACATACTTCAAGAGCAATTTAGTGACTGGGTTTAGATTAAAACAGGTATTTGACAGTCTCAATAACTCTTTAAAGTCTTTTCCGTCTCCACTGCTCCACAAATGCTACATAATTATTTGTCTTAAAATCTATATCAACTCAAGATATTAATACCTATTGTAAAAAATGCATACATCTGTACACCTAACAGGCGATAGGGAGGTTATGCAGCAGTTTGGAGTTGAATGCCCCTTCATGTCTTCTATCCTATCTCCAATACCTTTTAAAGATTTTACTAGGATGGAAGTATTGGACATGAAAATATACCCTCTCATAATCTCTCTCAAAGGAAAGAAAATGGCGTGGTTTAATATTAGGCAGAACTTCAGGAAATAAACCCAATACTGGCCTTAAGAGGGAGAAAGGAAAGAAGCAGGCTAAAATAATAAGAAGCAGGGAAGGTCCATACCACCACTGCACATAAATCATCAGGTATTTTACCGCTGGGCCTCACCTTTAAGGAAACAGCTACACAAATGGAAGGCTAGACTCAGTAACCTCCAAGGTCCCTTCCCAGTCTAACAGCATTGCCTCATGAATTTTTTATAATTATCTTCTGTCCTATCACCCTGTCCCCATGCATCATCAAGCCCTTCTGGCCACGTCCACGACTGAAAGGAAAATCTGTTTTCAAAAAAAATCCATGCTTCAACTACTGCCAAAATTACAGTTCTGTCCTTGAAACAATGACGGGCACATAATGGGCATGGCTAAATACCTCTGAGCAAGTGAGTCTCCGATACCTTCAGCAATATATATATTTTTACAGCAGGATGTAAATAGCTTATTTTAACATTGATACCTGCTCCTCCTCAAAGTGTTGACTGATATTCATGATTATTTTGTTCCTGCAAAACAGATCTTCTGGAAAGTGGCCACCATGTGAGAGCAATAACCCATGTGATTTTAAAGTGAACCTTGGGGACTCTGCAGGTTTGGTTCAGAATAGCAAGCTTCATTCTGCTAGGGTTGGAGGATCTCCCGTGGAGGACAAGTCAGTGGTGGCTTGCCACAGGGAAGGGGGGCACTGGTGGGAACAGTCTGGGAGGTGGCCCATCCCTTTAGCAATATCTTTAAAGCTTCTCTGATATGTGCAGAATTATCACCCAAGGTCTGGAGAGTGAAAGACTGTGAAGCTAAGGGACAACCCTATACCAGCTCTTTCCACCTTGTACTTCTATATCCACTGCTGACTGCCAAACCTCAAGAAGAAGGTTGACCAGCTAAGTCTGAATCCTAGCCCCACCACTCATCAGCTGTGTGATGTGAGGCAAACTATTTAATCTCCTTGAACCTGTTTCCTCACTTGTAAAATCCTGATAATATGAGCTACCTCGCAGAATGACAGCTGAGTAGGATAATATGAAGAAAAGTCTGAGCGTTCATTTACTCATTCTCTCATTTATTCAGCAAAGTTTAACTGAGTGTCCACCACAGCCAGGTACTGGGTTAGGCACTGGTTTGGTATGTAAAAAACAGAAGAAAAAAAAAAANGGGCTGGTGTGTTAGAAAGCGCACTGTGGGGCAGGCTTCTCGGGGCTGGCAGTAAGAGCAGACGCTGGGAGGGCTGGCGTGGGCACTGGGCGGGAGACCTTCGCCCCCAGCCCGAGAGCTCGGTGTCTGTTTGCAAACCTAGTGTGGTCTGGGCGGACCCCGCAAAGCCAGAGGGGCACAGCGCGAAGTCCCACGGCTTGCATGTTACAGGGACTGTAATCAACAGGCAAGCTGCCACCCCAGCCCACCGACATCTCCTGGCCGGCCCTGGTTTCCAGGGAGCCAAGGCTTTCTCGCCGCAAGCCTGGGTGGGGTGGGATGCTGTAGGCCTGAGAAAACACTAGAAACGCTGGTGCCAAAGAGGAAAGACAACAGCACCTCCGCTCACCTCGGGAGAGACACAGAAGTGGCAGCTTGCAAGGCTGTCCACTTTCTCGACTTTCTTACTACACAAGGTCATTGTTCAGCAAGCCGTGATACACCTTTCCGCAGTTTTCATCTCTCTTCTCCATCAGCCTTGCTGGGACGGTTTCTACCCAGACAACAACCCAGGAAATCTCAGGTGTTTTGGAGATGACAGTGGCGATGTGAAGTGCAAAGATGTAGAAAAGAGTTTTAACTTTGTTGATGCCTGGTGTTCTTCACAACGGAACAGTCTTGCTCCTGAGTTATTTGCTTGGGAGTATAATTATGCTGTTTTCCAGGATTCACCAGGAAAAGGGTGTTTAAGTGCCAGATGTGAGTTCTTAGTCTATATACTGAACATATGCAAACATGCTTCACTTCCTGCTGCAGTCACACGTCTTGAGAGTGAGTATTTAGACCCTGATTTGTGCTAAATGGGGCAAACCCCACAGATGTCACAAAGCCACACAACTCTTCACACACCCATTTTGTTTTCTGGGCCCTTATTAAGCTCAATTTCCCAAGACACTCTAGTAATATAGAGAAGATAATAGAAGAATATTTGTGGTCATGCATTAGATTAGGAATGATCCACCCTTTTCCCTTTCTGATAACATTTAAGAGTTCTTTTTTTTTTTTTACTGAGTTAGAAACAAAAAAGGTCTCTTTCATTTAAAAATTAAGAACCAAATTCTGGCAAGGAACACTCAAGAAAAACAGGCCAGCTTCAAAGGCTGAGACTATCATATATCTCAAGTAGAAATACTTGATCTATTTTTGAAAGAAAAAAAATGGAGTAAATTATGTATTTATGTTTTTAAAAAGCCTTGTGTGAATAAACTTATTAAATAAATTCATGACTCCCTAGAATTGCAGCTCTGCAGCTACATAATTATATACTACTAAAACAGATAATTCCTTAGCTTTAGGTTTGTGGCTCTAAACTGAAGTTGCCCACATATATTTCTTTATAGCCCTAAAATTTATAATTTTCAGCCATGAGGGAAAAAATTAATATGATAAAAGCACCAAATCAGTGGACAGATTACCCCAGGATTTTACAAACCAGCCCAGCTGCTTTAGTTATCTCCACTTCAGCTGAAAGCTAAATAATTCAATACAACCTCATTTGCTCCAGAGCCTGTTATCCTGACAGCATCTCCAAATGCTTTACAGCTAATAGAGTTACAGTGAAATGATAAATTAGGACTGAGGGAGAGAGGAAGTTTAGAAGTACAGAGGAAAAGGGTATTGTCAAATGAGGGAGGGAAATGGCAGATCCCAGGGAGTGGGAATGAGAAACTGGGCAAAGTGGAATAGGTAAGAAGGAAAAGCTCATATAAGGGTTCATAACTGAAGTCATTGTTGTGGGCAGCAGGGATTAATTCTGTAGGGACTTTCTGAGAAGAGTACCTAAAGCTCCTGGAACTATCCATCAGGGAGATGAGGGGCTTCCCTGGTGGCTCAGAAGTAGAGAGTCTGCCTGCCAGTGCCAGAGACATGGGTTCGATCCCTAATCTGGGAAGATCCAACATGCCACAGAGCAACTAAACCCATGCATATGTGCTCAGTTGCTAAGTCGTGTCTGACTCTTTGTGACCCNATCCATCAGGGAGATGAGGGGCTTCCCTGGTGGCTCAGAAGTAGAGAGTCTGCCTGCCAGTGCCAGAGACATGGGTTCGATCCCTAATCTGGGAAGATCCAACATGCCACAGAGCAACTAAACCCATGCATATGTGCTCAGTTGCTAAGTCGTGTCTGACTCTTTGTGACCCCATGGAGCCCTGCAGGCTCCTCTGTCCATACTGGAGTGTGTTCCCATTTCCTCCTCCAGGGGATCTTCCGATGCAGGGATCGAACTCAAGTCTCCTGCATTGGCAGGTGAATTCTCTACCACTGAACCACCTGGGAAGCCCCAAGTAAGCCCATGAGTCACAACTATTGAGCCTGTGCTCTAGAGTCTTCGAGCTGTAATTCTGAACCCTGGTGCTGCAACTGCTGAAGTTCTCATGCCCTTAGAGCGCATGCTCCGCAACAAGAGACGCCACTGCAATGAGAAGGCCACACACTGCAGCTGGACAATAATAGCCCCTGCTCACCACAACTGGAGAAATGCCTGGTGCAGCAGTGAAAACCCAGCAGAGCCAAAACTAAATAAATAAATTAATTTTTTTAAAGAAAAGGAAAGGTGGGAGATTGCCCCTCATCCTGGTTGGTCAAGGGGCTGCCACTCTAACCCCCTATTCCATATTGACACCCCACACTTCCGAGATACCAAGCAAACTCCTGACAGGCAATCTGTGGTTCCAGGGCCAGAGAGAAGGTGTGCATTTGAGACAGAAGTTGTCAACCAAGAATTGGGACTTCTACTTATACAGGAAGAGAGGGTAAGCTCTCACAGAAATGTCGACCCAGCTCCAGCTAAAATCAGGAGGAGAAAAGAGGATATAAGTTGGGACATTAGAGGAATCTGACACAAGAAGGAGTTTTCTATTTCTGTATTCTCTGAATTTTTTACATTGAGCTTGTATTATTTGATAAACAGTTGGAGATAATAAAGAAAATAATACATAGAGATCGGATCAAGATGGTGGATTGAGCCCACACATCTACCTTCTCTTCCATCCCAAATCTCATTAAAAAAAAAAAAAAT
The DNA here is from genome assembly GCA_006410615.1 of Neotragus moschatus. NCBI lineage: Eukaryota > Metazoa > Chordata > Mammalia > Artiodactyla > Bovidae > Neotragus > Neotragus moschatus. The sequence continues at coordinate 545,890 of SJYA01001547.1, read as the reverse complement.
ATATATATATATATGTCTTAAAGAGAATAGAAATCTAACAGCACAAGGAAATACGAAAAAATGTGATCAATTTTCCAGAAATTCTTAGGAAATATTGAAATATAAAAGAGAGATAGTACCTGATCGTTTAGGGGGATTCCAAGTAGGAGTTAAAGGATACAAGACGTGGAGGGGAGCCTAGGGTAGAATAATTCACTGAAGAGCCTCCTCCCCTGGTGGCATTAGATATCAAATGTTTGTCTGTGGGATGAAGTTAGTGGGGCTATTGGGACCAGAGGGGCAGAGTCCAAGTATCCACTGACCCCTGGAAGTGAGAGGGAACTTTCACTCTCTCTGGATAGCATGTTGTTGGAGAAGGCAATGGCACCCCACTCCAGTACTCTTGCCTGGAAAATCCCATGGATGGAGGAGCCTGGTGGGCTGCAGTCCATGGGGTCGCTGAGAGTCAGACACGACTGAGCGACTTCACTTTCATTTTTCACTTTCATGCATTGGAGAAGGAAATGGCAACCCACTCCAGTGTTCTTGCCTGGAGAATCTCAGGGCTGCCGTCTAGGGGGTCGCACAGAGTCGGACACGACTGCAGCGACTTAGCAGCAGCAGCAGCAGGATACCATGTTGTACCCTTCCTTCACAGTTCCTGAAGAGAGACTGTGATTAACAGAACAGGCAAGCAAACTGATTCTCAAATAAAAGATGATTGGACAATCAAAATCACCAAAGATTCTGTCAGGGAAGGGGAGCCAATACCATGAAAGAAAAGCACCAAACTCAGCTAACAAAGGAGTATTATCAGAGGAAACTAAGGAAAGTAAACAGAAAATAAATTTTAAATGATTTTAAATTTTATTCAGCAAGATTTGAAAGGATATTGTATCCATGAAAAATAATCAGTGAGAAAACATAGGAATTTAAAAATTTAAATTTTTAAATTTAAAGTTCCTGAAATTTAAAATCCATTAGCTGATCAGAAGAACTGATCAACAAAGAGCAGATTAGTGGAAACAAATTCTCCTCAAACGTGGGGTGAAAACAAGGTGATGGGAAGTTTGGGAGAATGGTTAAAGCCATGGAGGTGAGAGCCTCAACTCCAGTATCTGTTCAATAGAAGTTACAGAAGAAGAGAAAAGAGAGCACAGATGAGATGACCATAAGGAGAAAGTAGAATAAAATTTCTCAGGGTTGAAAACTATGAATTTTCAGATTCAGTAAAAGCAGCTTAAAGCAAGATGGAGATTTTGAAACATAATTTACAAATTTTATGTATAGTTTAAAATTTATGATTTAATTTGATTTAATTAAGACCCAAGAACTTAAAAAAAAATTAAGCCATAAACCAAGAATATAGGCTAGACTAACTTCCTGTGCCTTGAATGAAATTAATCCTAAAGTTATTCTTTACTGAATCACAAAATCAAAGTTATTTGTTTGAAATTTAAAACTAGTGACTTAGACATGAACATGTATCAGAAAGCTACTTAAAAACAGAACTACCAAAAAAAAAAAAAAGACCTACCAAACCAAATAAACCCAACCCTATCCAATATTCCCTTCATTCAAATTCTTGCTAACAATGGAAAAATCAAGAACTCATGATAATGAAGAGAAAACCTCAAAATAGTGCTTAGGGCTTAAAAACTTAATGTTCCCTCCTTATTTACCTTGTCACCAAGAGATGCATTTCATAAAATTTGGCTGAAATTTCCATTCCATTTCTGGAAACATCTAGGGGAACCACACTCTCCACAAATTCCAAAAACAAAGCAGGACCGGTTGGAAAACCATTTACAATATAGGGGCCCTGAGGACAAAGGGCCAAACTTCCACTTCCAATGCTTCCAACAGATTAGTCCCTGGAAGGAACCTGAAGCTAAATACCAATCTGACCACTCTTTAAAGCAGCAAGTGAAACTGATTTCACATTTCCCTCTAATAATGGAAAGAAGTGGAAGAGCAAGGCTTATATCCTGTTATGTACCAGTGCATGGAAGAACTAACCAGGCTTTGAGCATCTTTCCTTCCATAGCTGAGCCTGAGCTTTCCTTCCTTTTCAGGATTAGATTTTCTGTTACCTAAAGGATGTGAGTTTGTGCACGTGTAATACCAGGCTTATACTGGGGTATGCTGATAAACTGATGTCTGAAGGCACTTCTGTTCTGCAATTGCCTTGTTCAGGCTGTGCTATTAATACTTTGCTCAGGCTTCCATGATGAATACCACAGACTGGGTGGCTTAAACAGCAAAATTTGTTTTCTCACTATGCTGGAGGTTAGAGGTCTGAGATCAAGATACTGGCGGAGTTGTTTCTTCTGATCCTCTTTGGTTTACAAGTCAAAGATGGCGGCCCTCTTTTCTCTCGGTCTTCACATGCTCTTTCCTTTGTGTGTCTGTGTCCTAATCTCCTCTTGTGAGGAGACTAGCCATACAGGATTAGGGCTAGCCATATGACCTTACTTTACCTTAACTACATCTTAAAAGGCTCCGTCTCCAAATCTGGTCACTTTCTGAGGTACTGGGGGGCTAGCATTTTAAGATATGAATTTGGGGGGTGGGCCATAATTTTAGTCCATAACCCAGACCTCATCTTTTCTCACATGAATTGCTTCTTATAAGCCTCCTGATTGTTGTACCATTCTCCAGTTTCACTTTCTTTCAATTCTTCCCCCACAGAGTAGCCAAAATACACTTTCAGAAAAGGAAATCTGATCATTGCCACTCCACTATTTTAAATCACGCAGTGGCTCCCTGTTGCTTTTGGAATACTGTTTTGAGTTTCACCAGGACTTAGCACAGTTCCTGACACACAAGATATACTTAATAAAGGCCTGACGAGTAAATGAGGGAATGAATAAATTAATGAATAAACAAATCGTGGGAACTGAAAGAGAGTTGCAATTCTGGAGGTCAACCAAAGAAGTAGGTAATTCAAGTCTATTTCTACATGATATAAGAATATAAATTTGTGATTTATATTCCTCTAAGGAGGATCATTTTCCTATTTATGTTTAGGTAGTTATCTAAATAAATTCACATCCCTAAAACATAATTGGTAGGATCTATGTCTGAATTTCACCAACTCCGTGGTCACCTTGACACATTCACACCTGGACTTGCTGCCTGTGGATGAGAAATGGAATCAATAAAGCAGGCTTTCCGTTCACACGCTCAACCAAGTTCACCTGCCATCTTCCGTTGTTCCATTCAAAATGTGTTAGTCGTGTCCAACTCTTCGACGCCATGGACTGTAGCCTGCCTGACTCCTCTGCCCATGGAATTCTCCAGGCAAGAGTACTGGTGTGCGTTGCCATTTGGTTCACCAATAATGAGATACAGCAAATACAGTGGTGATGGTTCAGATATGTGAACTTTGTCTCTGTTTATTCCACCATCTCAGTGCTGTTTTCAGACTTCATCCTTGGGCAGTGACCCCTCTTCAATCCTCATGGAAAAAAAGATTATGCCATATGCCAAAAGATTAAAAATGTAGGAAGGTGGATCAGAAAGCATCATAAGCAGTGAGTTGATCTTGTTTTGACATTAACGCTCTATCTTGGGTACTCCACAAAGTGAATAATCTGTATGTGGATAATCAGAAATACCTAAACCTGAAACCTTTGTTCTCTCCTTTTATAAATATTTATCAGGCCAGGAACTCAAATCAAGAGGAGAAAATATAATTTAAAACTTGAGATGGTTAACAAAGAATGATAGCTAGAATGCGAACAATTCAACCATTAAACCATTTTGCGCTTATGTGATAATTATTGCCAGCATAAATGATCTTGTTAATTGCTTTAATTTGTAAGTGAGCAGTTTCCAAGTTTACACTTTTTTTTTTTCATAATATTAACCAAAACCTTTGGGAAATTTTCAATAAAATTTGGAAAGATATTGCAATGAAAGGTTTCATTACCTCTGCAAATTCATCTCATTTTCTATTCAGTGGGATATTTCTGCAGCTGCTCAACTTCTGCTTGAATATTTCTTGAATGCTTTAAACTCTACAAGAAACTCAAACCTAATAGATTTTGTAACATAACTAGTTCTTATCAAAAACATCATTTTTCTTCATTTTCCTTTGTGTATGGCAAATTATATTTTTAAAAGATTTATCATTTTCTTTTTGCCAAATGCCATACAATCATTTTTATTCAATTTCATGAAGTAAATTGCTATCATTATCCTTATTGCCAAAGAAACCAAGAAACTCAGAGTTCAAGTAATTCTCCAAAAATCACACAGAACTCCAGATCCCTTTCTAACAAAATGGTTATTTATCTAGAAAGTAGTATCTCATGGGTTTTTTAATTAACAGATCTCATGATAGTTAATGTAAATGATCTATATTATAGACTAATTTTTTAAGTCAATAGATTAAAAATTTAGCCCCCACTTATGCTGAGTATGTGCAAGTAAAAACTCAGTGCTGTTTGTTGTATTCCATTGTCATCTTAAACATCAAAATATACCTAATTAAGCATCTAGCTCTGGACCTTCCGTAGCAGAAACCAAAATAAGTGAAAGTGTTTGACCCTTCTTTTGGAAGTGTTTCAAAGCTGTGAGTGAACATCAATGTTCCATTACTGACCTCAACTACTGCTTAAACCTATTTCTCAACTCCCACTCCTCCCCTCTACCAAATATGGCCAGAAATTGAAGTTGGAACTTGCCCCATACTGTTTCAAGCACTTAAGGCATTCCCTACCCTCATTCCAAAGATCTAATATTATCTATATATGAATCTTTTAACTTGTTCCATAACTAACAACCAATATTAAAATGCAAATGACCTTGGGAAGAGTCAGCTTTTAAGGTACAGGCTTTCAGCTACTGGAGTAAGGAAAAGTCAATGCCATTTAGCGGCATTTTAATAGCCAAGCAATTTTTTCAAAGATGGTAATAGGCTTGTCTGAAAAGATCAGTAGATAGAGTCAAAAGACCTGGCTTCTACTCCCTGTTAGCCTTTCTCTGTCTTCGTTTTTCTTCCACAAAATGATGGCATTGAACTAGCTAGTCTCCTCTCCAAGGACTCTTTCAGCTCTAGCTTTCTATATTTTACATTTGTAGTAAAAACACTGTAGCTGTTCATTATAATAATGTTTTTAAAAGGAAAAATTGGGAATTCAATGTTCATCACAATATAATTGATTAAACCAAGTATAGTGGGTATACACACACACACATTCTATATAACCAGTTAAGTGATAATGTGGTTTTATATTTATTGATAGGGAAAGACATCATGACATACTGTTTAAGTAGCCATCAAATAATCCTAAATTGACTAAGGAAGGATACTCTAAAAAATCTTAAATTATTTTTAGCTAATAGAATTAACATTAATTCTTACTTCCTTCTCTATTCTTCTATATTTGGTTATTTGTGCGTATAGAACATTTTCATCAGTTCAGTTCAGTTCAGTCACTCAGTTGTGTCCGACTCTTTGACACCCCATGAATCGCAGCACGCCAGGCCTCCCTGTCCATCACCAACTCCCGGAGTTCACTCAGACTCACGCCCATCGAGTCAGTGATGCCATCCAGCCATCTCATCCTCTGTCGTCCCTTTCTCCACCTACCCCCAATCCCTCCCAGCATCAGAGTCTTTTCCAGTGAGTCAACTCTTCGCATGAGGTGGCCAAAGTACTGGAGTTTCAGCTTTAGCATCATTCCTTCCAAAGAAATCCCAGGGCCGATCTCCTTCAGAATGGACTGGTTGGATCTCCTTGCAGTCCAAGGGACTCTCAAAAGTCTTCTCTAACACCACAGCTCAAAAGCATCAATTCTTTGGCTCTCAGCCTTCTTCACAGTCCAAATCTCACATCCATACATGACTACTGGAAAAACCATAGCCTTGACTAGACGGACCTTAGTCGGCAAAGTAATATCTCTGCTTTTGAATATGCTATCTAGGTTGGTCATAACTTTCTTCCAAGGAGTAAGCGTCTTTTGATTTCATGGCTGCAGTCACCATCTGCAGTGATTTTGGAGCCCAGAAAAATAACAAATGACAAAATTATTTTTAATTTGGGAAAATATCATTAAATATAAGTAGCAAATATTAGATCCTTTTCTGTGAGCAAGTTTTGATAGAGAAGAGGGTTAGGGTAAGGACAAAACAGCAGTGAACTAAAGGAAAACAATGAGTCAATAGTTTCATCCGTAATTCAGATGATGAAATAAATATGTGCCTTGAAGGTAAAAAACAGTTGTTATACAAATTGGGCACAGCTGATCTGTTTTTCACCATGCTCTCAGTCATCACATGCTGGCTGCTGCTGCTGCTAAGTTGCTTCAGTTGTGTCTGACTCTGTGTGACCCTATAGATGGCAGCCCACCAGGCTCCCCCATCCCTGGGATTCTCCAGGCAAGAACACTGGAGTGGGTTGCNCACAGCTGATCTGTTTTTCACCATGCTCTCAGTCATCACATGCTGGCTGCTGCTGCTGCTAAGTTGCTTCAGTTGTGTCTGACTCTGTGTGACCCTATAGATGGCAGCCCACCAGGCTCCCCCATCCCTGGGATTCTCCAGGCAAGAACACTGGAGTGGGTTGCCATTTCCTTCTCCAATGCATGAAAGTGAAAAGTGAAAGTGAAGTCGCTCAGTTGTGTCTGACCCTCAGCGACCCCATGGACTGCAGCCCACCAGGCTCCTCCATCCTTGGGATTTTCCAGGCAAGAGTACTGGAGTGGGGTGCCGTTGCCTTCTCCAATCACGTGCTGGATTTGCCTGATACATGCTCACTCCCTCATACATCTTATGCACAGTGGGAAGAGTTGTCAAGCCTTCAGATCAGCCGTTGGATTCAACCCAAGGCTAATCATCTGCATAACTTTATATTCTTTACCACTTCTGCCTTAACTGATTTTCCTAAGGTTGCCTAATCAGTCTTGATGCTTATCAATTATCACTCAACTTTGAATAACATGCAGCTTCATGTATTAATTTTCTTTTCTCAAGCAGACTGTATAATGCTTGATACTTAAAAGCACGTCTTTACTTTCTTTTCAATTGCCCGAGATGCTTAAACAGTAATAGATGAACATACATAAATGTAATACTGAAGACTGTAATCATCGGCATAAGTACATAGTTACCACTGGGTACTTTACTTCCTAAGCCATGTTACAAATTCTGGCTCTTTTACTAGATCCCACAGAAGACATAGTGACCATAAGGTAACATGTCCCTTACCTAAGACAATCGTGGCTTACACTTATTGTCCCGGCAGAATCAAGTGTCCCTTTGCTCTCTCAAAAATACACAAATTATGTAATAACACTATTGATCAGGCATCACTAAGGGGCTTCCCAGTAAATTCCAACACACAAAAAGTAATTTGTCTTTAGCAGTAAATGAAAGCTTTGTGACAAAAGATGACTACAGAGTGCAATGTTTACGTTAGATTATGTTGGATTACTTGAAGATTACATTACTAATTGCTATTTCCTAGAACAGTTTATATAAATTTGTCAACTCTGCCCCCTACTGTCTTACAACAGTATTATGACATCATGTGGATAGCATTATTTTGGCTTCATTGATTAAAGCTGATTGTATTAGTCCTGTTTTGCTTTAGAGGGCTGGGCCTCATCTTTGCCTGTCACTGTATTAGATTTTGGGGACTTTTGGGGACCAGGTGGTGCAGCGGTAAAGAATCCACCTGACAACTCAGGAAACACAGGTTCAATCCTTGGGTGGGGAAGATGCCCTGGAGTAGGAAATGGCAACCAGCTCCAGTATTCTTGCCTGGAAAATCTCATGGACAGAGGAGCCTGGCAGGCTACAGTCCATGGGGTTGAAAAGAGTTGGACATGACTGAGCACACACACACATTATTAGCTGTTAAAGATCCCCACTGCTACACCCCACCCTCATCAATTAAATCAGAACTTTTAGGGATGAGACCCAAGTATCAATTTCTTAAGACTCTCCAGTCACTACCAACATACGGTGAAAATAAAGTGAAAATGATAGTCACTCAGTCATTCTGACTCTTTGAGACTCCATGGATTGTAGCCCACCAGGCTCCTCTGTCCATGGAGTTCTCCAGGCCTGAATACAAGAGTTGGTAGTCATTCCCTTCTCCAGAGGATTCTCCCAACCCAGGGATCTAACCCAAGTCTCCCTCATTGCAGGCAGATTCTTTACCATCTGACAATATAGGTTGAGAAACATCACTTAGAATGTCAGATCAAATAGTCTGTTGTGGTTCATTTAGGCTTTTGATTCCATAACCCAGATGATACAATTCTCCTAACCATGTCTGGAGAAGCCTTGGAGACTGGAAGAAGATGAGTGTATCAGGACAAATCTACATCACTATTTGAAAAAAAATGGCTTAAAAAACATTCTGAGGGATTGTGTCTTCCTTGAATCTAAAAATATACATGTATTTTTCACTGATGGTGATGACACATATGAGCAGTACCTATTAGGAAATAACTCTGTTCAGCCATCAGCTTTGATGCTACAGCTCGGTGCTCATTTTCTTCGGATGGAGTTATCTGCTGAAGAAGCTCCAAAATAGCTGAGAAAGTTGGATCAGAAGATGAGAGCAAAGGAAGTAGAGCCCATTGGCTTTGAACGACTGCTTTCTTTTCTGAGTGTTCAGACTTGTTAATAGAGTTTATCATATGGAAATGTACTGATGTGAAAGCCCAGGAAATCTGCTGGAGTAAAAGTTGCACTAATGGGAACATTAACTAAATTAAGCCACTCGAGGGAAGTGAATCACAAAGGGAATGAGGGAGAAAGAAAGATACAGAAAAAAATCATTAATAATCGGAGGGAAGAGATCACGTTTGTAAAAAAGAAAATTAAACAAGATGCAAGTTTTTAATAATAAGATCAATGCTTACTTTCCACTTCCTTTTTCTAAAGTTTATCAGGAAAAGTTAATGATCTAATGTTGAGACTGGCCCTGTTAGAAGAGTTTTTTTCTCTTAAACTTTTAACCAAAACTGTGGGAACAGTCAAAGTGTTGGCATGAAAACGATGAGATTACTTAGGGATTTTGATAGTGAGCATAGAGTAAAATTTTCTTGTGAAAATAGCAAAACTCTCTTAATATTAAAAGGAGAGAAAAGGAAGATGTGTAAAAATGGTGAGATCCTTATACGACATGTCTGGGACTGCATCATCCAGTACTTCAGCCTAGTCAAAGCAAGACACTTAGCAAAAGTGAGAAGAGCATAGAGGTTTGGAAGAAGCATCAGGAATTAACTCCAAAGGATTCTATCAGTGCCAGTTCTGTTGTTTGCGGGACAACTGCTGACGCTTTAAAAAATTCTTCTGCAAGAAATGAACAGGGACAAAGTAAAAACATTTCCATAGATAGAGTAATTCATAAAAATGGCTCACACTCTTTTCTCTTTGATAGACACCTGTAACTATCTGATGGAAGCTAGGGACCCTCTCCCCAGAGAAAATTGAACATTTTTATACATAAATTTGCATACTCTTCCATCCTAGTTTAAGACCCTAGACTTACAGAAGGCCAAGAGGTACATGAAAAGGTGCTCAACATAATTAAATATTAGCAAAATGCAAATCAAAACAATGAGATATCACTCACATTCATTAAAATGGTTATTAGCAGAAAGTCAAGAAAAAAGAGTTGTGAGGATATAGGGAAAAGGGAACACCTATGCTCTCTGTTGGTGGGAATGTAAATTGGTGTAGTCACTACGAAAAACAGTAAGAAGTTTCCTCAAAAAGTTAAAAATAGAACTATCATATGATCCAGCAACTTTACTTTTTAGTACCACTGCATATTTATCCAAAAAATGAAAACACTAACTCAAAAAGCTATTTGCACTCCCATGCACAATAGCCAAGATATGGAACCAATGTAAGAATGTTCATCAGTGGATGAATGGATAAAGAAATGTGTGTACTTATATACACACACATGGAATATTTTTCAGCCATAAAAAATAATAAAATCTTGCCACTGGTGACAATATGGATGGACCGACAGGACAGGCTCCGTCTTGAAAGCAGGACTCTATCTTGGGCTATGGACTCTATCTTGGACTATGGACTTTGATCTATATGCCCAGTATCTATGGAAATGACATACCAACTGGAAAACCAGACCCCCTGGATAGAAGAGCCCCAGGGCTCATACCTACACTCTCCATCACCTGAAAGAATACCCTAATTATCTGTGTAACTGAATAGAATCATAAATTCTATTATGCTTATTGGAGTATGACCCCAGGCCTATTGATAATTGTCCACTGTTAACTACCTAGGTCTAAGGCATATGAATCACGGGTTATCTTTGACTGTATCTTTCTTTTCCTTTGTTCAGACTAGTTTCAGGGAATTTGGGGAGGTGGGTTTGGGCACATACACTTAGGGTGTATAAGGTTTTCTCAAAACCTGGTCGGAGTCCTTGGCGAAGAGGAGACTCTGCGTTGGGCCCGCCAGTGTACTAAGCTGCACTCCACTATCTGCATTGTCCTTCTGAGTGAGTTTGTTTCCTGGAACACGTGGCCACAACACCTTGAGGGTATTATGCTTAGTTGCTCAAATGTGTCTGACTCTTTGTGATGCTATGGACTATAGCCTACCAGGCTCCTCTGTCCATGGAGATTCTCCAGGCAAGAATACTGGAGTGGGTTGCCATGCTTTCCTCCAGGGGATCACTATGCTAAGTAAAATGTCAGACAAAAAAGATAAATATTATATGATCTCATTTGTGGGATCTTAAAAAAAGAAAGAAAAAACAAACTCATAGATACAGAAAACAGATTGGTTGCCAGAGGTGGAGGTGAGGGGCGGAGCAGATGGGCAAAGATCAAAAGGTACAAACTTACAGTTATAAAATAAGGAAGTCATGGGTAATGTTTCAATGTACAGCATAGTGACTATAGTTAATAATACTGTGTTGCATTTTTGAAAGTTGCAAGAGAGTAGATGGTAAAAGTTCTCAACATAAGAAAAGATTTTGTAACTATTAATATATGTGGTGATAGATGTTAACTAGGCTTATTGTGGAGATTGTTTCACAGCAATACAAATACTGCTATACAAATATATATCAGTATATATGGTATTTGTATGTATGTGTATGTGATTGCAAATATCAAATCATTACATTACACAACTGAAATAGATAAGGCAATTATACCTCAATTTTGTTTTGCTTTTATTTTTGGCCATGCAGCATACTGGATCTTAATTCTCTGACCAGGATCGAACCTATGCCCCCTGCAGTGGAAGCATGGAATTTTAGCCACTAGACTGTCAAGGAAGTCCCATATACTTAATTTTTTAAAAAGAACACTTTTAACCTACTGTGAATGGATTTATCATTAAAAATTATTGTTATAAAACATTTTTTGAGAGCTATGTACATAAATCCCTAAGTTGAACATGATATGCACACTAGGTTAAACAATAAAAAGTTCCTGTCTTCTAGCTATTTATAATTTACTTTCCAGGTGGCTCAGTGGTAAAGAATCCAGCTGCCAATGCAGGAAATGCAAAAGACACAGTTTTGATCCTTGGGTCAGGAAGATCTCCTGGAGAAGGAAATGGCAACCCACTCTAGTATTCTTGCCTGGAAAAGTCCATGGATAGAGGAGCCCGGCAGGCAACAGTCCATGGAGTTGCAAAGAGCTGGACACGACTGAGCATCTAAGCACAACACACATATAACATCATGATATCTGTGTAAAGGACATACAGTTGCTACATGAAAAATAAAAACATTTGCATCTTCATAGGATCGAGTAAGGACATATTGAGAGGCAGTGGGCCAAGACAAGGTTTTTTAAGTCTCCACAACCTCTTTTCAAAATAGTCAGGGAATTTTTTTTGTTTTTTTAATGTATTGGATGCCCCTAGTGTAAGGCCTGGAAAATCCCATGGACGGAGGAGCCTGGTAGGCTGCAGTCCATGAGGTCGCTAAGAGTCGGACATGACTGAGCGGCTTCCCTTTCACTTTTCACTTTCATGCATTGGAGAAGGAAATGGCAACCCACTCCAGTGTTCTTGCCTGGAGAATCCCAGGGACAGGGGAGCCTGGTGGGCTGCCATCTATGGGGTCGCACAGAGTCAGATACGACTGAAGCGACTTAGCAGCAGCAGCAGCAGCTGTGTAAGGCTAGTACTAGGCTGTGGAGGCGATAAAAGATGAGGACATGATTTTTGTCCTCAGACTGCATTCATTCCCATAAGATGGAGAGAAGAGAAGCACGCAAATGACTCTACTATAATGCAGACTGGTAAATGCCCTATACAACTTGCAAACAAAAATTTTTGGAGAAGAGTTCAGATAGTAAGATCACATTTAACAAGACATGGAAAATGACCCCACACCTCCTACCTTCCTTTCTGTGGGAAGCTCCTATTGTTTTTCATGGAGAAATTTCACATGACCAATCCTGATAGAAAGACCTCTCTCTCTTTTTCATGGCTATAAATCAGTTTGAATATAAGAAAATTGTGGAGATTAAGACAGAAAGGCTAAGTCAAAGCCCTACTGTAGCTGGCTTTAAAAGCCAGGGTGAGGGGCCTGTACCTATTTCATTTGACAATAGAAATTTGCTGAAGGCTTTTAAGTAAGGCACAGATAGGATCAGAGCTGTGCTTTAGGAGGTTAATCTGCCAGCAGTGCTCGGGAGAGCTGGAGTGGGAGGCGGGAGATAGGCTATTATAGCAGTCAAAGTGAGAAACACTGGGGGCCTGAACTAGGGTGGTGGCCAAGGAAGTGGCAAGCAGGATGGATGTCAGGCTGTGAAATTGATAGACCACTGTGATGGTTGCATGGCATCACCAACTCAATGGACATGGGTTTGGGTGGACTCCGGGAGTTGGTGATGGACAGGGAGGCCTGGCATGCTCCAGCTCATGGGGTTGCAATGAGTCAGACATGACCGAGCAACTGAACTGAACTGAACTGAAGGTTCTTAACTGGGGGTTGATTTCAGGGTTTAGAGAACCCTCAAAAAAATTAAAAAAAAAAACATGTCTTCTTGGTATTTTAGAGTGGTCCTCTCCTAACTTAAATGTCTGCCCCAGCTACAGATACATACATTTTCCACTTGAGCAGATTCCACTTCCCTGATTACGTGGAAGAGATTGGGTCTATTTTCATCACCTGTTGATGACTAACTGTTGAATTCTTATCCGTTCTTTTCCTATCTGTATTTTTTTCCTTCCTTGCTCTAGTAAGCTTCTTGCTTGGAATTCAAAAGAAGAACGGTACTGTGAGCAATTTTTAAAAATCAGAATTTATTCCAAGCAAATAAAGTGCTATCTACAGTCTAATATAGAACATAAATTCCTTATCATATTCTTTAAAAAAGTCATTCCTTAATCCTGGCTAATCCTTGCACTTTCATCATATTTTTTTCTTCCCTTTATTGCCAAGTTTCTCATAAGATCAGTCTTCATTTATTATGTCCCTTAAATCCTCATCTCTCATCCTTTAACCCTTATAACATGGAGCCCACTTCCACAGTTACTGTAAAGAACCATGTCATCCTCACCACCCAAAACTATGAATTTTCTCAGCTTAGTCCTCCTTGACCAGCGTTTGGTTCTGTCAATCAACCTCTCAAGCTTGAAACTTTCTTTTCCTTTTTTCCTCTTGACTACATTCTGTTTCCTTCCACCTCAGGGACCTCTCTTCTGCAATCCTGGCAAGTTGTATTCCTTCCTACTCTACAAAATATAATTGTAATTCAAATGATAATTTGGGCTGCCTACTACTTCTGATATTGAAGGAGAAAACTTTTTCATTCAATTATTCAATGATCTACAGAATACCTAAATCCACATCTCTAGCTGTCACTGCCTCTCTCAGCTCCAGTACTTCCTGTCGGACCCTTCCAAATGGGCGTCTCAAACTCCTCGTGTCTGGAGGAGAGCTCCTCTCTGCCCTCTAAAAGCTAACGTCTCTCAACTCTGCCACATTTATCACGGATCCTGTCATTTTCTCAGTTCTCAGGATCTAAACTTTGAGTCATTCTCGATTGTCTCCTCTCCTCACATCCCTGGCCCAGTTACCAACATACTATCCATCCTGTCTTTGCAAGTTCTCTCAAGTCTGTCTCCTCATATTTCTCTCTACTGCCCCTACTGTAGACACTTAGCACTTCTCTCGTAGACATTTTTGGCACTGTTTTTGTGCCATGTGGGCTCTTTATTGTAGTGCATGGGCTTTCTTTAGTTCCAATGTGAGGGCTTCTCTTGTTGGGCTTAGTTGCCCTGAGCAAGTGGGATCCTCCTGGACCAGCGATCGCACCCCTATCCTCTGCCTAGGAAGGCTGATTCTCAACCACTGGATCACCAGGGAACTCCCTCCAACTCTTCTGAAGCAAGTTCTCTCCTTTCAGTACACTAAACACTTTAGTTGGGGATACTAATCTTCTAAAACCTTTTTGTTGAAAGTATCATTTCTTGCTCAAAACTCTTCAGCTAAATTCCAACCCACCACAGGATGAAAATTTAAATTTCTTCATCTGGCATTTAATATCCGCCACTTTCTGTCCTTTGCTTGCTTCTAGTCCTACCTCACACACATCCTCTACACAAACTCTCTTCTCCAGCTACAGGGATCTTCCAATTGTTCCCCAAATAAGACACATCCTTAGATCCAACACTTGCACAATCCAGAGGGCTTCAGGCACAGAGACATAATGCGAATAGTGTCCCCTGGAACTGGGCCATGGCTATCTTTATCCCCACATCCATGGTGGTACCTTTGCTCTGGATACTCTCTTATAGAACGCTCTCCTTCTGTCAAGACCCAACTCAAGTTTTGCCAGCTCCATGAACTCCCCACCAACTGCCTTATCCGCCAATAAGGACGCCCTCCCCTTAATTCCTAGACCTCTGGTCTATACACAGGGTGACCATATAATTTACTATCTAAACTGTGATGTTTGAGAGTTACAGAGGGTACAATTACTCGGCAACAACAGGAATAAGCTGGGGCAAACTGAGGCGTATGATCACCTACTTACATATTACTCATTTAGCACTCAGTCTGTGTTGTCTGGCAGGTTTTGTTTGTTTGTTAAAATGAATGGATGTATTTAAGCGTATGTGCTTTATTTCAAAACAAACAATCCTGAGTACAAATCACGTGTTCTCCATCTTTGTTCACCTGCTGCCTGGCCAGTGTCTTACACACAATATACAAAGAATTGTCTGTTCATCATTGATGATGAACTGTTATTTAGCAGTGAAACATGGGGTACGAGTGAATTTACAAAAGCTGTAAATTCACTCAATTATCATTCTGGCAGGGAGACAAAATTCTCTTTGTCCCTAGAAAGAGAAAGTAACATCAAAAGATGTCTTCAAGATTATGGTGAGGCCTGGGTCGTGGCCTCTGGCACATGATTCTGCCTTGTGGCCTTGTTACTTAGCAATGTCCTTGCTCTCTATCTTGAGAGAATCTCCTTTCCATTGCTTTGTCATGATGCCACACAGAAGAAAGCTGGCAGTCTCAGCCAGAGACCTTATGTAACTCACATCAAAATAAAACCACATCTAAGAAAATGCTGCTGTCTCTAACTAACCTGAAAGCAAATATTTGGAAGTTTTGACTTGCTTGACTTGTTTTGCTTAATTAACATCTGCCCCCTTTTTTAGCATCATCCCTGCTAAACTAGCAATAATCAAAAGAGGAAAAGACTAAGGCCTAAGAACAGAAACAGGCAGCAGGAAGTCATGATAGCTTAGGTTACAAAAATAAACCAGAATACAAACTGAAAAATGAAAGACAAGTGGAAAAGAAATAATTAGGACAGAATCATCTCTCAGGAGTAAACACATGCCAGAGAGTCATGTTACAAAAGAGCATCAAGTCAAAATTCACATGGAGGCACTTCCCTGGTGGTCCAGTGACTAAGACTCTGCGCTCCCCATGCAGGGGGCCCAGATTCAGTCCCTGGTCAGGGAACTAGACCCGGTGCAGCCAAATAAATAAATATATATATATTTAAAAATCACATGATGATGTTAGGGGCTATTGGAAAGCTCCTGAAAGGAAAACCAATTCATTCGAACTACTGATGGCTTGGATCTTACTAAAATGCCTCCTGCCATCTAGGTGACTAGCATCAGGCAGCATTCATCCATTTTTAAATGGAATAACACAAGGAAGTTTACTCTGCATTGCTTTTCTAAAATTTGGTTCTCAGAGAGATTTCATCTGTAAACCTTTGTCCTAACATTTTCCCTTCTNATTCATTCGAACTACTGATGGCTTGGATCTTACTAAAATGCCTCCTGCCATCTAGGTGACTAGCATCAGGCAGCATTCATCCATTTTTAAATGGAATAACACAAGGAAGTTTACTCTGCATTGCTTTTCTAAAATTTGGTTCTCAGAGAGATTTCATCTGTAAACCTTTGTCCTAACATTTTCCCTTCTACTGTCAGCCCTTCCTGACATCAGTGGTCTTGAAAACATAATAACCTAGCTAGCGAGTCTCTAAGTGTTCTCTAAAGTTTGAGGAAGAGCACCTTGGAAAAGATGACTCTCAAATATTCCCAGAGATTCCCTTCTTCCTTCTACTTAGGATATTTTTATATCTAGCCCTCTTGGGTACTACTGAATATATAACCTCTTATTGTTTCCAAACCTTTCATTTCATTATCTCAAAGTCACCATCTCTTTCAGAAAGTTTAAGCCAGAAATAGGCAACTAATGGCATGTGTCTAAAATGTGTCTCCTATCCCTTTTGTCCAATTGTTCTGCTTCCTTTTCCCTTCCTCTCTCATTTCCTTTTTTTCTGCTTGAGATTTTATTTTGTTCTATTCCCTACCTCATCTTTCCTCAGATATACTTAGGGCCTTTGATAGCAGGCAGGGTCAAATACTGTTGATTTAGGCATTGACCTTCTTAGAGGCAGAGTTCTATGTTAGACAGCTTCTTGACAGTTCTTTTTCCTCTGGCGTACTCTGGGCTGCTGTTAACTACAATACCTTGATTATTGCCCACTTGTTCTTATATCCTTATTAGGTTCTCTGGATTCATTTTCATCAATATAGTTAACTTAGTATGTATATCAGATCTTATGCTAAGTAGATTATCTCTTAATTCTTTCAACAACTTGATGAGGTAGATGTATTCCCAGTTTGCAAATGAGGGAAAAGGCACAGGTTAAATACCTGAAATATATGTCACAGCTAATAAGGGCCACAGCCAGGATGAGAATCCATATCGGTATGTCTCCACATCACAAGTTGGGTGAAAAATGTGATGCTGGTATATATAAATGTGATGCTGGAAGAAAGGTGAGCAATTAAAAAATTTATCACATGTTAACTTCTACCAGGGCTATATTGTGTGTAATTATGAAGTTAGTCTTCCCTGACATTATGGTCAAAACTTTATCCTTCACTTGATTGCTACCTACTTTATACACCAGCCTTACAAACTTGTTTCCACATGCCTCTGTATCTTTGCATGTGTTGTTCCCCCCTCTAGAGACCATCCTATCCAATAACCCCTAATGTCCACCAATTCTTTCTTTTTTTGAACTTTTTATTTTGTATTGAGATATAGCTGATTAACAACATTGTCATAGTTTCAGATAAACAGCAAAGGGACTCAGCTATACATATACATGTATTCATTCTCCCAGGTTGTGCTAGTGGTAAAGACTCTGCCTGCCAGTGCAGGAGATGCAAGAGACACAGTTTGATCCCCTGGTCGGGAAGATCCCTTGGAGGAGGAAATGGCACCCCTCTCCAGTATTCTTGCCTGAAGAATTCCATAGCAGAAGAGCCTGGTGGGCTACAGTCCATGGGGCTGCAAAGATTCACACATGACTGAGCACAACAACTACAAATTCTCTCCCAATAATGAAATATCAACCCTTCTGGATATTCTTTGCTGACACTGTGTCCCTTCTCTTTCCAGCCTCTCCCAGGCTGAGATGCTTGCCCTTTNGAATTCCATAGCAGAAGAGCCTGGTGGGCTACAGTCCATGGGGCTGCAAAGATTCACACATGACTGAGCACAACAACTACAAATTCTCTCCCAATAATGAAATATCAACCCTTCTGGATATTCTTTGCTGACACTGTGTCCCTTCTCTTTCCAGCCTCTCCCAGGCTGAGATGCTTGCCCTTTATCTGGGCCCCAATAACATCCCTAAGAGCTATATTGTGATAATTGGGTTTTATTTCCCCTGAGATTGCAAGCTGCTGGTGGCTCAGACAGTAAAGAATCTGCCTACAATGGGGGAGACCCAGGTTCAATCCCTGGGCCAGGGAGATTCCCTGGAGAAGAAAATGGCAATCCACTCCAGTATTCTTGCCTGGAGAACTCCATGGACAGAGGAGCCTGGTGGGCTACAGTCCATGGGGTTGCNCTGCATTTTAAAATGTCTATATTAAAAAAAAACACACACACAGGGGACTGTCCTGGTGGTCCAGCGGCTAAGACTCCTTGCTCCCAGTGCAGGGGTGTCAGGTTTGAACCATGGTCAGGGGACTAGATTCTATATGCCACAACTAAGACCTGGAGCAACCAAATAAACAAATATTTTAAAAACAATCTGGAATCAGTAACTTAACTTTCCACTTTAAGACAGTGAAAAAGCAAGAGCAGACTGAACCCAAAGCAAGCACTAGAAATGATACAGATTAGAGTGGCAATGAAAGAAATAGAAAATAGAGAAAATCAGCAAAATTAAAATTTGGTTCTTTAAAAACTGTATTTTCCATTTTTAAGTACTCCCTGTCAAAACACATACACTGATAAGTTATACTATCTGAAATAATAGTTTTTTGAAAGAAACAAACTGGCCCAATCCTTGTCAAAATATTTGCAGATTTCTCAAATTATCATAATATACTTTCATACTAATTATCATCATAGTATTTAACCATTTTTTCCTACGTATTAGTACTTTTACAGATCTTCAACCAGGATTTGGCTGAATCACACTTTCTAAAGATTGTTAACTTTTGACTTTTTCCCTGTCTTCTTGAAACTCTTATAGCTTACTATTATTACTGCAGAGTTGATTTAGATTTTATTCTTCTCTTTCCTCCTGCTGTGAAAACCTCAAACGCTTCTCTGAATACTGTATTCTTTAATTTTCTTCCCAAATTTGGACATTAATAATCTTGCTTCATCTAATAAAACAATCATGCCTCACTGATGAAGGTTACCCTCACTTTCAAATGACTAGGGCCCTTAGAGAAAGCCCCATCAGTTTCTTAGGTACTTTATTTGCATTTTCTCATTTCAAGAATTTATTTCCTTACCTCACAACATGTACATAGGTGTCTTTTCTCTTCCTTCAGTATTTAGAGTTTACATTTGGCCTGCTTATATGGTCAGATTACAGAGGTTAGACCATATTGTATTAAGTGCCTGTGTTTATGTGTGCACTTCTGCTTAGAGTTCTGTTAATAATTTGTTTGAACATGGTATTTAGATGTTTATTCTTTTAAGAGTTTTTTTAAAATTCCTTAATTTCTTGGAGTCTTTGACAGTCAACTTTTCTGGATTCAAGGCACTACCAGTTCAGACCTCAACAGGCTTTTTGTCAAAGTTTATTAATTCTAGCTAAGCTATTTAAAATCCTAAAAGATAATGCTGTTAAAGTGCTGCACTCGATATGCCAGAAAATTTGGAAAACTCAACAATGGCCACAGGACTGGAAAAGGTCAGTTTTTATTCCAGTCTCAGAAAGGCAATGCCAAAGAATGTTCAAACTACCATAGAGTTGCCCTAATTTCACATGCTAGCAAGATAATACTCAAAATCCTTCAAGCTAGACTTCAACAGTACATAAACCAAGAATTTCCAAATATGTAAGCTGAATTTAGAAAAGGCAGAGGAACCAGAGATCAGATTGCCAACTTTTGTTGGATTGTAGAAAAAGCAAAGGAATTTCTATTTCATTGACTACACTAAACATCTGTTTCATTGAAAAATATCTATTTCAAAAAAAGAAAAGAAAAATATCTATTTCATTGACTACACTAAAGCCTTTGACTGTAGATCACAACAGACTGTGGAAAATTTATAAAGAGATGGGAATACCAGACCACTTTACTTGCCTCCTGAGAAACCTGTATGGTCAAGAAGCAATAGTTAGAACTGAACATGGAGCAGTGAACTGGTTCATAATTGGGAAACTAGTGCGTCAAGGCTGTATATTGTCACCCTGCTTATTTAATTTTTATGCAGAGTACATCATGTGAAATGCCAGGCTGGGTGAATCACAAGCTGGAATCAAGGTCGCCAGGAGAAATATCAACAACCTCAGGTATGCACATGATACCATTCTGCTGGTAGCAGGCGAAGAGGAACTAAAGAGCCTCTTGATGGATGTGAAAGAAGAGAGTGAAAAAACTGGCTTAAAACTCAACCTTAAAAAACCTAAGATCATGGCGTCTGGTCTTGTTACTTAATGGCAAATAGTTGGGGAAAAAGTGGAAACAAAGGCAGGCTTTATTTTCTTGGACTCCAAAATTACTGTGGACAGTGACTGCAGCCACGAAATTAAAAGATGCTTGCTTCTTGGAAGAAAAGCTATGACAAACCCAGACAGCATATTAAAAAACAGAGGCCTTACATTGCCAACAAAGGTCCGTATAGTTAAAACTGGGTTTTTCAAGTAATCATGTATGGATGTGAGAGTTGGACTGTAAAAGAAGGCTGAGCGCTAAAGAATTGATGCTTTTGAATTGTGCTGGAAAAAACTCTTTGAGAGTCCCTTGGACAGCAAGAAGATCAAACCAGTCAATCCTAAAGGAAATCAACCCTGAATATTCATTGGAAGGACTGATATTGAAGCTAAAGGTCCAATACTTTGACCACCTAATAGAGCCAACTCATTGGAAAAGACCCTGATGCTGGGAAAGATTGAGGGCAGGAGAAGCGGGCAACAGAGAATGAGATGGTTGAATAGCATCACCGACTTAATGGTCATGAGTTTGAGCAAACTCTGGGAGATTGTGAAGGAAGGGGAAGCCTGGCATGCTGTTGTCCATGGGGTCACAAAGAATTGGACATGACTTAGCAACTGAACAGCAACAACAATCATCTAACTAGGAAAAGAACTTGAAAAAGAGTAGATGCATGTATATGAATAACTGAATCACTTTGCTGTACCCCTGGAGCTAACACAACATTGTTAAGTCAACTATACTTCAATGTAAATAAATAAGGTTAATTAAGTTACTTATGAATTAATTAAGTTCTGAACAATTACTAGTAAGCAAAGACCTCACTTGAGCCAGGAACATATGTTATTTAGTTTCTTAGTTACAGTTTCTTTCTCTTTTAAATGTCATGGTGTCAATCTGATGAATTGCAGAAATTACCTTCTTTACTTGAATCACACATATCCTAAGGACTGATATCTATAAGAGCTGAAAGTTTATTTCTCTATTTTCTGATATTTTTAAGGCTTGGGAAAATGCTTTTTCAACAGTCAACTAAGTATCACGTTGCATAAGATCATTTTTATTATTAGCTCAGAGTTTCCATTTTGATTAAATTTTCTTTCTAGTTTTAGATACCTCATTTAGTGGTGTTGGTTATTAGATTTTCTAACTTTTCCTTTTCATGTGTTATATTAAGACTTCATTAAGTTGTTTCCAAATATCCAATTGTGTTTAGTCTTCTCTCTTAAACACAGTTGCAGACTTCAGAGACTTACAGCGTTAATACTGCCTCAAGTTTATTTACTATGAATAATACTTCTGGAGGAAAACTAGTAATTTCAAAAATTACTTGGCATAAACTTCAAGCAAGTAAATTGTGGTCATGTTTTTTGCCTTTAGAGACTTTAAGTCTATTAGTCATTTTCTCCAAGGATTTTGAAATATAAGAAAATTAAATCCCCCCCAAAAGAAAATTAAATCCCTATTTTTCTTATTTTAGGGTAACATCTGCCTGGAAAATGGATCTTTCTTGCTGAACTTTACAGGCTGTGCAGTGTGCAGTAAGCGAGATTTTATGCTGATCACAAACAAATCTTTGAAAGAGGAAGACGGAGAAGAAATAGTTACCTATGATCGTAAGTAGACTCTTTTTTTAACATCTAAGTCTGTTAGCAGATATCATCTTTTGGGAACTAGGTTGTGCAAAGTATTATGAGGAGTATGTTACTATCATATTGCAACACATAATCACTAGTTTTTTAAGAGGAGAATATAGGTAACATCTCATGTATCTAGCAACATCATATATTCCACATAAATGACTTATAGATAGCCGAAGCTTATGATTTAAGCACCAGTTTTCTTTTGTTTATCTTTAAAGACTATGTCTTCTGAAATAAGATATAGGGACTTTTTTTTAAACTTAGGGTCATCCATGTGAATTTTCACCTTCTACTATAGTATAATGCATTGATGTGCTTCAGCAGCTCTTAAGTGTTTAGGGCTGTTTGCCCTTATACTAAATGGCTCTGAGAAACTGTTTTTTAAGTCTTATTTCTGCTTTTATAGCTTTTATCTCTTTTGTTATTGTCAGTCTATCGTTTCTTTTGCTGCTGTAAGGATGGATGCCATCTTCATGTGCTGTTCCTCATCCTTGATACTGGGAAATGAAATAAATAACTATGTATAATAAAAAATCAGTTCTGAGGTTGGCACTAAGAATCTCTGAGTAAATTTACGTACATGCAGACTTTAGTGCAGAGAAGGCAATGGCTCCCCACTCCAGTACTCTTGCCTGGAAAATCCCATAGACGGAGGAGCCTGGTAGGCTGGGGGTCCTAGAGTCGGACATGACTGAGCAATTTCACTTTCACTTTTCACTTTCATGCATTGGAGAAGGAAATGGCAACCCACTCCAGTGTTCTTGCCTAGAGAATCCCAGGGACGGGGGAGCCTGGTGGGCTGCCATCTGTGGGGTCGCACAGAGGCAGACACGACTGAAGCGACTTAGCGGCGGCAGCAGCAGCAAACTTTAGTGCTGAGATATTGTGGCAGCTGTTTTAACTATTCACATTTCCTTTTTGATTGTCTCCTGATTTTTTGGTATGTTCTGACTATAATGAAATAAGTGTGTAAATGATATTTTTAAAGACGGGTATAAAAGACACTAAGCCTTTAGAATAGAGTCAGAAAATAGACAAATGTTCTACATTAGAAGAATCTTCTTTCTTTTAGCATATTTAATTTTTATTTTTCTAAAATAAAAACACTTATAGAGGATAGTGGTCAAAAGCAAGCGCTCTGGAGCGAGAAAGCTTGGGTTTGAATTCTGGTTCCAACAGTTCCTAACTCGGCGTGGTCTTCCTAGTTACTGACACACAATGTGCGTTTTTTTACTTATCCTTACAAAGGGCTTCCCTGGTGGCTCAGCTGGTAGGGAATCTGCCTGCAATGTGGGAGACCTGATCCCTGGGTTGGGAAGATCCCCTGGAAAAGGGAATGGCCACCCACTTCAGTATTCTAGCCTGAAGAATTCAATGTATAGTCCATGGGGTCGCAAAGAGTCAGACACAGCTGAGCGACTTTAACTTCACTTCACTTCACAAAAGTGAAAAGAATAGTATCTACCTTGTTGGGTTTTTGAGAAGACTAAGTGAATAAACAGATAAAAAGTGTTTAAAACAGTATCTGGCACATAATAAGCACTCAATATATCATAGTTATTATAATATTTTTACTAGAGTCTTGTTAAAAATTCACTTTAATGTCTTGTGTTAACTTTTTTTTATGTTTGGGTAGTAGCATAGTTTCTATCATTCCTGAGAATAAAAGCTCCTATATAATTAGGTAGGTCCAACTAGTTTAAAAAACACACATATCTGTTAATTGATTACCTTAGCTTCCAGTGGGAATTGCACATTAAGTCTCTGAGTTCAGGCCTTTAATTATAGTGTTGCTGTGTAATAGAGTCTATTTTTTTTATCAAGAGGGACATTACAATGGGTTTCCTTCGTGTTAAATTTGACAGAGTTAAGATTCTTTTAATACCATGCTAAGAATAGAAATTTTACTGTCTTCAGACACCATCTAAGATTTAATTATTTAAGTCTCTCTCTGTTTCAGCAGATCTTTGTAAGAATTGTCATCACGTAATAGCCAGGCATGAGTATACGTTCAGTATCATGGATGAATTTCAGGTAAATGTATATATATGGGTGCGTTATTGAGGGGAAGGGGGATAAGAAGAGTACACTTGACAAATTTAGGTATAATCTTCATAAATGAAATGCTCACAGATGTTAGAGGAGACCATCCCCCTCTTCCACTTGTGTAAGTTGAGACAGACACTTTAGGTGTGGGTGGATCTGTTCAAACCTGTCTTTACAAGAGTCACAAAGCAAAATGCATGCCTTACAGATGATATCGCTGTCCTGTCATTTTTGCTTATGAAGAATAGCACCTTATGGCTTCTTATAAGGTTATCATTGTGCCTCTTTTTTCTCTACCCAGTTATTTGATTGCACGGTTGTTGGCTTTAAGTGTTGGTCTGCCCACTGCCACCATTCTTGTAGAGCATGGAAATCGTGATAGTGAGATTATCTTTGTTTCTGTTGTAGGACTCTAGTCAGCAACTCTGGTTTCAATTTTGATAGGATTTTGAATATTATTTGATAAGTTAAATAACACGATAGGTCTATCATGGTTGGAGGAGAGAAGCTGAACCACTGTAAGGGTAGAGAATAGGGATCTATTAAAAGATTAGTCCTTATACAATTGTGAGAGCATGTGACAAATTCTACAAAATCCTAAAGGCTGGTATAGGCCTGCAGTTGCTGAAGATTCACAGATCTAACAGTGAGGAAGAAAAGCTAGACAGTGGGGGAGAGCCAAGGACAAACTGGAAAGCCCAAGGACACACTCATCCGTGTCCATCCCTCACTGCCTCAGCTTTCAAGGCTTCAGATTGAGTTACTTATTTCCTGTGAACTACATGTTCATAGGATATAAACATAAGAGCTTTTTACTGTCAAGGGAATTTTTTTTTGGTACTACTATGATTAGGGAAAAAAATCTTCTACAGTAGAATCATAAAATAGTACAAGAGAACCACTTTCATTTTTACTTCCGTGTGGAAGAAGGCGCTTAGTCACCTGTCAGAATCTGGTCTAATATCTTGTGGTCCATCTAAATAACATCCTGACCACATCTCCCGAGCATCCAAAGATTATGCCTCAAAGATTCTTATATGATAGGTGTCTCTTCGGACAAAATCAAGATCTCAGTGAATGAGTAGTGGCCAAATAGGGGAGTGAACATGTCAAGGACTTAAAGGAGCATCTCTCTCCATTCATGGGAGGACAAGTGTGCTTATAGCTATTTTCCAGCGGTTCCTGAAGCTCCTGTGTGGTTTTTTTAACCATTGTCTTTTTGGAGCATTTTATCTTCTGGGGTCCATAGCGCTAGACTTTTTTTCTTTCTTTTTAAATCATTTTGACAGTTCCCTTGCTTTCTCTGTGGTTTCCTTTCCTATTTCTCCCTAACATCTTTTCTCCTGAGCGTTGGTCTCTGGCCTAGGAACCTTCTCTTTACTCTCTCAGATACTGAGCACACATATACTCAGTCTCTGATGAAACCTATAGGGTATGTCCCGGATCTCCTTCTCTCTGCCCTCCTTTCTCCCTTTGTTTCTCTTTCTTTTGTTTGGCTCCACTCTCACGCTTCATGTGAGGGACCATACCGCTCAAACCTAAAGTACTGCAGCAGTCTCCACACTGTAGTCATGCACACTGCCCTCAAGTTAATCTTCGGGAAACACACCATCCCGACACTCTGCTACTCTGTATGTGACGTACTTGCCCTGTTCCGTATCACTGTCTTTATTCATGCTGTTTCCTTTACTTAACTTGTCCCTTTCACTATGTTCACGCTAACTAAATCTTACCTCTTTTAGGCTGTACTTAAATTGTGTCTCCTTCTGCTTCTTAGTAATCCAGCCCTTTTTTGAACTCTTCTTGTATCTATTGCAGCCCCCAGCTCGTGACTAGCCAGTTGGTAAGTTCCATCTCAGCCTGATGATCTCAAGGAGTCCTCATTCTCACCTGCTGTGACTTACTTTCCTCAGCCTCACCCCACTCCAGCCCCCATCTTATTCCAGTAGTAGTTCAGGTTCAGGGTGGGATTCCCACCAGTGGTAATATTTTGCTTTGTTTGAAATGTCTTATGAGAAATTTAAATCAGAAGTAGGCAGACTAGGACTTCCAGAGGTCCCGTGGTTAAGACTCCATGCTTCCATTGCAGGGGCCTCAGGTACACTCCCTGGTCAGGGAAGTTCTGCATGCCACAGGGTGTGCAAAAGAGAAGAAGGCAGAATAGTGTATTAATCTTCAGTTCTCAGCTTCAGTTTGCTTTATTTGTACCTCTCAGGGTTACTTTGAAGCAAATCCCAACATTTACTACTTCTGTAAACATTTCAGTATGAAGCTCTAAAATATAAAGATTCTGTTTTTAAATAGATTCATTTTTAACAATGTTGTTAAAATAAGATTTTCTGATGGCAAGTGTCGAGGGGAAAGTAGAGACATATGTACAGAGTTTAAATGGAAAATAAGTTGTAAGTGATTACAGGCATCCTGCATTTTTTATATCACCCTAAAATCCATTAAAAGGGCTATATATTTACCTCAGTAAAGAAGAGGGAAACTGAGAATGCTTTTACTTTGTCTGTGGACCAGGGAAGGAGAGGACCGAGGGTCAAAATTAGCAGGTAGTAATAGAGGGAAGAGGCCTATGGGACCCTCAGCGTAAAACACAGGATCTGATCTTGCCCAAAGGGGATTCCACCCATCCCAGCATTTCTTCCAGATCACTCCCCACAGTCTTTGCCCAGGTGGAGCCTTTGAAGATCTCTGTGAATGACTAGGGGGAATTCTGATTCTCCTAACTTGGCCAGTTTGGGTGAAAAGTGTCCTGATCCCACCATATTCTTGGCAGCATGAGAACATATGTTCCTGGCATCCCAATTGAGAATTCTAGGCATATTTTCCCACAGAAACACTTCGCTGTGTGGTTAGATTCTATAGGACTTGTGCAGTATAAATTTAAAAGACTCCCTGGATTTTCCTGGGAACCTAACTACTTTGTGTAATGTTACTTCTGTGGGAAACTGCTTCTGCATTCCAAATAATTGACCTGCAATGAAATTTGGATTCCAGACTGCCTATAAATTAAAGATTATAGGTATAATCAGTCTTACTGATTTAACAGTTTTTCCAGATTATAACATATGTTAGGTTTTTTTCTTTCTGTCAAGTTGCATTATAAATTTTGCAAGGTCAGACCTTGTCCTTGCCTTTTCCCATGTCTGCCAGTGTACCTGGCATATTACAGAGCCTTTAGGCAGTTAATGAAAACTTGTCATTGGATAGGTTGGTTGAAAATTCAAGTAGTTGTCTAGCTTCACATATTTTCCCATATTGGCTTTATTATTATTTTCTTCTTTTCCAGTGAGAGGTTGACATTCTATTAGTAATGTCTAGTGAGTAAAAGCAGAATTTGAAAGCAGTAAAAACCTTGGAGAGAGTGGATTTTAACTATTTTTGACTCATGAGACTCTTAGTTGTTTGCTGAGCTCTAGCCTCTATTTCTACTGTGTAAGTGGAATAGACTTTAAAATTAAATGTGGTCTTTTAAGAAACAGTCTTTTTACTACTACAACTAAGTCCTCCTGCTGAACCCTCTAGCAAGAAATGGTAGCAGTTGCTGGTTCTGAGTCTTTGTACTGTAGTCACTGTTTACTTCTGTGACCCTCTCTAGTGACTGTTCAGACCCATGAAACTCAAACTGCCTTGACTGATCAATTTCCAGGCAGCCAGCAATCTCAATGTCAGGTGTGGAAATACTAATAGATTTAGTATAGATGCTTGTTTTCCTAAAGAAGATAAAAGGTTTGTAAGTAAAGGTTTGAAAGAAATATGTTTCTATAGTTTATGACCATATTACAAATTCTAGAAAGGAACAGCTGTAAAAACAGAACTTTGCCCTAAGGATTTTTGCCAGTCTGGACATTTGTTAAGTCCAGGAAACATAAAACTCCTTAGAAAGATCAAATTCTAGAAAACTAGCTATCTAAATATGAGACATGAGATACTAGTGGATTTAACATAATTGTTTATTTTTTCTGGAGTAGATAAAAGCCTTTTGGGTTTGGAAATTTTTCCCCCTTTTTTGTTGTTTTAAAAATCGTTTCTGTTGCATATTAGTGTTGAATAATTTAGAAAGGAACAGCTCTAAGAACAGAAATTTGTCCTCAAGGGCGCACACTCAAATTGTTTCATTACTTTAAATAGCAGCACTGAGTAAGCCCAGTATATGTGTTTTCTAAATCCAGGAAATAGCCATGCCTTTCCAAGATGACATTCTTGTATACGTAGTAAATACAGCATAGAGCATCAGCATGTATTCGATTTATATAAACAAAATGTTGTGGGATACACAGACTAAACCTAAGACTTCACTTATAGGAAGAAAGTTGAAGAAATTGATGTACTGTACAGATATTATATCCATGACAATTTACAGAGGACAGGTTTACCAGAGAAAGTCATGAAGGCTGTTTCTGCTGGTTCCTCAAGGTGATTGTGCACTTTCTCTTGTTCCAGGAGTATACCATGCTGTGTCTGTTATGTGGTAAAGCCGAAGATACTATCAGCATTCTCCCGGATGACCCCCGACAAATGACTCTGTTATTCTAAGGATCCTTCTGCAGTTCTGTAATAACACTGTTGCGTTGGTTTACAATACAGCAAGCCTGATGATTTGCTTAGTTTATAATGGAAATTATTTGCATATTATTTTTTNCGAAGATACTATCAGCATTCTCCCGGATGACCCCCGACAAATGACTCTGTTATTCTAAGGATCCTTCTGCAGTTCTGTAATAACACTGTTGCGTTGGTTTACAATACAGCAAGCCTGATGATTTGCTTAGTTTATAATGGAAATTATTTGCATATTATTTTTTGCTGCTTAGACTCACCTGTTCTTTGAAAGAAAAAGAGTTCCCTGGCAGTCCAGTTGTTAGGACTTGGCACTTTCACTGCTGTGGCCAGGGTTCAGTCCTTGGCTGGGAAACTAAGACCCCACAAGTTTTATAGTGCAGGCCACAATGCCCCCACACAAAAAAGTAATTTAGGAAATTGCTGAGCTCTTCTGCTAATGTTCCCAGTGCATATCAGTGCAGCCAGAATGAGGCATCATTGTTAATTGTTATGTGGCTGAAAAATAGGTACGATGGAAAGCACATCTAGTGCCCAGATCTTGGTTCCAACAAAAGGAATCTAGGACTCCTTGGAGAAGTGACTGAGTCTAGGACTGGGGCAGAAAATATACAAGATGAGCTTGGAGTATCTTGAGTCACAAAAGAAGGAAGTGCTTGAAGGGAAATCACAATGATTGGGAGTATGTCAAAAGGACAGAAGAACCTCCCCAAAGAACCTCCCAGTGACCAAGGCTGGAACAGTCTGAGCAACAAACTAAAGTAGTATTGGATTATAACCCAAACTATAAAATAAATATTCATGAGTCCCTATGTGAATGACTGAATAAATATATATATTGGAGAGAATAGTTAAGTCCCCAAAATAGGAAATTTTCAAATAATGTATGTAGATACTCCTAACTCCTTAACTATGGGTTTGTATGACTTCCTTCCAAAGAGTATGGAAAAGGGGAAAAGTAATTTTAACTTTTGTTTCAATGAGAGATCTGACAGGCATTAGTTGGGTAATCAAGATTCATGTCACTGATGATAAGCCATGTTGATAGCACTACTCTTGATATGAGATAAGAATGACATGTTACCTTTGGGGTCTTCCTCCCCAAAACCCAAAACTCCAGTCTAATCATGAGGAAAACTTCAGACAAATCCCAGTTGAGAGAGAAATCCCAATTGAGGAAAATACCTGACCAGAATTCCTCAAAACTGTCAAGGTCATCAAAGAAAGGAAATCTGAGGAGCTCTCAGCCAAAAAGAGCCTAAAGGCACAAGACTATTAAATGTAATCTGGTATCCTGAACGAGATCCTGCACCAGAAAAAGGACATTTGGTAAAACTAGGGAAATCTGAATAAAGAACAGACTTTAGGTAATAAAGTAGAATGGTTTCAGTTGCTCCAAAGAGATCTTACCTTGCATAGTTGAAAGAACACTGGCTTGGGTGTCATAAAACCTGCATTTAGGCCTCTGCCATTTGGTAGCAGTATAACCATTAAAGCACCATACTAGACTTTATTGTCCCCTTTTTATAGAACTGGTGTAGTATAAATGGATATTATACTTTCATGGTATTGCTAGAAGATCCAAAAATCATGTAAATGTAAAATGCTTTGGAAGGCATACAAAGTACTAGATAGGATGCGATTGTCTTAGTTCTTATTCTGAAATCAAAACTTAAGGGTCAGGCATTAAAGCAGAACTGTTTCTTGTTCATATCTCAGACCCTCTGAACGGAGTGAGCCAAGTTGTTGATATCAGGGGAAAGCTTTGTTATGTAACAGGAATAATGGTGATAGCCGAGGTTTACTGAATACTTACTATGTGCCAAGGCCATTTTAAGCACTTGTTTAATCCTCATTAACCATTCTATGAGGGTAGGTACTATTGTTACCCCGGTTTTAGAGCCAGATAAACTAAGGCAAAAAGAAGTTAAGCAACTGAGTCCAGGTCACATAGTACAGTGATGCGCTCACAGTCACAGTGTTCAGTACATATGAAGTGTGAGAGTCTGGCAAAGTTAGGAAGAGGTCAAGAATATCAATGACAGCACTCAGGAATTTAGGCACGTCAGGCTAAGATTTATTATTCAGAAAAGTTAATATAGCTGTTCTTAGGGATCAGTTGTTTTATTCCTGGAAAATGTTTTCCACTTTCTGCAAATCTATATCTAACCTGCTGAGGAAATCATATGGTGAATTGAATCCAGAAAGCAGAGAAAATGTTTCATTACTTTAAATAGCAGCATTAAGCCCATTACAGTTTCTGAATTGCCCCTTCTTGGAGTTTGCTATTACTTCCAACTTAAGTCTTTTGGAGTTCAAGAGTATGAATTTATATGCCCTTCCTGATATCCTCATCTCTATAATTATCTGTTTTGGGACAATATATTACAAAAAAATTAAATGTAAGATCCTACTTATTATTTCATTATTATTAAACCAGCATTGTACTGTGTTTGGCTATCTTCTTTATATATCTTATAGCATTTTTTTGTGGATCTAGTAGAATAAAGACCTCTTAAATGCAAAAAAAAAAAAAAAAGCATCAGTTCTTTGGTGCTCAGCCTTCTTCATAGTCCAACACTCATATCCGTACATGACTACTGGAAAAACCATAGCCTTGACTAGATGGACCTTAGTTGACAAAGTAATATCTCTGCTTTTTAATATGCTATCTAGGTTGGTCATAACTTTTCTTCCAAGGAGTAAGTGTCTTTTGATTTCCTGGTTGCAGTCACCATCTGCAACTTTTTCACTCTCCTCTTTCACTTTCATCAAGAGGCTCTTCATTTGGCTATAGTGGTAAAGAATCTGCCTGCCAATGCAGGAGACACGAGAGATTTGGGTTGGGAAGATTCCCTACAGTAGGAAATGGCAAACTACTCCAGTATTCTTGCCTGGAGAACCCCATGGACAGAGGAGCCTGGCAGGCCACACTCCAAGGAGTGGCAAAGAGTTGGACACAACTGAGCAGTAGGCTTGGCAAGGCAGGAAGCTAGCATCCCACAAACCAGCAGAAAAAAAAAAAAAAGAGTCATGCTTTTCAAGTGTGGTACCAGCTGCCTGTGTATCTCTAGTCAGCTTCCTCCTTCAAAAAGCCTCAGGTTTTTATTCTCAGTCTCCAGATCTTCTAAGTCTTCCTTCTCTACAGCTCTTCTCTAGGTCTTGGAAGATAACCTTACCTCTCCAGCCTACTCATACCTAGTCAGCCACCAATCTTGAATGGCCTCTCTGTGTCATCTTTCCTCTTCTCTTCCCTCACAACACTGCTCTGGTTCAGAATCCCATCACTTTTCCCCTTGTATATGCAATGGCCTCCCTATAAAGCCCCTGGATTTTTAAATTTTTATTTGTGTTTATGTATTTGGCTTGCTGGGTTTTATTTGAGGCATGTAGGATCTTTACTTGTGGCATGAGAACTATTTACTGTGGCCTGTGGGATCTAGCTCCACTACCAGGGATTGAACTCGGGCCTCCTGCACTTGGAGCTCAGAGTCTTGGCCACTGGACCACCAGGGAAGTCTTGCAAGTCCCTAGTGTTTAAAATTATTTATTTATTTTTGGCTGTGCTGAGTCTTCATTGCTGCTGGTGGTGTTGGCTTTCTCTAGTTGTGGTGAGGGGGCCTACTCTATAGCTGCCATTCACCTGCTTCTCATTGCTGTGGCTTCTCTTGTTGAGGAGCATAGGTTTTAGGGCAAGAGGGCTTCAATAATTGCTGAATTCCCGCTCAGTGGTTGTAGCGCACAGGCTTAGTTGCCCACTTCTTGCTGGGATCTTCTCAGGTCAGGGATCAAACCTGTGTCCCCTGCATTGCAAGAAGGACTCTTAACCACTGGACCACCAGGGAAGCCTGCTCCTTGTGGGCTTATGGATTTGTCACTCTGATATCCCCTTATCCTGTTTCCAGAGTGCTCTTTGTGCTTATATTGAACTGTCCAGTTGCTTCATGCACTTTCTGTTGATGTCTGCATTCCCCTTCCCCATTTAGCTAACTTCTCCTTGTACTTCAAAACTCTGTACCAGAATTAGGATTTCTAGGAAGGCTTCTGGGACCCCTTCTGATTCAGGCCCCCCGCTGTGTGCCACCTGTGATTAACTCCGCCTCTGCACACATTACAGAAGCACTAGGCTATGAATGCCATTTCTCCTATCTCTCCCGCAGTCTGTGTCATAACCATCTTTGAAATATTCCTTGCCAAGTACAGAGCTTGTCACATAGCAACTCTGATTAACTGCTTGTTGAAATAACTAATTTTAGAGGTAGCATCAAAGAGCTTCATGGGCTTCTGAAAGAAAATGGCAAAGAAAACATTTCCGACGCTTCTGTATCAGGGAATAGAGAGCCTTTGTGGTTTGGCCACAGGTAGAGTGGACCAGCTCTGAGAGGACCATGAGGAAAAAGCTGCTTCGGCTGCCAATGGGCGTACACTGCACGAGAGCCAAAGCAAGAAAAACGACAGTCTCCGTCATGCCTCAGGGCACCGCTCCGCTGTCCCCTCTGTGTCACCGCCTCTTCCCCATGGAAGCAAAGTGGGCACTTCTGGGTTCGGCAATAACCTGGAGCCAGTGGTGTTAGGTGGGTCCTGCTGGGCCCTGTTCTGAAGCTCCGCCTTTGTCTCCGTCTTTCTGGAAACCCAGCTTTGCTCTTGGCCGTGCCAAGCGGGTAGTTTCCTGCCGTTGCGGGTGCCCTTGGGACAGTCCGCTGCACTGAAGCGGCCAGACCTTTGGTCTGTGAAGGTTCAGAAGCTCCCACAGAGAACAGGGAAGCTGGTTCCGGAGTGGTGGCCCGGTGCTGACCTTCCTTTATTCCCTTCCCGATTGCAGCGTCTCAGACGTTAGTGTGAGCGCCCCCATGGTGGATACGGCCACCAACGGCCCCCAAGTGGCGGGTGTAGTGGTAAGTGAGCAGATCCTTTGGCTTGATTTGCAAGTTAGGAAGGAGCTAGGAGTGTTGAAAGTCGACTCCCAGGCATTCCACCAGCTTATTGCTTTAGGGACTGGGATTAGTGATTGGGGTGGGGGTGGGGAGAGCCGATTGTGAGCTAAGAAGACGTTAGATGACGGAGCTGAAGTTTCTGATTCGGCAGCCACCACAGGCGGGCCTCCAGCAGTGACCCTCACTTGTATGCCCACCTGAATGCCGAGGACAGAGGGCCTTCCCGTCTCTTCCCACCCTTCGGTCTCTGTCCGTGGTCCCATGGTTGAAGATACGACCTGAGGTTGTGCTGTGGCACATGCCTCATTACACACATGCTGCTGGCAGAGAACAGGTCTGCCACTTTATAAGCAAAAGGAGAGTGGTTTTTTCTCTTTTCCTCCTTCATCATTTTACGAAGAGAAACATTAAGCTTATGTAAACTTTTATTTCTAGGATGCATATCTGCTGCTTACTGTCTTTTTTTTTTTTTTTTTTTTTGGTACCAGAAGCAAAATTGTACTTAAACATTAAGCATGTGAATTGAGCCAATCGCTTTAAAAAAAAAAAGTACAGCATCTCTCTTTGTGCACACCTTTTTTATTTTGCTGAACCATTTCAGAGTTACATGCGTCATTATAGTTAACCCATAATGTAGTACTTATGTACAATATTTTTGTACAGACCGCAATGCAGTTACCTTAAAAATTTTTGTAGTTCATTTTGCAAATTTAATGTCGCTACTTGTTACCACCTAATATATAATTCATATTTAAATTTCCTCAGTTGTCTTTTAAATTGTTTCCTTCTTATCAAAAAGCTTGCAGGGTGTTTACTGACCTTTGGTACCTTTCAGTCTGGAATAATTCCCTTGTTCTTCTCATACCATTTTTGTCTTACTAGAGTCCAGACCTGTTGTTTTGCAGAATGCTCCTTAAATTGGAATTGTCTAATTTTTTGTACCCCGCCCCCTTGACTAAATTCAGGTTAAATGTTTGGTAGGAATATTAAATAAGAGAGATTTCGTTCTTCTCCGGGCGTTTTATATATACCAGGAAGCATCTTATGTTGATTTATCCCATCACTGGAGTTTGGTCATTTGGCTTTGGTGGTGTCCACCAGATTTTCTATGGTAAAGATAACTTACTCTCTTTGTGAATAAAGAGTATTCTGTGTCATGATACTTTAAGATTATGTGAATAATTTTTCACCTCAATATTTTTTTCACCCAAAGATCCATTGATATTTTTTGCCTGAATTATTTGTCGTGGCCAGTCAGTTCAGTCTTAAAATGTGAACCAATACATTTTCTTAAGTCTTTTTTTTAACTGTGTAGTTTAAAAATGCACGTGCATAAAAGAGTATGAGGTGAAATGCAAAATTCAATGATTTATCACAAAATAGATTTTAAAGAAAATGTTATAAAATTAAATTTCAGACAATCGTGTACAGTCTGAATATTTGTAGAGAAACTGAGCACTGTAAGCTGGATTCATCCTTCCACTTGAATTACTGGTGAACATTTAAATTTATAGGAGTAACATATAGTAGGTTTGGATAGAATAAACCCCGAGGCATGTATCTGAAATTACCTGCATACTTTTAGAAAGCCTCCAGTAAAATTAAAAACATCCTTGAATTTTAAAATAGGCTTGCGTTTCTTTCCCCCAAGTTTTTTGTATCTTCTTCAAAAGAGAATTAAAGTTAGATTGCTTCCAGCAGTGTTTGAGAATCCAGGTTAAAACCTGTTAGGTTTGAAATCCTTTTTGTGTAAACATTGTTTCTAAAACATTAAATAGAATACAGAATAGCAGAATCCATCACGCATAGTAAAAGTAAATATTGTTTTTGTGAAATTTATTTTATATACTCACATGTTTATGTTGGGTCTTGATGTAAAAATTTTTTTATGTAGATTCTATCCAAAAATGTAAAAGCCACTTTAGAATTTGAATATGAAATACAGTTTGAGAAAATCAATTTTAAGTTATTGAATTAGTGTGATGGACATATCTTTTAGCAAAATGCAGCAAAAGAGAAGATAGAATGAGGAAAAAGTGGAGAAGAAAGTGATATGTGCATGTTTAGTCTAGGGACACAGAAATCTGTGAAAGACTTGCCAGGGAGCTTTCAGGAGAAGGAAAATACTCACTAATGAAGAAACAATTGCCCTAAGAGTTATACCTAAAAAAACCAGTTGGTACAGGAGCGTTGAGACATTTTTAATAGGAATAAAATTGCAAAATAGTCATCCTTTAAAACATAATTTGCAAGCCTAAGTTAACTACAGTATTTTTCTTTTTAAAGTCAGCAATTCATGACGGCCAATAAACTGGACACAGTAATGTGGCTTTCTCGCTTATTCACAGTTACTGTTCTGCTTTGTTTGTTCTGGCTCTTGGGTATGTAGCATACGTGTTTCTGCTGTTGCTATTCACTTGTTCTGTCATTTTTTTCTGGAATACCTTTTTAGATGTCACACTCTGTTTAACAGCCGGGGGTTTGATAAGTAGTAAAACACATGTCTCATCCTTACAGGTACTAATATTCTAGTAATAGTACCAACTGGAGGTGTATTTTATATTATGTGCTTTGTGAAAAGTA
Source organism: Neotragus moschatus (assembly GCA_006410615.1). NCBI lineage: Eukaryota > Metazoa > Chordata > Mammalia > Artiodactyla > Bovidae > Neotragus > Neotragus moschatus. The sequence continues at coordinate 509,715 of SJYA01001547.1, read as the reverse complement.
ACATCACATTGAAAATCTGAGATGTTTTTTGGCCTTTTTGAGTGTTTAAGAGGAAGAATGGCTGCTTTTAAAAATTCAGTTGGATATTGTATATCAATTATACTTCAATAGAAATACACGTTCAGTTGGGTATATATATAAAATGGTGCTTCTAAAAAGCTTCAGTAGAGTCACATAATTTGTTTTCTATTCTCAAGTAATAGATTTAGGTGTTAGGTGTTGTGCGATTATGATGCAATTCACAAAGGAGGAAGAGGTATGGTAGTTGTTTACATCTCCTGATGATCTCTGCACTGTAATTCGCAGGTTGCATGAAGCAGCAAGCTTTTACCAACGTGGCTCTGCTGGCAAATGCTCTCACTAGTGCTCTGAGGCTGCACCAAAGATTACCACACTTCCAGTTAAGCAGAGCATTCCTGGCCCAGGCTTTGTTAGAGGACAGCTACCTGTTGTATTCACTCATCTTTGTCAATTCCTACCCTGTTACAAGTATCCTTTTTTTTACTGTTTTGACAGTGAAATTGCCTACTGAATGTAGGGAGATTACTTTTGATTATTTTTTTTGCTACTGGGAGGATTCAGCAATGACGGTGTTCCATGAAGCCTGGGTTGGTTAGTTTGTTGGCAGTTCATTTGAAAGCAGATACGTTAAGTGTAAGAGTTTCTGACTCTAAAATGTGAAGTTTAAATTTTGAAGAGGTGATTGGGAATTTTAAACTTTTTATATTTGATCTTATAAACTTCTCTGTTAGCAATGGATATTGCAAAATTCAGATTCAAAGCACAAGCCCATGGAGGACTTACATTTTAATATGTAATTTTCTTTCATTTAATTCACACCTTCTTTGGGAAGATACCCAAATGTCTTGCTTTAAGAAAAGAGAAGTCCTTAGCTCTATCTTTTAACTTTCTGTAAGCTATAAACAAAAGGAAATTAATCAAGAAATAACTTATATTTAAGCCGAGAATGAGGTAATTAATAAAAAGAAATTAGTATTTGCTTTGAATAGTCTGCAATGCAGGAGACGCTGGTTCAATTCCTGAGTTGGAAAGATCCTCTGGAGAAGGGACAGGCTACACACTTCAGTATTCTTGGGCTTCCCTGGTGGCTCAGATGGTAAATGCCGGGGACCTGAGTTTGATCCCTGGGTTGGGGAGATCCCCCGGAGGATGACAGAGCAACCCACTCCAGTATTCTTGCCTGGAGAATCCCCATGGACAGAGAAGCCTAGCAGGCTGTAGTCCATGGGGTCAAAAAGAGTCAGACACAGCTGAGCTACTAAGCACAGCACAGCACAAAGTAGAAAATAAGGAGATACCCACTTATTTTTGGAATTTGCAAGTTTCTACATTTCAGAAATATGTTGTGGGATAATAGGTATTTTTTAAATGGAGGGGAAGAGATTCTGCAGTTTGATGTTTGGGAAGCAGTAGATTTAACATTGCTAAACAGATTCTTTACTCTGGAACCTTTGATACGGTAATGTGCATTGTGAGGCTAAGAGTTACCAGTCTTTGCTAAACTTAGTCATTTTAATCGGTTGTCCACCCAGCTACCCAGCTCCCCTTGAATCATCCCTCAGGAAAATAGTCTGTACTTTAAGAAGTGTTGCTCTTAAGTGTTCTTGAATATTTATGATACAGCTGTACATAATGGAAAGCACAATCAAATATGTCTCTAACACAAGTCTTAAGGAAAAAAGAATGGAAGGAAAATTTTTTGAGCACTTGTTTTGCCAGTATATATGAACTTGATGTATTTAATCCTTGCAACATTCTAAAGAAAATTATTATGAGCATTGTACTATTGATAAGTATACTGAGGCTCAAGGAGTGTAAAATAACCTGCCTGATAGCACATTGGCAAGTGGATAGTAATGTAGGCAAAACTCACTAGATAATCCTTGTGCTGCAGCTGTAGGCGATTTAGCACATTTGTTGACATATCATTGGATTGATCTGTTTTTATCAGCCACATTCATTGAGGTTCTTTACAATCAGCAATATTAAAATTCTTGCTTTTCTGAGATATAATGGGAAATTATATAGAGATTCTTTTTTCTGCCCTTAGTAGCTTAAAATTTCCTTGAAGAGAAAAATAGAAATGGTAGAAACTGTTTTCTAGATATTAATGTAAAGCAAATTGAACACATCAGTTATGACCTCTGGGACAGTTATATTGAGTGAATCCTGAGATACTGCCAAATGACTCAATGACAGTGAAGACAACCTCTCTGCCTTTTTTGTTCAGTTGTTTGCTATGCCATCTCTAGGGAATGTTGAAGATTAAGGATTTAATGTTCTTTAATTCTTACTGGGAGGTGGGTATGTAGTGGGAATAACATAAGCTATTAATTAACAAGAAATACTAATCTGATTCCTAAAGTAGTTAGGTATTACATTAGTAAAAGTGAGTCCAAAGTCATGTTCTGATTTTGCTCTTAGAAAGGTGGTATATTTTCCTATTTCTGTTATATAATCTTTGTCTCTTGAATTTTCTAAATAGTCTAACAATGAATGCTAAAATTATGAGTCTCTTATCAAGGATTTCTGAACTATAGAATGTTAGAGATAGGACTTATTAGAAACCCCTAGCTTTGATCACTGCAAATTCATACGACAGAACATGGAACTTGGCCTAGGGAATTGAAGTTAGTGTCAGAGCCAAGAATGAGACCCAGATATCTGGACTCTGAATTCAGGATTCTGTTAAAAGTGTAAAGCTATTTTTATGTATGTGTGATCTCTCCTCAGGAAATTGGCATTTTATTTAATTCTTATAAGTGACAGGGAAGGTTTGGTCAGGTTATTAATCGGAGAACTTTTATGTTAGAGAGTTAGAATTCTTATAACACTTGGCTGTGTATCAGTGTTTTGCTTGCCAGTGGGAACTTAGGGACCTTTGGGTCCCAAATGATGAGTTATAGTTATAATGATTTTGATACTCAGATTGTGTCATAGTGGTCATCATTTCCCTCACACCAAGCTTCCAGTTGGTGTAGAAAAATATCCTGGATTATTTTTTAGAAATTGCTATTGAGGACAAATGTTTTTGCCGTTTATGATTAACAGTCTGTATCACTTCATGGAAAGAACTTGGACAAGTGGGGAGTTTTTTTTTATAAATCTAGCAGAAGTTGGGATAAATAGAGTATTTTGAGCAATTTCCATTTTTAAAAAAGCTAAAAGAAAATTGTATATATTATCTATCACAAAAAGCCAAATAATGAAACTTAAGGATTCTTTGCTCATGTCTATAATTAAAAATGATGAAACTCTCAACTGAGTATATATACAAACCAGGTATACAGTGTCTTTTTTGTTTGTGCAGATTGAGAACACCTTAACCATGAAAGCTTGGATATAAAAGCTTGATTGGAACCGTATCTCAAAATAATGAAGTCCTTATAGGAAAAATGAACTAAAGATCTATAGTTGAGGAAAATTTGGGAATGACTTTTTAAGCCATTACCCTATACTCATTCTTAAATTATTGAAAGCAGTACAGAGATTGTGTTGGTATTTCATGGCTGAGGTATTCCGTCCAGAATGACCATTGTGGGGTTAAAAGCCATATTACGTGTCACTTTGAAGTGATCTAGATTTTAATGTAATTTAGCAAATGTTCACAATATGTTATATACTAGAAATAGGGGAAAAAACTTTTTCACTTTTCATAAAAAGAATTATGGGTTTAAAAATGACTGTTTACAGATTAAAAAAAAAACCCTTCATTTTATGAAGTATCAGTAAAACAGAAGACATCACTGAACGCATTTTAGCAGATGCCGTTTCAGATCTGTATACTTGAACATAATACATACCCTGTTGTGCAAAGTACTTGATGCATTTGTAATGTTTTTCTTAATTATTTTCTTCAGTGAGTATTTTCCCAGTCTTGTTATTTTCTTTGCTTCATGCTGCCACATACACAAAAAAGATCCTTGATGTAAGGAAATCAATGTCGGCCTTGTCTTTTGACTCCCGGATTTACAGGTAGTTGACACAAATTTGAGTTCCAAGACATTTGGGCATGTGTCTCAGAAAGTTCCTATGTTCCTTACAGATCTGCTCTAAATTAATGATTTGAAAATTTTGGAATTTTTTATTGTTTCAATGAAATAGTACATTTTATCATAATGGATTGTATTTAAAATCACTGCCCAGTTCCTGGAGGAGTTTCCAAAGTTTGAAATAACATTAGATAAGCTGTCAGAAGTCTTGTTCTGTCAGTGATTTTAACATACTAGATGAGTAGAGTGTACTGAATTTGTTTACACTGATGTTCAAAACTACTGCATTTCTGAAACATTTTCTTATTCCTGAGTCGGAACATTTAGTCTAATAACCTCCATGTGCCAGGCAGATTGACTGCATATGCACTGAAGTTTAAATTAAAATATCCAAAAATTTGCCTTGTGTTGGCCTTTTTCTTTATCTCCATAGTTCTTGGGTTATAGCAGTAACTGAACTTTGTGATTTCTATCTTTAATTAAGGAATCTCAGATACTTTCTATTTCTACATAGCCATATTTTGTTATGGTTGAGAGAAATCACCACCACTTTTAGTGAAATAATCTCATCTTTCTTAAGGAAAACAAAGCTTACCTCTGCTGAGATCTCTCTTGGATAAATTAAGCACTAATCAACAGAATATTCTGAAGTTCATTGCTTGTAATGAAATATTCTTGATGCCTGCTACAGTTTTTATGCTTTTCAGGTAAGAATAAAAATACATTTATTTTAGGAGGCTGATGTCTAAGTGAATATAATAAATGTATCAACTCAAGTTTTATGCTGCTTAAATCTGTTGAAGTAAATACTGATATGTAGAGCTCGATGGACCTTAGCAACCATCTTCTCATGTGATAGTAGAGAATTACTGTGATAGCGCTACTACTGTAGTTGACTATAGTAAACCTAGGAATTTGTCTTCTTTATTATTCCCTGCTGCTAAGTCGCCTCAGTCGTGTCCGACTCTGTGCGACCCCCATAGACAGCAGCCCACCAGGCTCCCCCATCCCTGGGATTCTCCAGGCAAGAACACTGGAGTGGGCTGCCATTGCCTTCTCTAATGCATGAAAATGAAAAATGAAAGTGAAGTCTCTCAGTCGTGTCCAAATCTTAGCTACCCCATGGACTGCAGCCTACCAGGCTCTTCTGTCCATGGGATTTTCCAGGCAAGAGTACTGGAGTGGGGTGTCATTGCCTTCGCCGTGTATAGTATGAGTTATTTACCATTTTGAAAATTATTTTCCAAACAACTACTTTTGAAAGAGTCTTAGAAAGGCTAATTTAGTCCATTGTAACATTACTGAGATTATTTTTCCTATATCAGAGAAAATTATGAAAAGTTAAGATCTGGTATTGATAGTTGCCGACTGCCACCTCCTTATTTTGTTTGTTAGTTATGAGAAGAATGCATAAGTAAAGAAAGCCTTCCCTCTGAAAATAGAACATTAGGATAGTATTGACCTCAGTCTCTGTATTCTTGCATTTAAGTTATAAAACTACATTTCTCTCAAGAGGGCAAGGCTGATTCATGTTGTACAGCAGAAACTTAATACAACATTGTTAAGCAGTTATAATCCAATTGAAAAATAAATTTAAAAAATTAAAAATATGTAAAGGAAAACAACTAAATAAAACTACATTTCTTCCCAGTTTATTGCTTTTTCAATTGTCAGTTTCTCAGGTATTAGGACATTATAGATAAAAAACTGAAATATCATTTAATTATGTTAGTTGCAATTCTGTCCTCTCCTTCCCGGAGCTAAGGAATTTGATATGAGTACATATATGTAGTTATTTTAAAGTACTTAC
>SJYA01001547.1:481502-502467 GCA_006410615.1 Neotragus moschatus | reverse complement strand
CTAACCGCTACCCTAACCCCGAAATCCGAACCCTAACCCAAACCCCTAATCCGAACCCCAGGCCCAAACCCCTAACACGAACCCCAAACCCTGAACCCAAAACCCAAATCTCTAATGCTAACTGGAACTCCAACCCCAAAACCCAAACCTCTAATCCCAAACCCCTAACCTGGACCTCGAAACCTTAACCCTAACTGGAACCCAAATCTCTAACACCAAACCCCTAACCCAGACACCAAAACCCTAACCCTAACCACAACCCTAACCCCAAACCCGAACCCCAAAGCTCAAACCCCAAATCCAAACCCCAAACTCCAAACACAAATCCAAATCCCCAAACTCTGAGCCCCTAACCTGAACCCCGAATCTGAACCCCAAAACCCTAACCCTAACTCGAACCCAAACCCCTAACCTGAATCCTGTACCCAAACCCCAAATCCCTAACCCTAACCCTAACCCCTAACCTGAACCCCGAATCCGAATCCCAAAACCCTAACCCAAATCCGAACCCAAACCCCTAACCCGAATCCTGAACCCAAACCCCAAATATCTAACCCTAACCCTAACCCCAAACCTCGAACCCGAACCCCCAAACCCTAATCCGAACCCGAAACCCTAACCCAACTGCCAAAACCCGAACCCTTAACCCCAAACCCCTAACCCGGACCCCAAAACCCTAACCCTGAACCCAAAGAAGTGGGGGGTACCCGAACACTAGCCCGAACCCTAACCCTAATCCTAACAATTGGGGGTGTTGCCTGAACCCTAACCCTAACCCTCTAAAAGAGAAATACATTTTTCTGGTTTAAGCCTCTCAGGTCCCCCACCCCGTAAAAGCAAAAGAACTTGAGCTGGGTTTTGAACTCCTAGGCCTATATGTGTCTCGCTTGAGCCTGCTTAACTGTCCCCCTAACCACTACACTACCAAGGCTTCCGAGGTGTTACACTGCTCCTGGGTACTCTTCAAGCCTTGGCCAGCCAGGGTCTGGTTCTATGGAATATCATGGCTGTCCTAGGTCAGGTCATCTTTGCAGTCATAGTTTCATCCCTAAACCATAGACAGATCAGCTGATAAAAAGCTTGGATTGTCTGGTGGGGTGGATTTGCTTGTCCTTATGTTTCACCTGGACGCAGTAGCGGTCTGTGGGCCTGTCCTGGAAGTGGGTGTGGGGGTGGGGTGCATGGTGAGCACCTGGAGGCGAGGTGAACCTGGGCGGTGCGTCAGGGGCGGGGCTCACGTGAGCGTGTCAAGGGCGGGGTGAACATGGCGGCTCGTCTGAGGCGTGCAGTCCCAGTTGTGCTCTCAGGGGTCACCATTGCAGCTGGGAATGCTCATTTCGTGGGTTCCTGGGTCCNAACTTGGGCGGTGCATGAGGGGTGGAGCGCAATTGAACCCGTCAGGGGCGGGGCGCACGTGAGCACATCAGGGGTGAGGTGAACATGACGGCTCGTCTGAGGCGTGGGGTCCCAGTTATGCTCTCAGGGGTCACCATTGCAGCTGGGAATGCTCATTTCGTGGGTTCCTGGGTCCCCATCATTTGTTGAATGTGGATCACAGGTAAGGGAACTGGGACTCGGTGGAGCAGGGAACCACGTATTCCTCCCACTTTGTTGGCACAGTCTCGGAGCCCCCTAAGCCACCTCCTTATTTTGTTTGTTAGTTATGAGAAGAATGTGTAAGTAATGAAAACCTTCCCTCTGAAAATAGAACATTAGGATAGTATTGACCTCAGTCTCTGTATTCTTGCATTTAAGTTATAAAACTACATTTCTCTCAAGAGGGCAAGGCTGATTCATGTTGTACAGCAGAAACTTAATACAACATTTTTAAGCAGTTATACTCCAATTGAAAAATAAATTTTAAAAAATTAAAAATATGTAAAGGAAAATAGCTAAACAAAACTGCATTTCTTCCCAGTTTATTGCTTTTTCAATTTTCAGTTTCTCAGGTATTAGGACATTATAGATAAAAAACTAAAATATTATTTAAATATGATTAGTTGCAATTCTGTCCTCTCCTTCCTGGAGCTAAGGAATTTGATATGAGTACATATATGTAGTTATTTTAAAGTGTTTACACAGATAGGTAGGAAACGTATATTCTTATTTTAAGGGTGTGGGGCTTTGTTTAGTTTTTATTATACATCACAAGCTTCAGTTGTGTGCATCTTGCTTTTTTCACTCATACAGTATGTTTTTGTGACCTGTTTATATTGACATTCACAGTTCTGATTTGTTTTGTTTAATGGCTATATAGTGTTCCATCATATTATTATGCTATATTNGAGCTTCAGCAGTCCAACTCCAGGGACCTCTCACCTGATGTCCAAATTGATTGCAAGGGAAGCCAAGAACCACCAGGCGCCTGGGGAAGCGGCATTGCAGCTCGTTGAGTTGGGTGAAGTCCCGGGTGGTTGTGCCTCAAAGCGAGGCCACATTCTCAATCAGCACTGCCCTGCCTCGAAATGTATTGAAATCTACCTTCTCCCCATCCAGGCTGATAGCACTGAGGTCGTAGAAGGACTTGGCAATGTAAGCCATGATGGACGTGCAGAGTGAGTGGCAGAGCCTTGTGAGCCCACTTAAGGGTCGATTAAAGGGGTGGTGAGGAAGGAGGAGCCAGGAAGGATCTCACAATGGGGCTTTGAACACCCCCAGGATGACTTAGCAAAAATAGTCACCTACCTGTAAGTGCTGTTTGAACAAGAAACTTGCTCCGCCTATTTACAGACTCTGAACAAAGCCACCTCCCTGCCCCACCCCACGGGCAACCTGGGAAAGGCCAGTGTGGTATCTCTGAATAGACATCAATAATTCACTGCTTGCAGGAAACCAGAGCCCCAGAGGTCGGAGAGGAGGAAAAAAGGGAGGGAGGGAAGCAAGACTGACTCCTGTTTGCCCCAGCAAGTGGTTTTCACTTGGCACAGACATTTATTGTGTTCCCACTGGGTGCTGAGCTGTGCACTGTGCAATCGAGAGGCCAGGGTCTGCTGAGGGCTGAGCGATAAGGAAGGGCATTGGGTGCATGTCCCCTTGACTCAGACTACCGTCGAAATATACATGTTACCGTTCACATTTCTCTCTTTGGCCATTACCTTCCACAAGCATAAAATCAGAGGGACCCTTGGGAAGATGGTGTGTGATTTTCTAAAATAATGGCTTTCGGTGCTTCAGCTTGCACCCAGTCTGAAGAGGTGAGGCTATGTTTGTCTTGAAAAGTCTTTCAGTGAATGATGGTACTTGTCCCAGAGGGTACATCTGCCCTTGCCCCTGCTCTGGGCCATCTCCTCTAATGCCCCTCACCCCGATCCCAAAGGGTGAGGAGGATGCAATCAATTGTGGCTGGGATAACAGAGAGGAGTCATAGAACAGGTGGGTAAACTCGGGGCGTGGTTTACCTTTTTTCAGACAAAGGCTCAGGTCCTGCAGACTTCCCAGAGGAGGCTGTGCTGGTCATTCTCCACAGAAGAAAGTGTGCATGGAGTCGAAGCTGCTGTGGTTCTAGACCCAGCTAAGCCACTCAGTTTTTCAACACATCTGGGGACCTCCTAAGGGCTGAGCCCCGGAAGCCCACAGAAACTATAAAAGCCTAATACTGCACTTTATCCTTCCAAACACCCACGGATACAACAAATCCGGGGTTTGTTTTGTTTCTTATTTATTTTTTAATGCCTGGATTTTTCCATCAGCTGGCAATTAGGCTTTACCTGGTTTGGGGATTTTAGAGTGAAATTTCAATAACAGTGCAGTTGTTTACTAGAGAGTGTGTTCACAGGTATGTGTCCCTTGGGAACCGTCTCCGAGATCAAGGAGAAACCAGGCTGGGGAGCAGCTGGTCTTGAGAATCTGATTTGCTGGGAGGATGGAGCAACTCTCCAGGCAGCGCCTGGCTTTTGTGTGTTTTGTAGCCTATTCGTGGCTGTTCTTGGCAACAGGGAACCCCACAAATCTCCACGGGCTGTTCCCCACAAACAAGCCTTCATTACCTAAGTGGGGAGGGAAACTTTTGCCACTAGAAGAGGCAGCAGGAAACACAGAAGTATGTTCCCTGCTGAGGCTGGGTGGAATTCCTGGGAAAAAGCAATAAACGTCCCCCTGAAGCCACTGAGTCAGAACTTGGCCTTGGCAGTGGGCTAAACTTTAACATGAACTTGCCAGATTCACCTGCGTGCTTGGCAAGTACTCCCAGGCTTCCAGACGCCTCTTACTGACTGCCCCTCTGGGACCCTCTCCAGGAAGACCATGCAAATCCTGAGATGAGAGGTAGGGCTGCTCTCTTCCTTAGGTACATGCCATCCTTTTTCCCCAGGACACTTTGAGTCACCCGGGCTCTCACCTTACCTGATTGAATAAAATTGATGAAGCTCTGCTAAGGTAGCTCTTTGTTTCCAACTTTCCCTCAAACTGGCCCACTTTTCGGAAGCTTGTAATTTTGGACATGCACTAACACAGCTTTCTACGAGGACAGCTGCTGTTCTGGAAACTGCACTGGCTTAGTAGGCAGAAAGCCTTGGTCAGCGGCTCCCAACTCTGGCTGCAAATGAGAATTGCAAGTAGAGATTTTTCTAAATAGAAATGCCAAGCTTTCCCCTCCAGAGATCTCAGTTCCAGTTGGTCCTTTTCAGCTTGTCTTTGCCACTGTACCTTGGGGCCCCTAGGCGCCAGTTCCCTTTTCCATTGAACTTGGATAATCACCTTCCTTATCTCACAGAGAAGTGATTGCTCCAATGAAAGAGATAAAGGTTTATGAGTTCTCTATAAATTGGAAAATACAGATTTAAAATTTTAGGCTACCATTGCCCTGCCTTGTTTTACTCCGTCCTTCTTGTTTTAGCTTTACCTCCAAACATTCTGTGCCTCTTCCATCAACTCCAGACCCCACAGTATAGTATTCAACAGCCCCCAGACCTCTAGACTCCAGACTGTCTTGTTCTCTGGGGGTATCCAAGCATAGTGAAGAAGTGAAGTGAAAGTCACTCAGTCATGTCTGACTCTTTGCGACCCCATGGACTGTACAGTCCATGGAATTCTCCAGGCCAGAATACTGGAGTGGGGAGCCTTTCCCTTCTCCAGAGGATTTTCCCAACCTAGGGATTGGACCCAGGTCTCCCGAACTGCAGGCAGATTATTTACCAGCTGAGCCACGAGGGAAGCCCAAGAATATTGGAGTGGGTAGCCTATTGCTTCTTCCAGGGGATCTTCCGGACCCAGGAATGGAACCAGGGTCTCCTGCATTGCAAACAGATTCTTTACCAACTGAGCTATCAGGGAAGCCCATTCAAGCATAGGGCTAAGATGAACTTCTGAAAGATTACTTAATCCTGCCTCATGCCTTTAGGAAGACCTCCAAGAGATGAGAACCTTCTTGGCTCTTAGATATTCAGCATTCCTCCCACTCCCACCCCACCTATGACAACTCAATCTTATTTCTGCAGTGTGTGTCCACAGCAGAGCAACGGCTGCTCTGCTTGGGCTCCCCTGCAGGTGGCATTAGGAGAGGCACCAAATGGAAGGTGTTTGCTGCCAGCAATGTCCTGCTACTGCTGTTGCTTTAGGGTTCTGGAACTTCTTCTACCGGCACTGCCCCTTCCCCTGAACCACCAAGGTCCCATGGAGACCCACTCCCGGGGATTCACACAGGCAGTCTCAACTGTGATTGGAAATATTCTTTATTTTGTAAACATCTGTGTTTAAAATAGATGAACCCTGCTCACAATTCCTCTACTGGACCCGAGACACAGCACACAAAAGTTCACCCGTCACAGGGAGAAGGTGGGGCCCACGAGCAGGTGCCAGGGGTGGCGCTGAGTCTCAAGATGGCAAATGCAGATGTGGTCAGGAGTCCACAGGCAGGTGCGCCTGCTCAACAGTCTAAGGCCGGGGCCCAGGCCGCCTCCTGGATCAGAGTTCAGAGATGAGAGGCCAACTCTGGTACCTGGTGAGCCTCCTGCAAACTACCCTAAAATCCCATCGCCCCTCCTGCCCCATACCTCTCCCCAGCAGTGGCCCCGTGGATGCGGCTTTTCAGGCCATAGAGCCTCAACTCCAAGGTTTCCCTTCCAGAACCCCTAGGGCACAGTAAAAATACAGTCCCTTTCCTGAGGGGGTAGGAGAGGAAGGCAATGGTGCTCGGCCAGACCTTCAGGGAAGCGGTGACACTGATCCACAGAATGGAGCCAATGGCCAGCATAAACTCCCCCTCCCTCAGGTCCCTAGTGGAGGGCACACTGAGGGCTGGCACTGTCGACCCCCCACCCCAGAGCTGATGCTGCCTGTGTCTAGACGTTCGAGGAGTCAAGTCCTCAAGGAAGCACTCTCAGCTCTGGTTGCGACTTCATTCTAGAGAGTCAGCTTGTTGTATTTCTCATCAGCCAACAGTTATAATTACTCTGGCTCTCCTTTTCCTCCCACATAACCTGTGCCATACCCCTACATCCTGAGCTGCCCTCTCCTGATGTGGTATTAAGAGTCAGGAGGGAAGGTTTGGCGATTTCATCTCTCACCGTTTTTTCCAGAGGAGTCAGTGGGGCTCTTAATCCTTCACACACGTGTGTCCTGGACTTTAGTTCTTATTGACAACTGGTGAATGTGCAAGGCCTAGTTCTTTGTTTTTGCTCCAGCACCAGCCATGCCTCACAGCTTACGACCGATCCTCCTCCCAAGGCTTCTCCCATCTTGGAAAGGTGGGAAAGAACCCTCCTAGGGCTGCTAACTGACATGTTTTCCCCCTCAAAGGGCCTCCTGCAAACTACTCTGGATTGTATGGAGTTATAGAAACTTCTTCCCTGAAACAAAGGGCCCTGGAGGAGGGAATCAGCTTCCCTCTACCTGTCGCCACAGGGCAGTTGGCAAACCCACGAGCCGCTGACTCAGGAGCTCGAGGAACAGGATGAGCACTTGGTCCTGAAGGCTGAAGGGACAGCACCACGCATTCCCACCCAGGGCTCGCCTGCCTCCTGCCCATGCGCTCCTGCCCTTCTCCCACAGACTCTGGGTCTCAGGAGAAACTTAAGAGCCAAAGGCTGGGCTCAGTGAAAGACCACCAGCCTGGTTCTGTCCCTGTCACCTGCCAAGGGGTGTTGGGGAAATGCCCTTCTTACATAAGAAATGGAAGATGGGGCCCCAGAATCCCTGCTGCTGCCCAAGTCCTCTCTGGTTTGCAAACTGCTGTCCCAGCTCTTAACTTGCAGGAATTGGCTCTTCTCTTCCAAACACTCCCCTTCCTGCAGTGTGTGGCTGACTCTGGGGTAGGGGGGCTCTCCTCACCCCTGCAGTGCCCACAGGCCTTGATCCACATCTTGAAATTCAGGAGCCCAGGGGGTATGGGAGGTAGAGAATGGAGGTGACTTTTTATCCCTGCCACCCCTCATCATTTTTCTTCTCTGAAGCACCTGTCTCCAAGCCCAGGTCCCCCAAGAGGCAGGTGGGTGGGCAGCCAAGCGCTGGGTAAACTAGGGTAGGAGGGAGGAGAGCCCCAGATGTGGGGACCACCAGTTAGGGCTTTCCTTCCTCCCCTGCATTTCTCTCTGCCTGGTCACCCAGGAGGCAGGCCTGTGGCACAAGAAGGGGAGGGTGGTGGCGGGGGGGAGAAGGAAGCAGCTCCGGGGGCTGCAGGTGGGGCTTCTGCTGGGAGCAGAGAGGGGGAGTGTGGCCCTGGGCCTGAGTGAGGAGGAAGGGGAAGGCGCTGCCCCAGCAGTGACACAGGGGTGCGGGGAGGTGAGGGCTTCCATACAGCCGAGCAGAAGGGCCAGACAGAGAAGTGGGACGAAGCGAGAAACAGCAGAGAGGAGACCAGACGCACCGAGAGACAAGGAGCCCACAGTGGCGTTGACTCCAGACTCGGGCATCGCCTGGGAGCTCTGGGCAGTGAAGATGTGCTCATCACACATCAGGGGGCTCGCAGCAGGCCTGTGGCTGGGGACACAGGCTGGTGGGACCCCCCCAGATGGAGGGCTGGGGGCAAGGCTGCTCCCCGGGGCCAGGCAGGGGAGGAGGAGCAGCGGCCAACATGCCGCAGGAGAGGGGCAGTGGGGCGAGGCCCAGGTGCCCTTGTGCCCGCAGGCCTCCTGCGGGGAGAGGGGGGTTGTGCGGGGGTGCTCCACGCAGGATGCTCAGCACCAGCAGGTTTTTGAAGAGTTTGCCGGGCCCTCGGGTTTGCCTTCATCCTCCTCCAGCTCCGCCAAGGCCAACTCGTGGTTAGCACGTGTCCGCAGACCTTCCAGCTCCTTCCTGTGGGCTTGCAGCACCAGCTCCGTCAGGCGTGTGAAGGACTGGGAAAGCAAGGAGCACAGTTGGCCAGGCATCTCCCTCTCTTCCCCGGTGCCCCTGTGGCTGACCCCTGCCCCGGCCCCTGCCCAAGCGGGGCTCATCTGCTCTTGGCCTCTCGGCTGCCTTGCCACTCCACTGGACTCAGCCCAGGAATGCTCACCTCTTTAATGTTGAGGTTGGTGCAGGCACTTGTTTCGTAGAAGTCCATGCCATACTCTCTAGCCAGCTGCAAGAGAAGAACATTCCTGAAAGGGAGTCAGCAAGGGAAAGGAGGTGCCCCGCAGCACATCTTCCTGCCACCACACTCAGGGCCCCTGTGTCGTGACCATTTCTCAGGAGATAAGTAGATCACTTTTCGGATGAGACTGGGAGCTCCAAAGACACAGGCCAGCAGAGATCGGGAGGAGGTGCTCCACCCATGCACCCCCACCCCACCCAGCTACACACAGGCACATGTACACACCCAGCATGCACACATCATGTATCAGGAGACAGAGAGGCCCAAAATGTTGTGGTGAATCAATGAAAAACACAGGCTTGGCAGTCAAACAGACCCAGACTTGAATACTAGTGCTGTCACTTAAGAGCTGGATGACAACTTACTGATTCCCTTTAAGTCTCCCAGCTTTGTCATCTGCTCAAAGTGGATGAGTGTGTCTATCAGCCAAGGTTGTGGAAGGATTAAACGTATCTATCTCTAAGCACTTGCCTAGCACAGGGCCACACATACTCAACAAATACAATATTCTAGTAGGAGCTAGCTTCTACTTTCAAACTTTTCAATGACCATTATTCTTTTTTATTAAATCCTAAGCAACAATTTATTTGCAGAGTACATCATAAGAAACGCTGGACTGGAAGAAACACAAGCTGGAATCAAGATTGCTGGGAGAAANCACAGCCATTCAACCAGTAAAACTGGAAAATCATAGGCCAAAGCCTCCTATGAGCCCAGAAGGTGGCCTTTACGACAAAACAGTCTCAAGACCAGGTGATAGGTCTTCCAAGGAAGAAGGGAAGACCAAGGACTGGAGGGAGAACGCCAGCTCATGGGCCATCCCGACAGCTTCCATGCCTGGGTGACATGATGTGGCTGCCGTGCAGAAAGGACGTCAAAGGTCCTTGCATGGAGATGTCCACTGGGACGGGACATTGTCTCCCTGCTGGGCAGACAGCGCCAGCCACACAAGGCCTCCCGGAAGGGGCCAGGTCGATGGATTTGAACTACTCCCCACTTCTGGAGGGAAACAAGAACAGGTGACTGTGAGGGACTCCAGAACAGGTGTTGGGGACACAGGATGGGGAGCGGGGGAAGAGAGAAAGGACGAGCTGAGAGGGTCTGACGTGCCCAGATACTACCACTGGTCTCCCCTGACTGGTCTCCCAGCCAACATCCTAAATGCCATTTTCTCCCTTCTCCCTGTCGTCCCCCTGCTCAGAAACCCTGGACACCATTGCAAAGGGGCTCAGCCAGCTCCTCAGCCAGGCCCACGGTGCCCTCTACCCTCCTTCCTTCACCAGTGGGACGTTTATGGAGACTGTGCCTGGCCCTGTACTAGGATGATGCAAACAACGAGGAATGAGGTTTGGTCTGACCCTCAAGGCACCTGAACTATAGTTTGGGAGACAGAGAGATAAACAGAGGAATGTTCTCGCTCCTTCCCTCTCTTCGGGTCCAGCCAGACTGCCCAGAGTTCTGTGAACACCCACTGAATTCCCACCTCTGTCATCTCTGCTCCTGCCACTCCGTCTGCACCTTCCCTTGCAGGAGGAACTGAGAAGCAGCCCACACTGCAAGGCCTCGCTCCAGCCTCCCCTCCTCCCTGAGCCTTCCTGCCGCTTCCCATCCAGCGGGCTGCCTCTTCTGCGACCTCCTCCATCGAGCGTTTCGGGGAGCATCAGCGCTTGTGCACGGGCCCCTCACCATTCACGGGCTGCCTCAGGCAAGCCAGAGTTATTTAGCTGCTGGTACCGAACGTGATACCTTCATTACTAGTAACAATAAGGATTGTCATCCTTCCCCTACGCTTGAAGAATGCTTCACCACGTGCTCTCAGATAGATTCTCTCCCTGTGACCAAGGCTCTTTCTTGGTCTGTGTGGCCTCCCCAACTGAATCACAGGCTTCTGTGGGCAGGCAAAGGTGGATTGCAATCTGTCTCTAACACACCTGGCACTGTACTTCATGGTGAATGCTTAATGAATTGGTTTAACAGGTGAAGAAATAGTAGGGAACATCATGGCACTGACTGCCCTCCTCTGTGTGGGCTCCCTTCCAGGTCAGCAGAGCTGCATGGGAAAGAAATGCCAGCTCAGGGCCACCTACCCACTTGCGAAAGAGGAGTGGCGGTAGGCCTCCTCATCACCCCCTGCAGGTTCTTCTCTGGAATGTCACATGCTCTTACAGTAAGTGACCTCAACAGTGAATCACAAATCGACATGGTCTAAGAATCTGAACTCCGTCTTGGCAGCAACTGGAGAATTGCTCCATTTTCCCTATTCACAGAAGCAGCCCTGGGAAAGGTGCCGAGATCAATGTCCATGATGGTAAGAGAATGTGTCTTAGACAAGGAGCAGCTTGGGAGAGGTGACTCCAGGTTTTACTCATCTGAGACTTCAGGTTGCAGGGCTGAGCCTAGTTACAGGACACAATTTTTCTGTGGGGGAGGTGGGGGGTGGTGAATGGATAAACCAATGAATAGGGCTTGGTAGTACCGATCCTTGTGGCTCCTTGATTTGTCTCTTGGCTGCCCCTTCCATCTCCCTGAGGACCTTTCTGCATCACAAAAGGGAATGCTTTTCTTGACCATCCAACTTTTCCCCGAGGTTCTTAGTTACAGCTGAAAAACGTGACCAAGACAAGGCAAAATCACAAACGCAACAGTAAGCTTTAAACAAGAAAGCGTTCAAGAAACCCAGTGGGGCAGATTTTAAAAGGCTGGTGTGAAGAAAGGCAGGCTTCTCTCTCTCCCATAGAATCCGAACTCCTATACAGTCCCCTGCATCCTAGGGAAAGGCAGGCCCAGCTGTGAGCAGAGAGAGAGTCCTCACCTGCTGCAACCTGCCCTCACATCCCATCTGGTCCCTCAGCCACTCCCAGGCATTTCCCTGACATCGCCTCTTCCCTGAGCCTGCCCCAGAGGCCTGTAGCCCTCCCTTGGCCTCCAGACCCTCCCCATTCCTAAGATGTCTCTCATTCAAACAGCAGCCCAGCCCAAGCTCCTGGACATCCAAGGATCTAGGCTAACAGCTCCCTTGAGGAAGATGAATGCACCTGTCCCCTGACCCTGAGTCCCTTGAAGACAGTGAAGCAAAGAGAGAATGAGATCCTAGGAGCTCCATGACGACAGTAGTAATGACCAGCCTTTTCCAGGTTCTGTGTCTGACTCTAAGTGCTTTTCCAAACATCACCTCATCTAATCTTTACAACACCTGGAGAGGCAGGAATGTGTTATCCTCCCCATTCTACAGATGAGGAGCTTACCTGATATTCAAGGTCGCCCTGCCCCAAAGTGAGGTTCCCAGGTCTGTCTGACAACAAAGACGGCCTCTAAACCAGGGGACTCTATTCTTCCCGGCTCTACCTGCCTCCTCTCCTCTCTTGGCAAGGAGTGGGTGTGGGAAGGGAGGGTGGAAGTCTCAAGTAGAAGCCGAGTGTGGGGCCCTTCCGGACGGGAGAAGGACCTGATCAGTGCTGAGGCCACTCCAGGGCGTCATCAGAGAACCTGCTAGACGTGGGTGAAACGCCCTCAACTCAGGCCTCTCAGAGGCGGCGGCCATTCAGGGCGAAAGACGGCTCAGAGGGGCGGCCACCCACTCCCTCCCAGAATGAGCGACTCCATAACAATCCTGGCCAGCATATGCCACAGGCCTCGTCCCCGCTAAGCACCGGCTCGGGCACTGCCGGAGCAGAGATGTATTCTGAGTCCGGCCTGCCTTCTGAGCCCCTTGCCTCGCAAGTAACCCTCCTGGCCCTCATCCCCCTCAGCCTCCTTCAAAACAAACGCCTCCGCTGACGTTCTTCCGGAGCTGGCTCCCCATGCCCCATTCCGCGCACTGGCTGGCACCTTACCTACGCCCTCCTCCAGGTGTGTCCCACCTTGTGGCTTACCTTCACAGCTGCGCCCTGTCAGTTCAATCCCTTTGGCCCCTCCCTTCCTCCTCTCTGCTCCGCTTTGGCTCCACACTGGGTCACCCCCGAACTGAGGGGTACCCAGCGGCTCGTCTCCCCCTACTCTGAACGCCCTCACGCTGAGCAGAAGCTTTCCTTCCCCTCCCCCTCTGCACCTGGGGGTGTGGGGTGTCACATCGGTGGCTATGATTCTCCACTGCCCCAGCTTGGAGTACCCAGGTCTATGCCACCCCGTTTTCTCGGCTTCTGCGGGGAGGCGCCCCAGCCTGAGGCCCGAGCGCCTACCCTAGTCACCGACCGCAGTAGGCGGCCTGTTATCTCCAGGAACCCAGGCTTAAATCCCCAGCCGGCGGTCCCGCACCCTGGGGTTCATCTCCGCGCCCTTGCCTCTGGAGCCCCCGCCTCTAGTCGGAGGGGCGGACCCTTGCTCCCGGGATGGAGAAGGGGCACGGCCGCCCGGACAGGTGGAGGCGGCGGCGGGGAGGGTGGGGCGCCCCCCGGCCATCGCCCCTTACCGATGGTGGAGATGTGCGAGGAGTGGAACTCGTTGTCGGTGAAGCGGCACAGCAGGCAGGTCTTGCCCACCCCAGAGTCCCCGATCAGGAGCAGCCGGAACAGCACATCGTACTGTTTCGCCATGGCTGGGCCGGAGAGGGCCGGGGGCTGCGGGCGGCGGGCTCAGCCCTGCTCCGCCGGGGCCATCGCGGCGCGCACTCGCCCGGCCGAGAACGGCGCCGGCGGCGAGGAGGGAGCGGAGCTGGCACCGCCGCCTGGCCGCCGCTGGCTCGGTGCTGGGAAGCGTGTGCGGCGGGAGCGCGGTGGGAGGAGAGAGCTGGCCCCCGCCCGCCCCTTCCCCCGCGCCGCCGCTGCCGCCCGGGGAAGAGGCAGGCAGCGCGTGCCGGGGAGCCGACCCTGCGGCGGGGGCGGGGGCGAGGCCGGTGCGCGCTCCCAGCCCCCAGGGTGCGCTGCCCCGGCCGGGGCCCGACCCCTTCCCGCCTGCTTTGGGCGGGGATCCGAGACGCAGGGGTGAGGGCGTTGGGGAACGTTTTTGTTTTCCTGTAGACCTTCCGAGTGCACTGGGAGGCTGGGATGAGCTACCCAGCCCACCTCCACCAAACTCCTCACTTGTCCCCCAATCCCATCCCGAACCTGGCCCTGATAGCTCCGCCCCAGCCGAGCGCCCGCCCTCCGCGGGAGCTTACCCGGCCCGGGGAGAGGGCCCGAGAGGGACAGTGGTTGGTCTTCACCTGGGCTCACCCTGGGTCGCAAGGCCTCGGTCTGAGTCTGGATTAAAGAGCGCGTCTTCGCTTAGAAGTCGCGGCCTCCAGAAACCCTGGAGAGTATTGCTAGAATTCTCCTTCTCTGCCATCTGGCTTCTTCATAACCTTGCATGACTGTGTTCTCCCTTCAACCTCTCCCTCCCCCACTAATCCCAGCTTTTCTTTAAACGAGGGAAATGTCTGCTGACCTTCACCAGGCTGAAAAGACAGCGGATCTTAAAAACACTTCCAAATTCACAATCCTTCAGAAGTGTTGTGCAGGCAAGTCTCTGTCTTGTCTAAGCTGCTTAGGGTCGGTGCTCAGGATGCCAATATATTATTTCAACCCACTAAGTATTTCTGCTGGTGCACACCAATGGCTCCAAAGTATGAATGGACCTCTGTTCAAGACCCAATTTACTACCACTGAATGTATTAGCGCCAGAGAGAGGCAAATAAATGCTCTCTGGAGTCTAGAAAATGGCTTATTCCTGAGAATAAGTACAAAGGGAGAACACATCTAGCCCATTAGATCTTTAAAAAGTGATGAAAAAGTGGGTGTGTTTGACTGTTTTCAGGCTGAGTATTGGATGCGAATATGTTTTTCAGTAGTAGGTCAAGGAAAGCAGTAAGTCCGTTTACTTGGCTTGAAGAGCTCTATTTCAGGCAAAGGGTATAAATTTATAATAAAGAGGGAAAAAATCCTGAACTGACAGTTACTTAGATGGCATTTAAAAGCCAAGGAAACCTATTTTGCGGAATCCGCTAAGATGTCCAGGTGTGATGCTCTTCACTGGCTTTACATTGGGTTTCAACTACATGCCGTGGGCTCTGGAGTTGGGCCCACTTGGGTTCCAGTCCTAGCTCTTCCCCTCTCCAGCTCTGCAGTCTTGAGCATGTTATTGAACCCCAGTACTCAGTAAATGCTGAGGGATGGAAATCACCCTTCTTTGACTTCCCTGTGCGTATGTGTGTGTTTTTGTTAGTCACTCAATCTTATCTGACTCTCTGTGACCCCATGGACTGTATCCTGCCAGACTCCTCTGTCCATGGGATTCTCCAGGCAAGAATACTGGGGTGGGTTGTCATTCCCTTTTCCAGGGGATCTGCTCGGCCCAGGGATCAAACCCTCGTCTACGACATTGCTGTCAGATTCTTGACCGTCTGAGCCACCAGGTAGGTGGTAAGCATATCCCACAGATAGTCAGGGATGTTTTCAAGGCACTCCCATCGTCCTGCCATGATTTTCATCCATTCCACCATACATGGCCAGGGGGGAAGGTTCAGCTCAGCCTGGCCCCCTCTGGGCACTGCAGCTGCCCTCCCATCGATGGATGGGTACTGTAATGGTCAGTACTTCCACAGGCCTCCTTACTGGGACGTTAGTGTCTCTCTGTTTGCTTCTGTTAAGGGAACGTGAAGGAAAATGAAACCTGAGGTAAGTTCCTTGTCCAAGAAAAAACTTTGCTTTGAAGGAAATGGCTTTGCATATGTTAAGACAGGCCAGGGAGTGTGGCTTCTTAAACAAATCCAGGGAAATGAATGCCCAGACTCATAAAAAAACAGAAGAGATTTTATCATACTAGGCTGACCTCAAATTCGATAGCTTACATTTCTTTTTTAAAAAAGCAGAATCAATAGTGAAATAGTCTAGAAGCCTAAACTTCTAGCTCACCTATTTTCAGAGCTGTCAGAGAGAGATCTCTGTTTTTTGTATGTGTGTACACATGGGCATGTGCCCTTGTGCACACACTCTGAGGTGGAAGAGCTGAGATTTGGAGACAGTGTTAGCAAAAGAACCACAAAACTAGTGAAGCCAACAAAGCTTGCTTTAACCGTGGTCTTTGTAAAGAAAATACTTAATTCTCCCCTTACTGCAATCACTCAGTGGGATATTTTGACATCCTCTCCAGGGAAAGTCAGTTTGGACTGGGGCAGTCTTTAGTAGAGCTGGGCTACATTGAAGAATGGCTGGATGTCTCTCCTGCCAAAAGCCTCCAAGAATCAGTCTCTCAAGTCCATTGAACTGATTCTTTTACCAGGGAGACAAGTGCCTTCCCCGCTCCCCGCCACCTCCACCCCAGCCATATTGAGCACGCTCTGTGTTTAAACAGCCAGCAAGGGCACCGCTGTGGGATCTGCTGTAACAGTGGCTGAATTAACTGGAGAAATGAGCCAACAGGCAGCCTGCTGCCGAGACTCAACACAGGTGGGCTGTGGGACTCCAGGTTAGCAAAATCCCATGCCTCTTCCAGACTCGCATTTGGGTTCCCAACTCTGGGTGAATGTAAGTACTGTGCTCACCTGGCAGAAGGATTTCTGCCTTATCTCAGGATCAGAAGAAACAGACAGACCCCATACCCCCTGACTGTCTCAGTACCATCTTCTATTCACATCCTTTTTCTTTTCTGTCTCTGAGAAATAGAAGAAGGAAGAGACTGAAATGACAAGGGAAAAGGGGACAGGGCAAGCTAAGCTGTCAGAGACAAGTGTATTTACATCTAAACTCCCTCTGAGGCTGCCTTGTAGATGGCAGGGGAGGAGGGGCTCTGTGGCACTTGGATGGGGAAGGTGAAATTTGGAGACATTCAACAGATGTAGGAAGAGTTGATCCTGTAGCCATAAGCTGTGTGCTCACTTGTTCAGTCATGTCTGAGTCTTAGGCAAGAATACTGGAGAGGATTGCCACTTCCTACTCCGGAGGATCTTCCCGCCTCAAGGATTGAACCCATGCCTTTGTGTCTCCTACACTGGAAGGAGGATTCTTTACTACAGTGCCACCAAGGGAGCTCGTAGTCATAAGTTGCTGTGCTTAGTTGCTCAGTCGTGTCCGACTCCTTTTGACCCCATGGGCCGTAGCCCACTGGGCTCCTCTATCATGGGGATTCTCCAGGCAAGAATCCTGGAGTGGGTTGTCATGTCCTTCTCTAGGGGATCTTCCTGACTCAGGAATTGAACTGGGTTTCCTGCATTGCAGGCAGATTCTTTACCAGCTGAGCTACCAGGAAAGCCCAGTCATAAATTAACAAGCTTCAAAAAGGCTGTTTGGAAGGAGTGGTAATATTAATACACATTTGCAAGAAGTCACAATGTTCATCCAGAAAATCATTTTGAATCTATTTTACCATTATCTAGTGAAGGAAATGGCAACCCACTCCAGTGTTCTTGCCTGGAGAAACCCAGGGACAGGGGAGCCTGGTGGGCTGCCGTCTATGGGGTCGCACAGAGTCGGACACGACTGAAGCGACTTAGCAGCAGCAGCAGTGGAGTAAAACATGAAGATCTCTTTGTTAACTCAGAGTTTTAACTTTCTAGGGAGGGCCTAGAAAGTTAAAAAAAAAAATCTCAATTTTAACAGCCTAGGGAGGGCTGCCCCAGGCATCAACCACCTGCTTGCAGAGAGGGGAAGAGAGGAAACAGAGGGTGAGTGGAAGGGTAAAGGGCCAGGCCTGGATATGGTGGATGCTGCTTTTGCATGTTCTATTGGCCAGAACTCAATCAGAAGGCTCTGCTTGCATGCATCTGGGGACTGCTGGGCTGTCACTTCGCAGCTGCAATGCCCGCTGTGGAAGGGAAGCAGGACTCTAGTGAATAGCCAGCATTTCTGTCACATAAAAAGAAGGCTCGGTGGCTCCCAGCCCTGCCTGTGTATCAGCATCACGTGTGGAGCTTTAAAAATGCACGTGTCTGGGACCCAGCCCCAGAGATTCTGATTGGGTAGGTCTGCACGGATGCCCAGGAATATCTGTATTTTTAAAGGCACAGATGATGTTGAAGGTCTCTTGTTAACTCTGGAGCATATGTGTCTGGCATTGCCTCTCAACAGTTTTTAAAATCATTTCTCCAATTTCTCAATGTGAACTATGCTAATTGGCTTCAATTCTGTATGTGCTGGTAAAGTAGTTTTCACCATAATAAATCCCAAGTAGGACTAAAAGTCAATAGTTTTGTACAGGCTTTCAGTAGAAGAGTCTATGTAATGATTAGTAATATATAATGTTAATTTTGCCTCAATATTTGACACAATGGTGCAAGTATGTATGATTAATGATATATTCATTTCTGAGAGCCTCACAGTTATTCTCAATGCCACAAAAATCATTGTTCAGAAAGCTATTCTTTCTGGAGTGATTTGAAAAACTTCTCTCCCCTCAGTGGTCCCCTTCCGAAATTTCAGAGAGTAGTAGGTGCAAGCATCTGCTGGGGTAGTCTTATTGCTGCAGATGGAAAATCTAGGACGGAGCAGAGACCAGGCAGAGGTTAGAAGGAACTAGGGGGAGGGAGGAGGGCTGACATGGAAAGGTGAATGTAGCCATCATCACTGAAGAAAGCAAGTGGCAGCGTGCTGTAAAGAGAATAATCCTCTCTTCCTTGTTTCATTGAAATATAATTGGCATATAACATTATACTAGTTTTAGGCGCACAGCAAAACAATTAAATATTTGTATACGTTGTATGTATGCGTGTGTGCTAAGTCGCTTCAGTTGTGTCCACCTCTTTGTGACTCTATGGACTGTAGCCTGCTGGGTTCCTCTGTCCATGGGATTCCCGACCCAAGGACTGAACCCACGTCTCTTGTGTCTCCTGCACTGGCAGGTGTGTTCTTTACCATGGTGCTACCAAGGAAGCTTGTAGTCATAAGCCATGTCTGACTCTTTGCAACCTCATGGACTATAGCCTGCNGCTTCAGTTGTGTCCACCTCTTTGTGACTCTATGGACTGTAGCCTGCTGGGTTCCTCTGTCCATGGGATTCACGACCCAAGGACTGAACCCACGTCTCTTGTGTCTCCTGCACTGGCAGGTGTGTTCTTTACCATGGTGCTACCAAGGAAGCTTGTAGTCATAAGCCATGTCTGACTCTTTGCAACCTCATGGACTATAGCCTGCCAGGCTTCTCTGTCCATGCGGATTCTCCAGGCAAGAATACTGGAGTGGGCTGCCCTGCCCTCCCCCAGGAGATCTTCCCAACCCAGGAATTGAACCCGGGTCTCCCACACGGCAGGCAGATTCTTTTCTGAGTCACCAGGGAAGCCATATGTTGTATGTGCTACAGGAAATAAGAATAAAAACTAGAATTTCACAATTTCCACATTCCAATGTAACTATTTAAAATATTTACCAGAGAAAACTCTATTGAAAATATAACTAAACACTAATGTTATATATTAAAAGGCCATCTTCATAGATTAGAATGAATTATTCCTTCCCTATTTTATTTCACCAAATTCTCTGTGTGTTATGTCCTATTTTATGTCTATATCTATACATTTTATGTTTATATTTATTTATATTTACACAGGTTCTGTATTTATTAGCTAGTGAGCTCTTGAAGGATAAGACTAGTATAATATTATGTTCATTGTCATCATTTTTTACAGTACGTTACACAAATAAGCACACAAATGTTTATTACAATGACTGGAAATCATTCGAGTCATTGAACTTACTCAGTGCCTATTATTTTCTGGAGAGTAAGCGATGAACAATATAAAAATCCCTGTCCTGAGAGCTTACAGTTTAGTGGGGGGAAGACAAACGGTAAACAAATGCATAAAGTATAGAGTTTGTCAGCTGGTGGTATGTGCTCTGGGGAAAAAGAAAACAGGAGACAGGGACAGGGTATTAAAATCTGAGTAAAGAGCAGAAGTGAGACGCGTCTACATCTGGGGGTGGAGCGTTGTGTGGCAGGCACCACCCTCTGAGGCTGGCCCCGGGGTGTACGCAGAACAGCAGGAGGCCAGTGTGGTGGACAGAGTGAGCAGGCAAGTGCAAGAAAAGGCCAAGTTGTGTGGTCTTCTAGGCTAGGATAAGAACCTCGAGGCTGCCTCTGAGATAATCAGAAGTCTCCAGATAAAGGGGTCATTTGCTTTCACTGAAGAAGTTCAGTCTGGCTTTTGAGTTTATATTAAGCTGTTGGAGGACAAGAGTGGAAACAGGGAGCACAGTTATGAGATGAGAGTAAGAATCCAAGTGGCGGATGGGGGTGGCTCGGCGCAAGACCTCAGCTGTGGGATTTCGGAAAGTGGAAGTGAAGTCGCTCAGTCATGTCCGACTCTTTGTGACCCCATGGACTGTAGCCTACCAGGCTCCTCTGTCCATGAGATTTTCCAGGCAGTAGTACTGGAGTGGATTGCCATTTCCTTCTCCAGGGGATCTTCCCGACCCAGGGATCGAAGCTGGGTCTCCCGCCTTGTAGACAGACGCTTAACTGTCTGAGTCACCAGGGAAGTCCATGGGATTTTGTAAGCAGGGGTTAAATTCTGGATGTATTTTCACTAAGAGTTATGGGGAATGAGAGGAAGAGAGGCATCAAGGATGGCTCCAAGAGATTTGTGGGAAAGTGGGAGGATGGAGTTACTTATGGTAATTGAGGGGAGAAGGCTGAGGGCTTGGGTTTGGAAGAGAAACCAGCAAGGTCTGTTGTGAACACATTTACCGTGCTAAGATGTACATTAGATATCTAAGTGGAAATGCTAATAGGATGTTAGATACAAACCCGAGTTCAGGAGAGAGATCCAGGTTGGAGATATAAATGAGGGTGTTTCCAATCTACTGGCAGTATTTGCAACACTGAACTTGACTGGGCTCATAGGTGAGTATAGACAGAGAATCCCAAGGGACTCCAAAGTTACAGCGTAAGGGAGAAGAGGAAATAGAAAAGGCTGGTGCTAGACATTGCAAGAAGAAGGTATTTCAAGGAGAAGGGAATGATCAACCCTGCCACATGCTGCTAGGAGGTCAGGATAAAAGCTGAGACTGGCCCTTGGATTTAGCAATTAAAAGTTTAGTGGGGACTTGACAAGAGCCAGTGGGGAAGCCAGATTGGAATGGGTTCAGAGACAGTAGGAGGAGAGGAACTGGAGCCACTGGTAGAGAGGGAAGGAGGAATGGGGAGGTAGCTGAAGGACGAGTGGAATCAAGAGGCTTAAAAGTGTCTTTTCCCCCCCAGTGAATGGAGAAGTAGCCTGTTTGTGGGTGATGGCCATGATCAAGTACAGGAACAATTAGATGTCTTAGGAGAGGTAAGGGAGAATGGGCATGAGGGAAGAGGGAGGGTCTGGCCCTCCATAAGAGCTGGGTAACCCTTTCATCTGAGGAGGGCCAGGGCCAGGGCAGGCAGAATAGGAGACTGCGGATGCTGCTAGAGAAGTCACTGTGGGGGAGAAAATTAATTACCTAGCAGGAAAATAGATGAGTTCTCTCCAAAATATGTATCACAACATAGATTTGCAAGATATTAAAAGAAACAATTCATGCTGACATATGGGCTTCTGTGAGTAATGCAGTGAGAACAGTTTTAAAGCTT
>SJYA01001547.1:460388-481368 GCA_006410615.1 Neotragus moschatus | reverse complement strand
TGTCCGACTCTTTGTGACCCCATGGACTGTAGCCTACCAGGCTCCTCTGTCCATGAGATTTTCCAGGCAGTAGTACTGGAGTGGATTGCCATTTCCTTCTCCAGGGGATCTTCCCGACCCAGGGATCGAAGCTGGGTCTCCCGCCTTGTAGACAGACGCTTAACTGTCTGAGTCACCAGGGAAGTCCATGGGATTTTGTAAGCAGGGGTTAAATTCTGGATGTATTTTCACTAAGAGTTATGGGGAATGAGAGGAAGAGAGGCATCAAGGATGGCTCCAAGAGATTTGTGGGAAAGTGGGAGGATGGAGTTACTTATGGTAATTGAGGGGAGAAGGCTGAGGGCTTGGGTTTGGAAGAGAAACCAGCAAGGTCTGTTGTGAACACATTTACCGTGCTAAGATGTACATTAGATATCTAAGTGGAAATGCTAATAGGATGTTAGATACAAACCCGAGTTCAGGAGAGAGATCCAGGTTGGAGATATAAATGAGGGTGTTTCCAATCTACTGGCAGTATTTGCAACACTGAACCTGACTGGGCTTATAGGTGAGTATAGACAGAGAATCCCAAGGGACTCCAAAGTTACAGCGTAAGGGAGAAGAGGAAATAGAAAAGGCTGGTGCTAGACATTGCAAGAAGAAGGTATTTCAAGAAGGGAATGATCAACCCTGCCACATGCTGCTAGGAGGTCAGGATAAAAGCTGAGACTGGCCCTTGGATTTAGCAATTAAAAGTTTAGTGGGGACTTGACAAGAGCCAGTGGGGAAGCCAGATTGGAATGGGTTCAGAGACAGTAGGAGGAGAGGAACTGGAGCCACTGGTAGAGAGGGAAGGAGGAATGGGGAGGTAGCTGAAGGACGAGTGGAATCAAGAGGCTTAAAAGTGTCTTTTCCCCCCCAGTGAATGGAGAAGTAGCCTGTTTGTGGGTGATGGCCATGATCAAGTACAGGAACAATTAGATGTCTTAGGAGAGGTAAGGGAGAATGGGCATGAGGGAAGAGGGAGGGTCTGGCCCTCCATAAGAGCTGGGTAACCCTTTCATCTGAGGAGGGCCAGGGCCAGGGCAGGCAGAATAGGAGACTGCGGATGCTGCTAGAGAAGTCACTGTGGGGGAGAAAATTAATTACCTAGCAGGAAAATAGATGAGTTCTCTCCAAAATATGTATCACAACATAGATTTGCAAGATATTAAAAGAAACAATTCATGCTGACATATGGGCTTCTGTGAGTAATGCAGTGAGAACAGTTTTAAAGCTTGCTCTGGGAGAAGGCAACGGCACCCCGTTCCAGTACTCTTGTCTGGAAAATCCCATGGACAGAGGAGCCTGGTAGGCTGCAGTCCATGGGGTCGCTGCCAGTCGGCCACGACTGAGGGGCTTCCCTTTCACTTTTCACTTTCCTGCACTGGAGAAGGAAATGGCAACCCACTCCAGTGTTCTTGCCTGGAGAATCCCAGGGACGGGGGAGCCTGGTGGGCTGCCGTCTATGGGGTCGCACAGAGTCGAACACGACTGAAACAACTTAGCAGCCGCAGCAGCAGCTGGAATCTACTCTAGGGGCAGAAGCGCCCTCTAGTGGTTCATTTAGGCCATTAACCTTTTTTCTTATTGCTCTAGATAGAAGTATTAATACAAAAGGCAATGGCACCCCACTCCAGTACTCCTGCCTGGAAAATCTCATGGATGGAGGAGCCTGGTGCGCTGCAGTCCATGGGGTCGCTAAGAGTTGGACACGACTGAGTGACTTCACTTTCACTTTTCACTTTCATGTATCGGAGAAGGAAATGGCAACCCACTCCAGTGTTCTTGCCTGGAGAACCCCAGGGACGGGGGAGCCTGGTGGGCTGCATAGTCCAGTCTATGGGATCGCGTAGAGTCGGACACGACTGAAGCGACCTAGCAGCAGCAGCAGCAGCAGCACTATCCACATCTTATTTTTTAAAGAAACAATTACAATTCAGTTTAATTTAGAAGAATGTCATACATTTGAGTTAAATAAACCCAAACCATCTGTAGTCCAAGTTGGAGTCACTATTATCATTGCTAAGACTTTCTCCTGTAAATATATCACTTTCTGCCATACTGCCAATATGTACGTTGTACAATGTACAATGTACGTTCTGCTTCTTGAACAAATCAATTTTATTAAACTCAGAGGAAAGATGACTTGTAGGCCATCGCTGATCCAAGGCTGAAAAGTCTTCTCAATCCCACGTAGAGTACAAACTCCTCGTATTTTCCATTCCTTGTTTCACTTGACTTTGTTGCCACTGGGCTTCCTCTGCCTGGGACTGGCCTCCCACCCTCATCATCTGCTCACGATCTTCCAGACTGCCTTCAGTCTCCCCTGCCATGCAGTCTCATTCTATCCTGTGCTTTCTTCTCCCTCATGCCATTTCCCCCAACTGTAGTAATAACAGTCAGTTCTGTAAGATTGTTTAACGTCTGTTTCTTCTGGTAAATCTTGAGACCCATAAGGGCTGAGCACGCGTGCAGCTTATTCACCGTCTCCTCGGCACTTAGTTCACTGGGCAGCACGTAAAGACACTATCCTGCAGGAGGCTCTTGCTTCCTCCCTACTAACCTCTTTCAGATCCCACTGTGGAGGAGACTGCATTCAGAAATGGATTTCTATGTCTTGAATACAATTTGTAATTGCTTTAGGTGCACTTGCAACAGATGTTATAATTTGTTACAGAATTTTTCCAATCACTTTTCAGTAGCTCCATTTAAATTTTTAGGTAGCGAAACAACTCTTTACAAAGATGGTGGAGCTCTTAGATTTGACCCAGATCTTAACAGATCATTTTTTTCCAAAACAGAAATAAAAGGCAATAAGATGCCAATACAGAGGGAAGAATAGAGACCATTTCATGTCGTACAGCTACATCCATGACTCTAACCCACACAGACCTATTTATCCCCAGATTTAGAAATATTCTGGTACCTCCAGGAATTCACTCAACAACAGCACTTCTAAAATGGACATAGTGATAGTGTTTACCTGCCTTGGGCCTCTGGACCATCAGGGCCTCATCTTTAGACACTGAGAACAGGGGAATGGCTGGTTGTGAAATATCATACCACAGGTTCCTGGGTCCTAGACATGTGACTTGGAATTGAGTGGAAACAGAGTAAAATCCTCTGAGCCGGAAATGGATCTTGTGTCCAAGTTTATCTGGAAAGTCTGTTATCATCTTGCCATCTCAAACCCCCAAGCCCCCACCCCCACTCTAAATAATTTAACCTGTGGTATTATAATTTTGGAGGAGTCTTTTTGTTGTGGGTCTCTTCTATCGCTTGCCCAAAGGTAGCAGGGTTTTCCTAAAATCACAACTTGAACATTTAATGGAGATGTATATGATAATTAACCCCACTTAAGAGGAATTTTATTTGGAACACCTTCAGGTTAAATATCAGATTGAATATAAACACATATTTATTTATTTATCTTAGTGAACTAAGAGCATATTCATTGCATGTTCTCTCAAACTTGCTGTTCCTTTCTCTTGTGAGGTTCTCTTGATGTTGTTCATGTGGGTGGCTCCTTGTCATCCTTCAAGTCTCATTCTACATGTCACTTACTTGGAGAGGCTTGGCCAGACCAGCCAGTCTAATTAGTCCCCTCCTCCTTTACTTTCACAGATCCTGTTATTTTCCTTCATACAATTTATCACAAGTCTTCATGTATTTATTGTGTTCATTCACTTAATTCTGTCAATTCTATCAGACTGTAGGATTCCCAAGGGCAAGGATCTTATTTGTTTTGCTCACTTTTGTATTCCTGGGACCTAGCAGGGGGGCCCTGACATAAGTAGACACTTCATTTAAAATTTCTAAATGAATGAGTGAATATTTCTTGGTTGTTTCACTTATACTTGTTCCTCTACTGCGTTTTAGNTCCTGAGAACCATGGTCTCAAGGTACAGGGTGAGAAGAGCAAGTTCTCCTTGAAGAATTTGTTCCCGCAAAGTCAGAATTCTGAAAAAATGTTTCATCAAGCTTTCATATATACAAAAATAACCAGTTCTGGAATTTTAAGAGTTTCACCTAAACCAGTTTCTCTGGAGCCTGAAGAATATTGTGGCTACACAAGACTATAATAAAGTATCATCTTAATCTCTTAATAAAATATCTTCTTTGTAGGCTCATAAGTAAAATCCTTCTAGTCAAACAGCATTCATCTAAGAGGGCTCTGCAGTGAACAGAACCAGACTTTCCCATGTCACAAAGCAGAATGGCCATCATAAATCACAACCCAGGACACAGAGTAGAACACACACACAGGCCCAGTTTTGTAATCAGACATTTCCTTCATCACAAGATTGCAATCGCTCAGAAAACCTCCTACAGAGACACAAAACTTCAGATCTCAGAAAACCTCCTACAGAGACACAGAACCTCAGTGCTGACAAACAGTAAATGGAAATATCTCAGGTTGCCAAAGATTTCAAAGGGAGAGAAGGAGGACAGATTGAAAGAAGAGGGGAAGAAGGCGGCACAAAAAGGGGTGGTCTTATAGATGTCTCCTGACACCTACAGATGCCCAGGCATTATAGGAATTTTTCCTGGGCTTATAGGAAGGAAGGATGGAAACTTGACTCTATCAGAAACCAGATAAGATCATTGACGTTCTTTGCTCACCAGAGGTGATCAGGCTCCGTCCCTCAGCTCAGGCTGAAGCTCTTCAATCAGACTTCTGTGTCCAGTACCAGGGCAGAAGAAAGGAGGGTAGGATAGGAGGGATTGAAAAGAGAAAAGAGGGAAGGGAAAAAAGGTCAACAAAGTCTCTTGTTTGTTACCTGATTGGGGCACTCTGGCCAGTCATCTGCATCAGGGGCAGGCCGGGGACAAAAGGGCTCTGGTAGCAGCTGCTGGGTCTGGCTTGTGGGTGAGTGAGCGGGTTCCTGAGTTCCCCAAGTGGTCAGGCTGTCAGTCGTAGCAAAGGGGTCCCACCAGAGTGGCCTGTTGTTACAGGAAGGGGGACCCCTTCCAGGGCCTGAGAGTGGACTCTTGTCTAACACTAAGAAATGAATTGTTGGAGGCACATCTGCTGACAAAGCAAGAAATGTTATTGGGAGGAGGCATCTGGGTGGAGAGTAGCAGGGTCAGGGAACCTAGAACTTCTCTGCCACGTGGCTCGCGGTCTCAGGTTTTATGGTCATGGGAATAGTTTCCAGGTTGTCTGGCTAATCATCTTGCTTGCCCCGTAGTCTGATTCAGGGTCCTTCCTGGTGGCACATGCGTCTCTCAGCCAAGATGGATTCCAGGGAGAAGGACTCTGGGAGATTGGTTATCTCCTTCCTCTTTTGGTTCCTCCTGAATTCTCCCAGTTAGTTTTTGGTCGAAGCACCATGGGACCTCCTTTTGTGAGACAGCTTGGGCAAGTGGGCTTGGCCAAGGCGGGTGGTTTTGGTCTACAGTTCCCTAACAACAGTTCCAAGTTCTGTTTAATTTCTGAGCTGCAATGCCAGATTTGAGGCCTGCCTCATGGGTGGGCATTTTAGTAGTTTTTCTATCATTTGAGCACCAGCAATGTGTTGGACAAAATGTTGAATGCTGGAAATACAAAGAAATAAAATAGTCACTGATCTTGAGCACTGCAGAACCCGGCTAGGGTAGACAGACTGGAAAATGATACAGTTTGGAAAGTAAGACTGTAATAAGACTATGAATTTTGGACTTCTTGCCATTCACTGAAGCCTCAAAGTAGATGGAAGCTGTCACTTTGAAATGTATTTGGGGAATGAGTTGTGAACTATGGTTTTGTTTTTCTTCTCATCCTCCAATTGGAATTGTTCCCAAGTTAGTTATTGTGGAAATGCTCACCCATCTGTCACTAGAAATGATCAGAACGATTCTATTTAGCACCACCAACAAATAAGCATCAAGCTGCTTACTAAAAATAAGATCTCTTAGTAACATTAGTCTCCAGGCTTAACCTTTGATTTTCATACCTGAGGTTAGAAGCCTCAATTTTGGTAAAATTAGTAATGATAAGTATTATATTGTATTGACTATAAGTATTGACTATAATAACAAAACAAGGGTT
This sequence comes from Neotragus moschatus, assembly GCA_006410615.1. Taxonomy (NCBI): domain Eukaryota; kingdom Metazoa; phylum Chordata; class Mammalia; order Artiodactyla; family Bovidae; genus Neotragus; species Neotragus moschatus. Next base: position 475,316 of record SJYA01001547.1, on the reverse strand, counting down.
TGAATACATACTTATACATTCAGTAGGAGAGGGAATATTATAACTGTAGACCTAAGCTTTGTGGGTTTTAGGGTAGAAAGGGAACTTACCTTTTGAATCTAGTGTCCCAGGTTAGTTAGCCCACCAGTGTGTCCTTCTATAGAAGTCTTTTGCAAAAGATTGCAGAGAAATCTCCCATCAACAAAAAAGCTCCAGGATCTCGGCAGTATTCCTAAGTAATGGATTGTTGAATTGATCCAGGTCAAGCCTTTTTCTTTTTATCTGACCTAAGACTATAGGGTCACCTTTTGTGGAGTTAATTGAATTGACCCAGCAGATAAGGCTACGGATAGATAGATGTTGGTGGAAAAAAGGGAATCCGAATTTGGTCTAATTTACAGAGGACAGAGACGTCCAGGTTTAGAGGGGTAAGTAAAAAAAAAGGAACATTATCGGGAATTTACTGATCTGTTCTTTCCCTTTTGCCTGCACTGTTTTTTTTTTTTCAGTTGAGGCCATGCTTAGTTTCTCTCAGGGAAAATCCAGCTCTTACATTCTAAGTGTTTAAGTATAATGAGTGATGCAGAAACGGATGCATCACAGTACTGGTCTACAAAAGTGTTGGCCAATGTCTGGACCAGGTGTGGAAGCTAGGTTCTGATATGGAACATTGGTGCTATTAGCATGTCTTTCAAGTCTAGGCCCAACTGTGTGGTGGAGAGTAAAGCATCTTACATTTCTTTTCCATGTTGTTATTCCAGCTCACATTTTAAGTCTAGGATGAACAGTTCCAGATCATGGGAAGATAACATAGTATCTCATTCTCATAGCTGCCTCAGTAGTTTTAATAATCATTATAGTATCCATTTATTGGGCGTATATTTTCCATACCCAATATATCATTCAATTCTTATGCATTTTACAGATGAGAAGACTGAGTCTTAGAGAAGGACCAGGTTGGTCGGTTAATGATTATATAGTCATAGAAAAAACAACCTTGCTAGGAGTTGTTTCAGAGAAGGCAATGGCACCCCGCTCCAATACTCTTGCCTGGAAAATGCCATGGACGGAGGAGCCTGGTGGGCTGCAGTCCATGAGGTCGCAAAGAGTTGGGCATGACTGAGCGACTTCACTTTCCCTTTTCACTTTCATTCATTGGAGAAGGAAATGGCAACCCACTCCAGTGTTCTTGCCTGGAGAATCCCAGGGACGGCGCAGCCTGGTGGGCTGCCGTCTATGGGGTTGCACAGAGTCGGACACGACTGAAGCGACTTAGCAGCAGCAGCAGGAGTTGTTTACAGAAGATACTACTGTTATTCCTTTGGTTCTGCCTGATGATTCCATTTATACTTAGGGATTGACTGACAGAGCTCAATTTTGTGCCATTGCCAGTGAAAACAAGTCCTTGTTACCTGCTTCCCATCTGAGTATCAGGAGACTATTTGCTTAACAATAATTTGATAATAGAAGTTAAACTTCTAAACAGTGGAAAGAGTCCTTAGCTCTGGGTTTTTCATTGCATTCATTCATTTCTTTATTCACCCAACAAATACTTGAGTGCCTTCTTTGTGCCAGGCACTATTCTAGATGCTGGACATAAGGGAGTGAACAAAAGAAGCTGAGTTGATGCCTTTATGAAACTTTTGTTTTAGGCTGGGAAGGCAGTAAATTAAAAAGAAAAAAAAAAGTGTCCGTCCATCCATCTCTATCTAATGTTAGAGAGAAGTGCTGTGGAGGAAAATAAAGCCCCATAAGGGAGATAGACTGTGTCAGGATAGATAGGGTAGGAGCAGGGGAGGTTTTTACATATACTAGTAATAAAGGAAGCTGCTACTGATGTGATGTTTTGGCTGAGACCTGAAGTAGGTGAGGGGACAAGAGATGCCTGTCTTTGGGGGAAAAGCATTCTGGGCAGAGAAGGCAGCAAGTACAGGGTACCTGAGGCAGGGGTGTGCCTGGTGAGTGGGGAGCCACTGAGCAGAGAGGTTAGCAAATGGAACAGGAGCTGAGGTTGGATCTTGTCTTTCAGATATTCTGGTTGAGATGGGAAGCCATTTGGCTGAATAGCTTCCATTTACCTCCCCAGAGTCACTCCACCCTTTTCTGACCTGCTCTCCAGGTCCCAGTAGGCGGACCTGCACTGACAAGCAGCCTTGCTTTCTGAATTCTGGTTGCATTTGCCCACAGGGAGTATTAGTAGGGGATGAGTGAGAGGGATGGGCATCTGTATAAGAATTGTGTGGGTGGGGCTGTCTCTAGGCTTAAGGTCAATCCCTAAGTGTCTCCTTCTCCACTCCTCTTCATTCTTCAGGTCTAGAAGGGGGTGAAGTACCCCATGCTGCTAGCCCCCGTGTTGTGATAGGAACTCTCCTCAGATCACCTACTTTGAATGTGCCCTTTGTTTCCTACCAGAGGTCAGACTGATCTGTAACTGGAGGGTTTTGCCACAATCTTTCGAGCATTTGAGCAGGCCCATTTACGTCCCTGTCGAGAGCAGACTGTGAGGAGGCCAGCGTGGGTGCAGGGAAACCAGTTAGGTGGCTATTGCAGTATCGATGATGGCTTTGCTCAGGGCTGTGGTGGTGGAGGTAATGAGCAGCGCTGAGATTCTGGGTATCTTTTGGAGATCTCTGTCTTGACAAGCTGTTTTACTTCTCAACGAACTGATGAACTCGATGCTCAGAGGACCTTTTATGACCACAAAGCAAAATAGTGTTGTATTATTAGTGATTGTCTTTCTTTTTGTGTCGTCTGCAGCCACCCCATTGCAAATGTTCCATAATTCAGGCTGGTAGGGTAATACCAGTACAGTCTCAGAGGTAGCAGGCTTGCCAAAAGCAGTTGTTACTGCAGATACTACTCCCATTTTCCTTTTAGACAGCCCTTGAACAGAAGCAAAATCATTCTCCACTTGAAATGGCATGATGTCATTAGACAACATTCAGNATTCAGGCTGGTAGGGTAATACCAGTACAGTCTCAGAGGTAGCAGGCTTGCCAAAAGCAGTTGTTACTGCAGATACTACTCCCATTTTCCTTTTAGACAGCCCTTGAACAGAAGCAAAATCATTCTCCACTTGAAATGGCATGATGTCATTAGACAACATTCAGTCAAGTAACAGTCAATTCTGAGGGAAATCTAGAAGAATTATTTGTTGTTGTTCCATTGCTTGGTTGTGTCCCACTCTTTGCGAACCCATGTACTGCAGCGCACCAGGCTTCTCTCAGTTCAGTTCAGTTCAGTTCAGTCACTGTCTGACTCTTTGTGACCCCATGAACCGCAGCATGCCAGGCCTCCCTGTCCATTACCAACTCCCGGAATCCACCCAAACCCATGTCCATTAAGTTGGTGAGGCCATCCAATATCTCATCCTCTGTTGCCCCCTTCTTCTCCTGCCTTCAATCTTTCCCAAAATCAGGGTCTTTTCAAATGAGTCAGCTCATCGCATCAGGTGGCCAAAATATTGGAATTTCAGCTTCAACATCAGTCCTTCCAATGAACACCTAGGACCGATTTCCTTTAGTATGGACTGGTTGGAGTTTTTGCAGTCTCCTTGCAGTCCAAGGGACTCTCAAGAGTCTTCTCCAACACCACAGTTCAAAAGCATCAANGATATGCAGATGACACCACTCTAATGGCAGAAAGTGAAGAGGAACTAAAGAGCTTCCTGATGAAAGTGGAAAAGGAGAGTCAAAAAGTTGGCTTAAAATTCAACATTCAGAAAACTAAGATCATGGTATCTGGTCCCATCACTTCATGGCAAATAGATGGGGAAACAGTAGAAAACAGTGAGAGACTTTATTTTTGGGGGCTCCAAAATCCCTACAGATGGTGACCACAGCCATGAAATTAAAAGACACTTGCTCCTTGGAAGATAAGCTATGACCAACCTAGACAGCACATTAAAAAGCAGAGACATTACTTTGCCAACAAAAGTCTGGCTAGTCAAAACTATTGTTTTTCCAGTACCTATATGGATGTGAGAGTTANGTGACCACAGCCATGAAATTAAAAGACACTTGCTCCTTGGAAGATAAGCTATGACCAACCTAGACAGCACATTAAAAAGCAGAGACATTACTTTGCCAACAAAAGTCTGGCTAGTCAAAACTATTGTTTTTCCAGTACCTATATGGATGTGAGAGTTAACTATAAAGAAAGTTGAGTGCCAAAGAATTGATGCTTTTGAACTGTGGTGTTGGAGAAGACTCTTGAGAGTCCCTTGGACTGCAAGGAGATCAAACCAGTCCATTCTAAGGGAAATCAGTCCTGAATATTGATTGGAAGGACTGATTTGTAGCTGAAGCTCCAATACTTTTGTCACCTGGTGCTAAGAGCTGACTCATTTGAAAAGACCCTGATGCTGGGAAAGACTGAAGGTGAGAGAAGAAGGGGACATGAGTTTGAGTAAACTCTGGGAGTTGGTGATGGATAGGGAGGCCTGGTGTGCTGCAGTCCATGGGATCGCAAAGAGTTAGACCCAACTGAGCAACTGAACCGGAGAAGGCAATGGCACCCCACTCCAGTATTCTAAATGTCAGGAAAATCCCATGGACAAAGGAGCCTGATCTGCTGCAGTCTATGGGGTCGCGAAGAGTTGGACACGACTGCACGACTTCCCTTTCACTTTTCACTTTCATGCATTGGAGAAGGAAATGGCAACCCACTCCAGTGTTCTTGCCTGGAGAATTCCGGGGACAGAGGAGCCTGGTGGGCTGCTGTCTATGGGGTCGCACAGAGTCGGACACAACTGAAGTGACTTAGCAGCGGCAGCAGCAGAGCAACTGAACTGACTAAGGAGATTAAAAATAATTCTTTAATACCATCTAATATTCACATTTGTTTTTCAGTTTCCCCAATTTCTCAAGATTCTTTTTATATCTTTCTCGTATGTTATGAATCTGGAGCCAATCAAAGATCCTTTATTTCAGGTTGTTTAAAATTTCTGAAGAGCTAATCCTTTGGGATTAAATTTTCTGATGACTAATCCTGATGGTGTTTCTTGTCACATTTCATGTAGCAGTGTTTCTGAAACAGATGCTTTCCGATGTCATCCTCCTCCTCAGAGAGCCAAATCACTTTCATTAACATGGTCACAAACTGTGTCCTTTACCCTCAAGGGAAATGAACCTATGGGCTTTTTGCTGTTTACGCAAGAGAAAACTTTCTTTTACTGTAGGGCTGTTAATACCTTTTGTGTTGTAGCCAGTTGGTAGTTGCCTTGCCTAGCTGCCAAAAGGAGAGATTAACTAGAACAGAATAGTCTCTTGCTTTGAGATAAAAAGGAGACATGGAAATTCAAGGTAAAATTCAAGATAAAATGAAAGGCCAGGGAAAGGGGACACGCTTTAGCATCTCTATATTGAAGCTGAACCTTCCTTCCTTTCTTCCTTACCCCCTTCCTTCCTAATTCTGACTTGAGAGCTATACAGTGTTAGAGTTCTTCATGATTTAGGTAACTTTCTTTTTAAATAGTTACCCTCAATTCTCCTATATTCAAAGTGAGAATTTTGATAAAATTTTAAAAAGGAATTTAATTATAATTCTTGTTTTATAGACACTATGCAGTTGTGACTGCTTTTCTTAATTCCATCCCAAAGGCTACATTTCTAATTTTACTAATGTTTGGAGGCCCCCAAGACCACTCATAGGTTCACTGATTCACTACTAGTTCAGTTCAGTTCGGTTCAGTCACTCAGTCGTGTCCAACTCTTTGCGACCCCATGGACTGCAGCACACCAGGCCTCCCTGTCCATCACCAACACCCAGAGTTTATTCAAACTCATGTCTATTGAGTCGGTGATGCCATCCAACCATCTCATGCTCTGTTGTCCCCTTCTTCCTCCTGCCTTCAATCTTTTCTAGCATCAGGGTCTTTTCAAATGAGTCAGCCTTTTGCACCAGGTGGCCAAAGTATTGGAGTTTCAACTTCAACATCAGTCCTTCCAATGAATATTCAGGACTGATTTCCTTTAGGATGGACTGGTTGGATCTCGTTGCAGTCCCAGGGATTCTCAAGAGTCTTCTCCAACACCACAGTTCAAAAGCATCAATTCTTTCGTGCTCCACTTTCTTTATAGTCCAACTCTCAAATCCATACATGACCACTGGAAAAACCATAGCTTTGACTAGAGGGACCTTTGTTGGCAAAGTAATGTCTCTGCTTTTTAATATGCTGTCTAGGTTGGTCATAACATTCCTTCCAAGGAGTAAGCATCTTTTAATTTCCTGGCTGCAGTCACCATCTGCAGTGATTTTGGAGCCCCAAAATAAAGCCTGCCACTGTTTCCCCATCTATTTGCCATGAAGTGATGGGATCAGATACCATGATCTTAGTTTTCTGAATGGTGAGCTTTAAGCCAACTTTTTCACTCTCCTCTTTCACTTTCATTAAGAGGCTCTTTAGTTCTTCTTCAGTTTCTGCCATAAGGGTGGTATCATCTGCATATCTAAGGTTATTGATATTTCTCCTGGCAATCTTGATCGCTTCTCATGATGTACTCTGCATGTATGTTAAATAAGCAGGGTGACAATATACAGCCTTGATGTACTGCTTTCCCTGTTTGGAACCAGTCTGTTGTTCCATGTCCAGTTCTAACTGTCGCTTCCTGACCTGCACACAGATTTCTCAAGAGGCAGGTCAGGTGGTTTCGTAGTCCTATCTCTTTCAGAATTTTTCAGTTTGTTGTGATCCCCACTGTTAAATGCTTTGGCATATTCACTGAAGAAAAAATAGATGTTTTTCTGGAACTCACTTGCTTTTTCAATGATCCAGCAGATGCTGGCAGTTTGATCTCTGGTTCCTCTGCGTTTTCTAAAACCAGCTTGAACACCTGGAAGTTCATAGTTCACGTATTGTTGAAGCCTGGCTTGGAGAATTTTGAGCGCTACTAATGTTACCTGAAAACTGGATTTCCCTCTTGGTGGATGTTGAGCCAAAGACACAGCCAAATCAAAGACTGGAAGCAGGAAATATGTATTAATAAAAATAGGGAGGGCACTGGGGAATCTTTTGCAAGGCAGTGTCTCCCTTAACAGCAAAGCTGGGAAAGTTTTAAGCTAGGGTACATGCATATTCATGATTAGGCTTGAGTCCAAGCTTTAGTTGATTAAAGTCAGAAGAATCAGTAAAGGTCAGCATGGTCAGCCTTTGGTTTCAGTAGATCTGGTGGTTGAGGCCTTGAGCTACTCTTTACCACTGAAAGAGAACTCGGAATTTTCTCAACTGATGTGTTCTCTTCACTACTGTTATTTTTCTTGCCCGATAGTTTCTGAATTCTTTGGTCTCTTAAGATCATTGATTACTAAGACCTGTTCAAGGGCAAGTGTTGTGGCCAGGCTTAGATCCCAGAATGGCTTTGGCTTAGGCCAAAAATGGCTTCTCTTATGTCAGGAGAGTCATGTCTGATTTTCTTTCTCTGGGGACCTCTACCTTTTCTGCTTACACAAAGATTCAGAGTACTCAGGATATAGCTGTACTCAAGGTGATGATTTATTATAGCAAAAGGCTAGAAAGCAAATCAGCCAAGGGAGAAGGCTCATGGGGTGAAGTCTGCAGGAAGCGAGGACAAGTGTCTAAGAGTCCTCTCCCAGTGGAGTCACAGAGAAGGAGTTTAATTTCTCCGATATCAAACTGTGACCACACAGGCAGAACTGCCAGGGAAACCCATTAGAGACTTGTTGCTCATGGTTTTTAGTGTGCCTGGTCACTAAAACCAGCACCCTCTTTTTAGAATAATTCCAGGCTCCCAGAAGGAAAACAGCTGCTCAGCATAAACTACCTTGGTGATACAGTTTAGGCTCAGTGAGCCAGTCTTATCAACTCTGGGAATGGTGGGAACCCTGGCATGTTCTAGGCTCCCAGACTCCAGCGAGGATCTGTCTTTCAAGGAGGCCTTCCTAAGGATAGCAGTCTCAGGCCTGCTATGGTAACTCTGTTATATACAACTAGCTTTTTTCCTTTGCTTCTGCTATGCAAATCAGAACATTGAAAGAATGCTTTTATCTTCCTAGTGACAAAATTACTCAGATTTATATAACACTGGCAGATGACATGCAGAGAAGGGGAAGCAGAAAAGGATGTTGCATGCTTTGGCTATTACTTTCATTTTCTCATCCTCAGATGACTAGTTTTTAATTTCTGTATTAATCTACTACTATTTGTTTAAAAAACTGTAGGCCTATTGCTAGTACTATTTTGAAAGTTATACTCTGAAAATCATACTTTGTGCTTTGAAGTGATTGGATTATTTTCTCTTAAAAAATACACCAGTTCCTAAAGACAACCCACAGAATGGGAGTATGACAGGGAACTTGTATCTAGAATACATAAAGATTTATTACAGTTCATTGATAAAAGACAAATAACCCAGTTTAAAAAATGAAGAAAGATCTAAATAGACATTTCTCCAAACAATATCTACAAGTGTCCAGTAAACCTGTGAAAAGATGCTTAATATCATTAGCCATCAGGGAAAGGCATTCAAAACTATAGTGACTTACTGCTTCACAAACACTAGGATGGCTATGATGAAAAACACATATTAGCATGTTGCTGAGGATATGAAGAAACTGGAACTCTCATATACTGCTGATGGGACTATAAAATGATATGACTGCTGTGGAAAAGTCTGGCAGTTCCTCAAATGATTACACATTAATATATGATCCAGCAGTTTCACTCCTAGTGATGCCCAAATCTCGGCCTCTGGGCACTAGGGCCAAATCAAACCTCAGAGGCAGAGTTTTGGGTGAAGTAGAAAATAATGCTGGGCTGGATGAATTACAAGCTGGAATCAAGTTTGCTGGGACAAATATCAGCAACCTCAGAAATGCAGATGATAGCACTCTAATGGCAGCAAGTGAAGAGGAACTGAAGAGCCACTTGAGGAGGGTGAAAGAAGGGAGCGAAAAAGCGGGCTTAAAACTCAACATTCAAAAGATCATGGCATCTGGTGCCATCACTTCATGGCAAATAGATGGGGAAACAGTGGAAAGAGATTTTATTTTCTTGAGCTCCAGAATCACTGTGGATTATGGGGTGACTGCGGCCATGAAATTAAAAGACGCTTAGTCCTTGGAAAAGCTATGACAAACCTGGAAAGTGTAGTAAAAAGCAGAAACATCACATTGCTGACAAAGGTCCATATAGTCAAAGCTATGGTTTTCCCAGAAGTCATGTATGGATATGAGAGTTGGGCCAGTGCCAAAGAATTGATGCTTTTAAATTGTGTTGGAGAAGACTCTTGAGAGTCCCTTGGACAGCAAGGAGATTGGTTCAGTTCAGTTCAGTAGCTCAGTCATGCGTGACTCTTTGAGACCCCATGGACTGCAGCACACCAGGCTGCCCTGTCCATCACCAACTCCTGGAGCTTGCTCAAACTCATGTCCATTGAGTTGGTGATGCCATCCAACCATCTCATCCTCTGTCATCCCCTTCTCCTCCTGCCTTCAATCTTTCCCAGCATCAGGGTCTTTCAGATGAGTCAGTTCTTCACATCAGGTGGCCAAAGGATTGGAGTTTCAGCTTCAGCATCAGTCCTTCTAATTTCAGGACTGATTTCCTTCAGGATTGACTGGTTTGATCTCCTTGCAGTTCAACGGACTCTCAAGAGTCTTCTCCAACATCACAGTTCAAAACATCAGTTCTTTGGCACTCAGCTTTCTTTATTGTCCAACTCTCACATCCGTACATGACTACTGGAAAAACCATAGCTTTGACTAGAAGGACCTTGGTCGGCAAAGTAATGTCTCTGCCTTTTAATATACTGTTTGTGTTGATCATAGCTTTTCTTCCAAGGAGCGTCTTTTAATTTCATGGCTGCGGTCACCATCTGTAGGGATTTTGGAGCCAAGAAAATAAAGTATCTTACTGTTTCCACTGTATCCCCATCTATTTGCTATGAAGCGATGGAACTGGATGCCATGATCTTAGTTTTTTGAATGTGGAGTTTTAAGCCAGCCTTTTCACTCTCCTTTTTCATTTTCATCAAGAGACTCTTCAGTTGCTCTTTGCTTTCTGCCATAAGGGAGGTGTCATCTGCATATCTGAGGTTATTGATATTTCTCCTGGCAATCTTGATTCTAGCTTGTACTTCATCCAGGCTGTCATTTTGCATAATGTGCTCTGTATATAAGTTAAAAAAGAAGGGTGACAGTATACAGCCTTGACATACTCCTTTTCCTATTTGGAACCAGTCTGTTGTTCCATGTCCAGTTCTAACTGTTGCTTCTTGACATGCATACAGATTTCTTGGGAGGCAGTTTAGGTAGTCTGGTATTCCCATCTCTTCAAGAATTTTCCACAATTTGTTGTGATCCACACAGTCAAAGGCTTTGGCATAGTCGGTAAAGCAGAAGTAGATATTTTTCTGAAATTCTCTTGCTTTTTCTATGATCCAACAAATGTTGGCAATTTGATCTCTGGTTCCTCTGCCTTTTCTGAATCCAGCTTGAACATCTGGAAGTTCTCAGTTCATGTACTGTTGAAGCCAGCTTGGAGAATTTTGAGCGTTACTTTGCTAGTGTGTGGGATGAGTGCAACTGTGTGGTAGTCTGAACTTTCTTTGGCATTGCCTTTCTTTGGGATTGGAATGAAAACTGACCTTTTCCAGTTCTGTGGCCACTGCTGAGTTTTCCAGATTTGCTGGCATATTGAGTGCAGCACTTTCACAGCATCATCTTTTAGGATTTGAAATAGCTCAGCTGGAATTCCATTACTTCTACTAGCTTTGTTCGTAGTGATGCTTCCTAAGGCCCACGTCACTTCAGACTCCAAGATGTCTGGCTCTAGGTGAGTGATCACACCATCATGGTTATCTGGGTTTTGAAGATCTTTTTGTATAGTTCTTCTATGTGTTCTTGCCACCTTTTCTTATTGTCTTCTGCTTCTGTTAGGTCCATACTGTTCCTGTCCTTTATTGTGACCATCTTTGCATGATATGTTCCCTTGGTATCTCTTAATTTTTCTAGAAGAGATCTTTTAGTCTTTTCCATCCTGTTGTTTTCCTCTATTTCTTTGCATTGATCACTGAGGAAGGCTTTCATATCTCTCTTTGCTGTTCTTTGGAATTCTGCATTCAGATGGGTATATCTTTCGTTTTCTCCTTTGGCTTTAGCTTCTCTTCTTTTCTCAGCTAGGAGATCAGTGAATCCTAAAGGAAATTAATCCTGAATATTCATTGAAAGGACTGATGCTGAAGCTGAAACTTCAGTCCTTTGGCCACCTGATGTGAAGAACTAGCTCATTGTTAAAAACCCTGATGCTGGGAAAGATTGAAGGCAGGAGGAGAAGGGGATGACAGAAGACAAGATGGTTGGATGGCATCACCAACTCAATTGACATGAGTTTGAGCAAGCTTCAGAAGTTGCTGAAGGCCAGGGAAGGCTGGTGTGCTGCAGTTCATGGGGTTGTAAAGAGTCAGACACGACTGAGTGACTGAACTGAACTGAACTGAGATAGCACCAGGACCCTGTCCCAGGCTGCACTGTCCTTTCCTGGCTAACACTCCCTTATCTCCATATCCCCTCCCTTCCCTGATTAGCAACTGTTTGAATCTGCCGTTTGGAAATCAGGGAAGATCATGGAGGCTGGTGTCTGTTCCCTACAAACAAGGAATGGGTAAGGGGTGCTGGCAGATAAAGGCTCCTGTGCCCAGGAGGCTCAAAGGGTCCTTCTCAGTTTCATGGGTGCGTGCATGCTAAGTCACTTCAATTGTGTCTGACTTTTTGTGACCCTCTGGACTATGGCCCACCAGGCTCCTCTGTCCATGGGATTCTCCAGGCAAGAATACTGCTTTGGGTTTCCAGTTCATACTCCAGGAGATCTTCCTAACCCGGGGACTGAATGCATATGTCTTCTGTCTCCTGCATTGGCAGGGAGGTTCTTTACCAGTAGCGCCACCTGAGAAGTTTCACTAGGTATATACATATGAAAACCTATATCCATCCAAAAACTTAGAGAAGAATATTCATAACAGCATTATTCATAATAGCCAAAAAATAGAAGCAACCTAAATGCTCATCAACTGATTCCATTTATATAAAATATTCAGAATAGCTAAATGGGTTGTGAAAGAAAGTAGATTAGTGATTGACAGGGGCTGGAAGGATTGGGGGTGATTGCTTAGGGGTGCTGGGTTTCTTTTTGGAGTAATGAAAGTGTTCTAAAATTGATTATGGTGATGATATGCAGCTCTGTGAATATAAGTAAAAACCTCTGAATAATACACTTTAAATGGGTACATTGAGTGGTATGTGAATTATATCTTGATAGAACTGTTGGAAAAACGTACCCATTCTTAAGAGAAAATAAAGTGAATTGTTTGTTCATTATCATGAACAACTGATCTGAAATACTCTTGTATTTATTAAAATTTATAATGTATATTTTCAGACACAAGTCAGTTACTAACTTCATTGGATTATCACTTGTTCATTCTGAAGAGGAGTGATTAGGAAACCAGAAGAGAAATGAGACTATGTTGGGAATGGTTTAAGCAATTTCCTCTTTGCAGGTATGACATACCTGTGTTTCTGTCAGGTGTCTTACTTTAGAAATGGTTCCTGGCTGCTTATGTTGCCCAAATGGTGACTGATGGTGGGACTTCCCTAGGAAGTTCTTGGCTGGAAGCTTTGCCTCCTGGGGGTCTTAAGTGTCAGTTAGAATGCTCATCCATTAGCCTCTGAATATTATTAAGTCATATGGATGTGCATTGATTTATGTTTAGGTACAGGAAGTGAGTTTTCCTCGTACTTGCTTTTTGTTTTATTCAGAATTCATCAGTTCACTTGAACTATAACAGTATATTATAAAAAAACAAAACAACAACCCCCCGGTATATGGTACACAAATCTTTGTATGTAATGATCTTCCTGACGTATGTTTCCTTCTTTTCTTTAAACCTTGTTCAGCGTATGCCAAGGAAGGCACGACTGGCCATGCAGTCTGTGTTCCGCCGAGTCTGCTGCTTTGCGTTAGTTCCATATCAGTGTCTGGCAGGGAGAAAGAATCCCGAGGAGTCTGGGACAACTTTCTTACTCCTCGTGAGACAATCTCACAGTGACTTCAGTCTGTTTTTTGAAGTATTGTAAATTCTTAGCCAGACAATCCCTCAAACTCATGTGCAAAGGCAAATACCAAAGCGTATCCTGTAACCGAATATAAACCAATTTTAGATAGGCTGTCGTTTTAGCTGATACACATCACTGCTCCCCTCGTCTTGATTCTTGCACACTTGTCAAAGGAGCTAGAAGCTCTAACTTCAGTGGGGTTTCAGAAATATTAAATAATGCATTTTTTTATATTTCCCAAGATGGTTAGATAGCATCACTGACTCAGTGGACATGAATTTGAGCAAACTGTGGGAGATAGTGCAGGACAGGAAAACCTGGCGTGCTGCAGTCCACGGGGTCGCAAAGAGTTGGACATGACTTAGTAACTGAACAACAGCCGCGAGAGGACGTTATTCCGTATCTTGTAATCTCGGCAAGGACTGGCCTCACAGAGCAAGGATGGCTGCGAAGGTGAAACCCTGTGTCCCGCTGGCCAGTCCCCCCGGCACCACTCTGCTCTTTCCTTACATCATGCTGTGGCCTTCAGAGGAGAGCGGTCATCTCATTTCCTTTGTGACTTGACTTTCTGGGATTCTCCGTGTTACGGAACTGGAGTTGGCGTGTGACACAGGTCTGGTGACCAGATGTGCTATTTCTTTGGTGTCTCCACGATCGATATTCTTGTAAATCCCTCCAGGCATTTTAATACTGTTCCCTCTGTATTTAAATTATTAAATCTGACAGTAAGAAGTAGGACCCTTGGCAGAAATTGAGTATTTGAGAATGACCAGTTAACGAACACCTAGACAACTTCATAGACCAGGCAAAAACAGATCTTTCAAGCAAAGGGGATCTGTCTCTATCTCCGAGTAGCTGGTGTCGGGATGCCAAATCACAGAACTGCCGTTAGTTTGGATGTTATGGATTAGTTTACTGGAGAAGTGGGCTGGGATGTTCACGTGGTTCAGATCATTCTTTCTGTCCTTGCCCCACACCTGTCATCCTGCAAAGCTCCTGCAGGCAGTCATATCATGCTGTTAGGCTCAAAGCCACACCAAGGAACTCTAGCCAGGAGGCATTTGTGGCAAGAGGAACAAAAAGCTGATAAAAGTCTCACCTGTTATTGTTTTCTCTCTCCCATCTGCTACGTCCTTACCAGGCAAAAGTAGAAGAGAAGATCCAAGAGGTCTTCAGTTCTTACAAGTTCAACCACCTTGTACCAAGGTAAGCTGTAGTTAGCAGTCTGAGTGGATCTGGGAAATACCATCTCCCATGGGAGCCTTTCTTCTCTCCTCCTTGAGCTTGTCCAGCCTCGGGGTGTTGTAGCTATGAAGTTGGTGTTTCCTCACCTGTGGCTCCCTGAAGATGCTCCTGACCCCAGCTCCTGCCACTATTAAATTACCGACTGGAGGAGTTGTGCACTTGAGCTGAGCCATCAGGTGTTACGTGGGGATCCCCCTCAGGGCCTGAACTCTGAGCTCTGAAGATGGAGAGAGAGAAGAAGTCTGTGCTCCTGTAGCTAAGTTCTGACCCGCTGCACTGGCGTTCAGAACTCTCAAGTTTTTCTTTTTCAGGTAACACTTTGAAACAGATGTAGAGTCAGGGGAATGGCAAAGGATGGATTCCCTTAGTGTATGTTATGACTTGACTGGGGAGATGTGGGGTGTTTCTAGCCTGGCCCTTGTTGGTGGCTGTGCAGCAGATTCTCGGGGCCACACTTTAAGTGAGAAAGACAATGCCTTTTGTTTTCCTTGGTGCTTAGCAAGTTGAAGCCTTCTAAGCTCTTTTGAGGCAGAAATTCCTAAAGGGGGCTTATAAACAGAAACTTATCAATTTGAACCTTCATTTTCTGTCCCCCCCCCCCCAGTTTTGTAATGTATCACACTATAATTTCAT
>SJYA01001547.1:432171-459922 GCA_006410615.1 Neotragus moschatus | reverse complement strand
TTTTTTTGTCTCTATTTCCCAAAAAAAGAAGTTTAGCTAGAAAACTCTGATTCGCCACAACAGAAAGAGAGTCAGAAAAAGGGAAAGCCAGGTGGAAAAATTCTCTTCATCTTTCTTCCCTGGGGAAGGAAAGCATCAGCTAAGCAGAGAAGTCTTTTTCCAAACTGCTAACCTAAATCTCTGCATTAACCCAAAGCCCCGACCTCAGAAAATGAATTATGGCTCTTGTCATGAGTGGCGGCTGGAGCTTAGCAAATGGCACTGTTTATGTAAACAGCTCAGGGAGAAGGAGCCCTTTGGCCAGTACAGGCTGTTTTCCCAGAGGTAGTGGGACTTGGTAATGCTGTGGGGCACGGTGGCTTCAGGAGGGCTTTGTGGTTAGAGTTGCACTGGGATGACTCACCTGTTGTTCTCTGAGTCTCTGTCTGTTGTGGACATATGTCCTCTGTGTTCCCAGAGCACCTTTGATCATTTGACATTCCCTTGTCACCCACCATAAGAGTAGAGGCCTTGGGCTTTCCTTTCATCCTTACTGAGATGCGAGGGAGATTGGGAGGTTATAATCTGAGAAGCTGTGTTTGGGGAGTGGTAGTGGAGGACAGTAAAGGAGGGAAGTCCCTTGATTCATAGGTCTTTATGTGGGTAGAAAACAAAAAATGTTCCTCCTTTGTGGAAATAGAATACATCAGGGCTCTGGGTTTATTTCAGGAATCTGACATTTCCCATTTTAACATTGTTGCCTGTGAAAATGAGTGTTTTAAAGGATGCTAATTAGCATCTTATGTCACAGCATGCTAATTAATATAGAGACATTACACATTGTGGGTGAATAACAGAATGTAAGTCAGCTTATCAATATAAGGCTGGGGCCGAACATCTTCACCATAGAATGAATTTCTGGGACATAAGAAGAGATATGAAAATTTAATCAGCATTTAAAATTACTATCACAATTACAATATTTAACATTTCATCAGTCAAATTTAAAAATTTTGGTATTATATTGCAGGAACGAACCTTCCTTGTTAGCTAAAGTGAATATTCAGATGTTAGCAATTAATCTGGGTGACACGGCTCGTTTGTGTCTCTGATGTCATGACATTGATTGGATGTGATAGAAACATGCCCATACTCCCGAGACCACTGACCCTGCCCTGGTCCAGGGATGTCAGGAATGATGCTGAGGAGGCATCCGTCTATTCAGCCTTTCAGAGCCACTGCCAAGTAGAAGATTTGGCTGAAATTCAAGGCTGAAGCTGAATGTTGTTACATCCTCCCATTTTTTCCTCACCCCAGAAATGGTTTTCCTTGCTCTCAGACTGTGAAACATGCATCTTCTCTGGAGTGAGGTGGTCTATCCCAAGAAGCCTTTGGGTCATGCTTTGAACAGTTTTGTTTATCAGCATCCTGCTTTCCCATAAAAGTTAATTTTTCCTTCCCTCTGGTTAGTCACTCTCACTGTTTCACATGCTTACGGATTTACCTTCTTCTATGTATTATATATTAGCTTTAGTAACAAACCAGTGTGAGTCAGACATAGGCCTACATATGTCCCCTCCCTCTTGAACCTAGCTCCCACCCACCACCCCCTGGCTGACTCTTAACAGTGTCTTACCCTGTCTTCCTGCTTCATCTATCTTCCCACTTAAGTGTTTTCATCAGTCCAGTTTGTAAATACATACCGAATACCTAGTGGGGTCAGATAAGTTTTCTAAAGCCATGATTGTAGTTATTTTTTTCTCAGCTGGAAATCCTCAGAGGTTTCGTGTGCCAGTTTTTTTTTATTGAAGTATAACTGACCTAACATTATATTCATTTCAGGTGTGCAATGTAATGATTCAGTATTTGTATATACTGTAGAATGGTCACTACAGTAAGTCCAGTTAACATTCAGCACCATGTGAAACTGAAAGTCACTCAGTTGTGTCCGACTCTTGGCAACCCAATGGACTGTAGCCCACCAGGCTCCTCTGTCCATGAAATTCTCCAGGCAGGAATACTGGCGTGGCTAGCCATTTCCTTCTTGATTTTCCTGACCTGGGGATTGAACCCAGGTCTCCTGCACTGCAGGCAGATTCTCTACCATCTGAGCCACCAGGGAAGCCCATTCAGCACTATGTATGTACTCACAAATTCTTTTTCTTATGATGAGAAGTTTCAATGTCCTCTCTGGTAGCTACTTTCAAATATGCAGTGCAGTATTATTATTTAAATTAAAAAAACCCTTTCTCTTATATTGGAGTATAGCTGATTAACAATGTAGTGATAGTTTCAGGTACACAGCAGAGCAACTCAGCCGTACATACGTGTGTATCCATTTCCCCCGCAGACTCCCCTCCCATTCAGGCTGCCACATAATGCAGTACAGTATTATTAACTAAGGTCACCATGCCGCACATTACATCTTCATGTCTTACTCATTTTATAACTAGAACTTCATACCTTTTGACCTCCGTCACCCATTTCACTGCCATCCTCTTCCACCTCCCACCTTAGGCAGCTACCAGTCTGTCTTCTGTATCCATGAGCTCAGGGCTTTTTTTTGTTTGTTTGTTTGTTTTTTGGTGGAAGCCCTAGAGTGTCACATACAAGTGAGACTGTGCGGTATTCATCTTTTTGTCTGACTCTCTTCACTTAGCATAATGTCCTCCACGTCTCCCCATGTTACTGCAGGTTCCCTTTGAGTGTTAAATTTCTTAGCTGGCATCCCAGGTCCCTTCTTGACCATTCCTCTTTCATTCCTAATGGCCAGGCCAAGTCCCCAACTTGTCACTTCCCCTGCATGCTTTATATTCATCTGTAGGATGTAGTAAAGCTGTTAGCCACTTGCACCCATTTAAACGTAAATTAACAAAGTTTAAAATTCAGTTGCTCAGTTACAATAGCCATGTTGCAAGTGCTGCGTGCCCACATGTGGCTTGTTGCTTCCTATTAGACAGTACAGACAAAGACGCTTCCATCATCACTGCACTTTCTCTTGGATGGCCCTGGTTTGGTTCCTCTTGTTTCTCTTCCTTCTGGCTGATCTGTCTTCCCACCACCGCTTCACCTCCTCTTCTCCTCTACCTGTAGAAACATTCTCCCTCTTCCAGGGCCCCCACCTCAAGTTCTACCTGTTCGCGCATCCTCCCCTGATCATTTCTTTCTGAATGAGGTGCCTCCCCCAACCACTTGAGAGCCTCAGGAACATTTTATATGTTTTTTCTTTAAGAAACCTACGCTTTTTTTTTTTTTTTTTTTTTAATCTTGTAACCACTTATGTCCTTATCTCATTCCTAGTACTGAACTGGAAGCCTTTTTGAAGTAAAGACTACTTATTCTGTGCACAGTACCGTGGGAGTTCAGTAAACAATTGTTGAATTGAATACCTAGGGAAGGGAATGCTTCTTCTTTCGTTTCTTTTCTGGAATCAGCAAGCACAGTGAATGTCTCAGATTCTTTGCTCTTTTCTTTCCTTCTGTGACCACACAGACAGACCCCCTTCTGTAACACCCAGCAAAAAACACCCTGCCCTGCCCTTCGCCTGCCTGTGCAGGTGGTCACGGTAGATACAGTCCAGCTTCGAGTCAGTGCTGCTGACATCAGGGCCAAGGAGAGCGACTGGCTGCAGCGTACAGACATGATCCTCCAGCCAGGACTGTGGGGCAGCACGTGGAGGTGGAATGTGGGGGAGGGAATAATGGCCCGAGGGCTTCCCAGGTGGTGCTAATAGTAAAGAACCTGCCCGCCAATGCAGGAGACATGAGAGACGCGAGTTTGATCCCTGGGTTGGGAAGATCCCCTGGAGGAGGGCATGGCAACCCACTCCAGTATTCATGCTTGGAGAATCCCATGGACAGAGGAGCCTGGCGGACTATTGTCTGTAGGGTTACAGAGTCGGACACAATTGAAGTGACTTAGCACAGCATAGCACAGTAACAGACAGATGAGTGAGGGGCAGGCAGAGTACAAACCTCAGACCTCAGAGAAGTGACCCCAGAAGAAATGACTGGAATGATAGAGGTGAACCAAGTCAGGGACACAGCGAGGCTCAGGATGGAGAGCCACAACGTATCTGTTCTCAGCTGGACCCTGGAGGAACTTCCTGGGTGGTTTCTTGCTGCCTGGCTAAGTGTGCTTATGGTGGTGTTTCTCGGCCAAAGCTACCAGCCGCAAGGGAGAGGATCCCCCCAAACATTCGTCAGTATGATTTGCAGATGCCTGAGGGGCATTCAGAGGCTGGCCTCTTTTCTCCGGTGTAGGTGTCCCGGAAAGCTGAACAGGTTGCTGCTTTCTACTCATTGACTGTAGGGGGGTGACCAGAAGGTGAGAATGCATGTGTGGGTGTGAATGTGCGGGTGTGCCCATGTGCACACATGTGTTCTATACTGGGGGAAGCAGGGGCTGTGAGAGTAGTTTTACTAAAGCTCTTTGTCTTTCCAGGCTTGTTTTGCAGAGAGAGAAGCACTTCCATTATCTGAAAAGAGGCCTCCGACAGCTGACAGATGCCTACGAGGTAAACTGCTCGCCCAGGAGCTCTTTCTATCAGATTATCCGCCTTAATCTTTCTTTTCTTTTTTCTGTTTGGATGTAAAAGGCATGTGTGGGCTTGGCCTGTTGCAGGTTCAGTCGTTGTCCACGTGGCTCTGGTAGGATCCAGGTGCAGACCCACCCGGCCCCACAGAGCTGGGATGCCTACTTCTGAAAGGACAGAACTGGAGCTCCTCTAGTTTTTCCTTGCTCAGAGCTACTGGAGCCCCCAGCTCGGGGCAGAGGGCTTCCTTCCACCCATATCGTGGCTGAGGGGGGGGTCCATGTGCATTCTTCTAGATGCTCTTTGACTATTAGCTAAAAGCCAGTCTAGACAGCCTCACCTGTTTATCCTCACCCCAGTGCCCTGTAAGCAGATCTAATTTCTCTACTGGCCAAAGCACCAGTGTATAAGTCCCAGAAAGTACTATACAATTTAACATGGTAAAAATGCTCAGACATGCAGTGAATTTTAAGTCAATATTCCTTAGAGCCCTCAGGGTCCACAGAGGGGCTCAGAGGAGGGCAGCAGAAGTGGAGGGGAAGGGCGTTGGGACTAGGGGCTGAGTGATAGGCAGAGGGTAAATGTGAACCAGAGGCTGCAGTCTTCCTCCTCCACTTTCCACAGAGCAGCTCTGCTTTTAACTTGCTTTTTCTTTGGGCCACATTTGATTATTTATGGCAGAGGTTTGGGCCTATAGACTCAAGCAGGGGGCATAAGCCAGGAATGTGGGCTGGTTGTGGTGGTGGGTGATGGTCAGGGGAGCAGAACTGAGGCAAACCGGAGGACCATGCTGTTGCTCTGTTCCTGCCAGCTGCTGTCAAGCAGCATTGCAGACCCAGGGTTGCCAGATCTCTTCTTGTTCTTTGAAATGAAGCCAGAAATTCAGATTTCTCTATGGATCTCTCAACTTGTAGCTGTTACTACTAATTCTAATTAAACAAACAAAACACTACAGGGAACAAACAGAACACATCCACGGGCTACATCTGGCCCGTGGGCTTGCAGTATTGAATCCCCAATGGTTAGGGTCAAGTCAGTCCTGGTGCAGTTAGTACCGTGACAGCCAGCAGTCCACCGAATAGTGTGCTAAAGTTTGTCATTCACTGTCTCATTTAATCCTCACAGCTAGTCCAGGAGGTAGGTAAGTATTTTTTTCTAGATTAGGAAATAGGCTTAGCGAGATTGACTAATTAATTTTCTCAAAGGCGCATAGCTAGTGAGGGGCTTCCCAAGGGGCTCAATGGTAAAGAATCCACCTGCCAAGCAGGAGACGTGGGTTCGTTGCCTGGGTCAGGAAGATCCCTTGGAGAAGGAAATGGCAGCCCACTCCAGTGTTCTTGCCTGGGGAATCCCGTGGACAGAGGCGCCTGGCAGGCCACAGTCCATGGGGGTCACAAAGAGTTGGACATGACTTAGTGACTAAAACGCCACCGCCATGTAGCTAACAAGAGAAGGAGCTGGCCCTGAAACCCATAGCAACGTCTTCTGTCAGCGCACCAGCTGCCCCTGGGTGGTGAGCAGGCATGTTTATGTGCATGTTTATGGAGAGGGCAGCTCAGGCCGATGAGAAGAGCACTGGATCGAGAGTCTAGAAACCTGGGTTCTTGTTGCTTACATCTACTGTCTTTGTCATCTGGAAAAAGCTCATCTCTCTCAGTCTCATTTATACACCGTTTATACACTTTAGATTCGTAAGACTGGGGCAGTAATACTACCCGCCTGCCTAGGCTTGAATGCTTGAATTTTTATGGCTTGAATTAGGATCAAGACCTGTTCACAGATCACCTTTGGAAACATTTTCCAGCTGCTCAGGCAGAATTCGCCAGTTTCTTCCATGTGCACATTATAGCATTTATCCAGCTCTGTGTGTGCCCTTGTTTTGTTCTGCCTCATTCCAGAAACACACTAGTACTTCCGTGTCTGTCTAATGCCCTCTTCCTCTACAGACAACCGCACACATTCTAACCCAAGCACTTCAATAGAAGGAACTGAATTTTATTCATTCTTGTGCCCCCAGTGCTGGGCATGAGGAGATACTTATTAAATATTTGTTACATCAATAAACGAGTTAATGCAGGAAATCCTTCCCTGTAATTGTGGCTCTCCTTGGGTCTACACTGAGAAACCAGTAACACTTGAGTTTCTGCCGTGTGAGAAGTCCTCTGCTTGGCTTCTTTCAGTGCCTGTCAGGGAAAGACCCATTAGGTTCAGGTTAAACGCCTTTGTCCCGTTGTCCTTTGCTCACATATGATCACTTCAGTTCCGGGCTAAGGCCTCCAGGCAAAGTGTCCTTCATCCCTCCGAGGTGGCCCTTCTCCTTGCCAGGTGGCCGGGAGGGAGACAGATGTCGCCTTGTCAGCAGGGTCTTGGAACAATTCTGAATAAGGGGTGTGTTTTCTGCCCTGCCCCTCTCACAGTGTCTGGACGCCAGCCGCCCATGGCTCTGCTACTGGATCCTGCATAGCCTGGAACTCCTGGATGAGCCCATCCCCCAGATGGTGGCCACAGAGTGAGTCTGGCTTTGGGGCGCTCCCGGTGTCCCCTGAAATTGGGTTTTGAGTTTGAGGGTTCTTTTTGTTCAGTTTCTGTTCTATTTATTTTGAATGAAAAACACAAGAGTGCTGCGAAGAAACCCGTTGCCCTTCTCTTGACCTCCAGTAACTTCCTGAAACTCCTTCACTTCAGAAGCCCGTTGTGTGCTCGTGGGTAGAACAAGACTTTGAACTTCCAAGAGAAGGATTCTGTTTCTTCTGTGGCCTTCTCTCTGGGCTCTTGCTCCAGTCTTTGAGAAAAGTCTTTATCAACGCCAGAGAAACCTGATTTTCCCAGGAAGTACAGTATACGTTTGAATAGCTTCTGTGGGGAAGCGCATGGCAACCCCGTGGACAAAAATGCCTTTGCTTTCCATAAATACCTGCCCAGAAGTCCCTCCTCGCCAATGCCTGGGGGACGATCTGGCTCTTAATGGCAGTGGATGTGTTACCAGCTTGGTGTACAGATGTCAGGACATCGTTTTCCTAAACTTCTCGTTAATGATTAGAGATCTAAGCAACTAATTGAATAAGATTCTCCCCAAAGCGCTTCTGCAGAGGGTGTCCTCATTGTGGCTTCTCATCCTTAGAAATTCATCACACTTCATATATATATATATATATATATATATTTTTTTTTTTTTTTAAGATTTTATTTATTTTTGGCTGCACCAAAATAAATGTTGCTGTACACGGGCTTTAGGCTCCAGTAGTTGCAGCATGTGGGCTCGTAGTTGCGGCTTGTGAGCTCTGGAGCACAGACGCAGGAGTTGTGGCCCGTGGGCTTAGTTACTCCATGGCATGCGGGATCTTTCCGGACTAGGGATCGAAGCATTGTCCGCTGCATTGTAAGGCGGATTCTGAACCAGTGGACTACCAGGGAAGCCCCACATTTATATTTTAAAGAAAAAAACTGATCATCACTCTCGTCTGAGGGGTACCCGAGGCAGGAAGGGGCTGCCAGGAATTGGCTCTGATGCCCTAGTTCTCTCTGGGAGAGAGCACCTTCTCTCAACAGCATCTTGACCTCAACTGCTTCGAAGGTAGAGGGTCGGAGGGAGGCCTGGAGCCAGGTTTGTCTGCCCGTGGTGCACAGGGGCGGCTGTGCTGGGATGCGTGGAGGCCAGCCTGTGCTCCTCCCTGGCCACAGTCCCTCGGCCTGGGTCACGCTGTCAGGTCAGAAGAACAGAACCACACATTGTCTCATTCATTCCGTCTTAACAATAACCTCTCATTCTTGCCTTCCTGGGCAGGGTGTCTTGTGATGAATGTGGATAGAAAAGATAATAAAGAATTAGGCCGTTAACCCTTGTGATGTGTGCAGTGCTTTCAGAGGGAGAGGAAAAATACGCATTGTATTTTTCACAGAGCTGCTGCAAGCCTAGTTGCTTCTAGCTCTGGATGTAGAGTTGGACACAGTTTCTGCAGTAACAGGAATTTAATTGTCAAAATAAAGGCCTGTGTGTTTTTGAAATACCAGTTGGGGGTTGGAGGTTGTTTGGGAAGTTCCCCACCCATCACATACACAGTCAAGATAGATGGGATGGGAAAACGGATGTGAGAAAAGACAGAAGACTCTGGAGGAGTCGGTGAGAGTGGAGTACAGACGCCCCCTAGAGGAACAGCGGTTTGGAGCAGGAAGGAGGCCCCCTGAGGATGCAAGCCAATCGGAAGTGGGAAAATGATAAAGGGCTTCCTGAAGTGGAAGGACTTGGATCAGCATCAATTTTGAGTTTTTTCTAGGTTCGATACTTGGTGGTGTATGTTGTTCAGTCTCTCAGTTGTGTCCGACTCTTTGTGACCCCATGGCCTGCAGTCCTTCACCATCTCCTGGAGCTTGCTCAAACTCATGCCCATTGAGTCAGTGATGCCATCCAACCATCTCATCCTCTGTCGTCCGCTTCTCCTCCTGCCTTCAGTCTTTCCCAGCATCAGGGTCTTTTCTAATGAGTCAGCTCTTTGCAGCAGGTGGCCAAAGTACTGGAGCTTCAGCTTCAACATCAGTCCTTCCAATGAATATTCAGGACTGATTTCCTTTAGGATGGACTGGTTTGATATCCTTGCAGTCCAAGGGACTCTCAAGAGTCTTCTCCAGCACCACAGTTTCAAGGCATCAGTTCTTCAGTGCTGTGTGGTGTTGTATAGGTAAAGCTTTTCTGAGGAAATAAATGTTGGAGCAGCTTTTGTGGCAGCATCAGCTAGGAAGAGAGGACCCCCTTGAAGGGCTTTTCACACTGAACGATTGAAGACAGCCTAAATATCAACAGTTGGGGATGCCGTAAGTGTAAAGTTTAGGTGAATTTCTGTGTCCTGATACATACAGTGAAATATTATGCAGCCACTTAAAAATTAAAAAGTTAGCAGGTAGGCCTATGGTGATCATTTCACAGTATATACAAATATCAAATCATAACATTGTATACCTGAAACTAATATAATGTTATGTGTCAGTTATACCTCAATTAAAAATTTGTATATATACATAGTTGTGTGTATTTATATATGGGCTTCTCTGGTGGCTCAGACGGTAAAGAGTCCACCTGCAATGTGGGAGACCTGGGTTCGATCCCTGGGTTGAGAAGATCCCCTGGGGAAGGGAATGGCTACCCACTCCAGTATTCTGGCCTGGAGAATTCCATGGACTATACAGTTCATGGGGTCACAAAGAGTTGGACATAACTGAGCAACTTTCACTATACGGTACTATATTTATATATAAAAATGTGTGTGTTTAATAGAGATACTCATGATTTAAATGAAAAAAGGTAGCTAAAGATTCATTTTTTATAGATTAAAATTAAAGGTGGTTCTACATATAGGAAAAAACAGAAGGATGTATATCCACATGATAGGATTTATTTGTGTGGATGATGGGGTTAAAGGTAATTTTTTTTCTTTTCTAATCTCATTTGCATTTTCTAAAATTTCTACAATGAATCTATTGTTTTGTAATCAAAAGAATGTTTTAAAATTTAGAAGCTGATTTGTCCTGATTGCAAGAGCCACTTGATAGTTAATGACTGAAATTTTCTGTATCACAGCCACCTTCAAAGCTTTACCTGTGGTTCTTCTGAACATTGATTTAACAAACTTTTAAAGAATTACCTAGACTTTCCAATAATGAACTTTCTTTTATGCTTAGCAGGCAATTAGTTCTGCTGCTGCTGCTGCTAAGTCGCTTCAGTTGTGTCCGACTCTGTGCGACCCCATAGATGGCAGCCCACTAGGCTCCTCTGTCCCTGGGATTCTCCAGGCAAGAACACTGGAGTGGGTTGCCATTTCCTTCTCCAATGCATGAAAGTGAAAAGTGAAAGTGAAGTCACTCAGTTGTGTCCGACTCTTACCGACCCCATGGACTGCAGCCTTCCAGGCTCCTCCGTCCATGGGATTTTCCAGGCAAGAGTACTGGAGTGGGGTGCCATTGCCTTCTCCTGCAATTAATTCTAGGTGCCAATAGTATTTGTTATGAACAGAGCCTAGTAGCTTGACTTATAAGAGTATAAACTCTTTTTAGTAAGAAATAGAGAAATCTTAATGACTTCTATTAAAATATGGGGATTTTTTTTTAAAGACTACCTAATTTTGGAGATTGCTTTTTTATTTATTTTGCGCAGGGAGAAGAAATGCTTGGAAAATGTGGTCAGGTTTTTTTTTTTTTTTTCTTCTTCATCCAAATGTTAAGGTGACATAGAGGGTGTGTTTGGCTCTGGAGTTTATTTTTCTACTGTCCTCTCTCTCCGCTCCCCAACCTAGTGTGCAGCGCACACGCATTCACACACATGGGTTTCTTTCTCTTTCCTATTTTGTTCACATTTGTGCTTCCATTTGTCCTGGGAACAATATGACAAGCTAAGGTCCCTCTAGTGACAAACCACTTTTGTCAGCTCCTGTGACTGCTGACCAGAGCCAGCAAGGCCAGGCTTTTACTGCTGGTGTCAGACCTTTCAAGAATGATATATTCAGTTCAAGAATAATATATTCAATAATAATGTATTTATAGGAATTAAGTGTGTCCTTCTTAAGAGGGTATATCCATAAATTTATATGTGTGTTTACCTGACTGAAATTAATATTTTGGAAGCACACTAAGTACATTTGCTTTGTTAATGACTTTAGCACTGAAGGAAGCTTTTTTTTTTTTTAAATGAGAATCCTTTGCTTCGTTACTGAAAGCTACTTAATGAAACACATGGAGTAAATGAAAACCCCAGGGAAACCATGGCAATGTTAAGTTAGGTCTTTTAGCTTCTATAGTATCTGAAAATTATCTTTAACTTAAAAATTGTTTTAGGACCTTTCCATTTGTAAAGTTTTCCCAAAGATTAAATTTAAATTTTCATGTATCAGTGTTTTGTTATTTCCCTTTAGAAAGTTTATCAGTAGCTTGTCCCTTGAATAGCTCCTTACATATCTCTCCTTTTAATTTTAAATTTAATCCATCTGTTTCCTTATCGTTCAATGAAGGTAGCTTATGTCTTCTTTTGTCTTCTGGGCATTTTTGGCCAGGTGCTACTGGCATCTAGTAGGGAGAGGCCAGGGATGCTGCTAAATGTTCTCTGCAGGACAGTGCCTACACCAAAGAATCATCCAGCTCAACATATCAGTAGTGCCACAGTGGTGGTGGAACTCTGCTCTAAAATAACCAACTTTAGTTTTTCTTAAATCTAAACTAAAATTTTCTTATATCTTAGTTTAGATATAATTCTTCTTGCTACAGAGTAGCTTTAATTCTCATTTCTTTACCGAAAATTTGTGTAATTATCCTTTGTATTTTTTATTTTTTAAGTCGTTCAGTCATGTCCGACTCTTTGCGACCCCACGGATTGTGCAGTCTGGCAGGCTTCTCTGGCTATGAAATTCTCCAGTCCAGAATACTGGAGTGGGTAGCTGTTCCCTTATCCAGGGGATCTTCCCGACCCAGAGATTGAACTCAGGTATCCCACATTGCGGGGTTGGAGGAGGGGTTTCTTTACCATCTGAGCCACCAGGAAAGCCCTATCCTTTGTATACTTGAGATACTTTGGATACTTTGTANTGGAGTGGGTAGCTGTTCCCTTATCCAGGGGATCTTCCCGACCCAGAGATTGAACTCAGGTATCCCACATTGCGGGGTTGGAGGAGGGGTTTCTTTACCATCTGAGCCACCAGGAAAGCCCTATCCTTTGTATACTTGAGATACTTTGGATACTTTGTATACCTGAGATACTTTGCTCCCTCACTTTGGTATTCTGTAATAGTAAGCCTTGGAATCACTTCTATATTGAGACATTTTTACAACTCTGTGTTCTCAACTTCCTTTGAGTTGGAAAACAAAGTCTTGAGCCAGTTATAGTTCTGACCAATACTGTGTTTATGATGCTTTTAAGAAGCATTCTCATTATTGTTCACAACTCACGAACCCTAAGCTCTGGTCCTTTTTCTGCTGTGTTCCTTGTTATTTCCCCACCTTATATTTATATGCTTTGTTCGTCCCCCACTCCTGCCATCCCTAAGTACGTTACTTGCTACTTATATCGGTTTCATTTGTTTATTCTCTATTTATTATTTTTGGCTGCACTGGGTCCTCATTGCTGCATGCGGGCTCTCTCTGGTTGCAGAGAGCAGGGGCTACTCTTTGTGAAGTGCACAGGCTTCTCACTTTGGTGGCTTCTCTTTGAGGAGCATGGGCTCTGGGGCACGTGGGTCTCTATAGGTGCGGGTCACAGGCTCAGTTGCTGCATGGCATGCGGGATCCTCCTGGACCAGAGATCAAACCCGTGTCCCTTGCATTGGCAGGAGGATTCCCCAACCATGGGACCACCAAGGAACACCCTCGTTAGTTTTATTCCTGTTGACTTCTGATTTGTTTAATATTATTCTGGGCTTCCTCTCCTTACAGATTTCCCTGCTTGTTTTGATTATTTGCTTACATACTATGCATGCTTTTAAGCCCTTCATCCACACTGGTGACAGTGATGTCCAGAATCAACCAGCTTGAGATCTGTCCTTAATCATCCCCTAAAAGGATGAGTAAATCGTTGATACTCTTGCTTTGAACTTGATCCTCATAGGTTTTATGTACTTTTTAATAGCTGGATGATAGAGCAGTAGTGTCCAATAGAACCTCCTAAAGCATTGGAGACGGTTTATGTTTTGTGGCAGCCACTAGTCCCATGTAGCTATGGAGCAGTTGTGGTGCGGCTTGTGTGACTGAGGAGCTCAATTTTAATTAATGTAATTAAAATGTGAATAGCCCCATGTACTAGTGGCTACCTGTTGGACAGAGCAGATGTATCACATTGCTACCCAAAATGTGGTCCCCAGACCAGCAGTATCTCCGTCACCTGGGAACCTGCTAGACGTGCAGAATCTCAGGTCCTTCTAGTTCTGCTGAAGTAGATCTGCAGTTTGATGAGATCCTTGGGTGGCTTTTGTACACACTCAAGTTAGAGAAGCACTGAAACCTGGCTGTACACTGGAGTCACATGGGGAATTTTTAGAACTGTTGCCACTTGGGCCCACCTTCAGCAATTCTGAGTTAATTGGTACTAAGTATGCCCTGGGCGTTGGGATTTTTTTTTTTTTAAACATCCTCAAAGTGATTCTAATTACACAGCAAAAACTTGTGGTATTCAAACTTTGTGTATATCCATATCACCTGGGAATTTGGTAAAAATACAGAGGCCCAGCTCTTTCCTGCTTCAGCAAGCCTGGGTCTCTGTATTCTTCATTAGCCCTCTGGTGATTCCAATGTACGCATTTAGGGTTTATTTAGAACCCTGATCTAGGAGAAGTTTCCCACTTTGTTGGAAATTGTCATGTAAGCGAGAACGAAATGCCTTGCTGACTTGAAAGAAAACCGATCTACTGGATTGTTTACTCCTAAGAGCGAGCGAGTGATCTATGATACTTGTTTTTTGCAAAGCGTGCCCCTCTGGCTGTTGGCTCAGTGTTTCCTGCTTGCGATTTTTAAAATTAAGTTGGTGATTTTCTGGTCTCTAAGCTAAGTTTTTTTTCTCCCTTTGAATAGTTAGAGTGTCATTCACATTTTGCTTTTCAGAATTGCTCGGAGTTGTGCCCATGACAGCTGGTAGCTTCGTGGTCAGTCTGCCAGTTCCTTAAGGTACAAGTTGGAAAGCCCATGGATCAAAATGTTCTGTAGTTCGGAAGTGCCTCCGAGTTGAGAAGAGCCGAGCCCAGTCCCCAACACAGCCCCAGAGTCACTCAGATGCAGCCTGTCAGCTGGGGACAGTTGGCGTGGAGGGGTGATTTAATGACGTCTCTGGTACATTCAGATCCCAGCCTACTCCAGACTTTAGGCCTCAGGGTCAGGAGTATTGCATTTGGTGTAATTTTGTCATGGGAGCTGGGGAAGGGAATGGGTAACTAGATGAGTTTTCCTTTTCCTTTTCTTTTTTTAACATGTGCTGTTTCCTATCAGTCAAAAACTTTTGTTTTTGTGATACAGAAAACTTTTTGTGCAGCCAACTTTTATTAGACCAGGAGTTCCTTTGCCATTTGATTCCGGGAAGTAGGATAAGAATTGATGAAGGTTTGGGAAACATTAGTGACAAGCTCATTTTCTTTGCAAAAATTAACTGCTATTAAAAACATGTCACAGAATTGTCTTGCTTCTCTGATCATCAACTTTAGTTTCAATCTGTGTGCTTCCTACAGTAAAATTGTGGGTGGAACATGAAGTGAGTGTGTATTGCTTTTAACCTGTGACAGTTTCAGGACTCTGCTAGGAAATCAGCAGCATTTTCTATGCCTTTCCCTGCCCAGGTGATGAAGCAGGTCTGAAATCAAAAGTAATCAAATATGACTTGGGAGAGCAGCCGTTAACTCATGTCTTAGTTGAGATCAAGAAGACTGTGTGATCTCTTTGGCAGCATGGATAACAAGGAATGAGATGGAAAAGCCCAGGAAACGAATGCTGTCTGAACACTAGAAGGACTCAGATTTGCCTCTGGTTCTTTCAAATGAGGGGCTTCCCAGGTGGCACAGTGGTAAAGAATCCACCTGCCAATGCAAGAGATGCAGGTTTGATCCCCAGATCTGGAAGATCCCTTGGAGAAGGAAATAGCAACTCATTCAGTATTCTTATCTGGAAAATCCCACGGACAGAGGAGCCTAGAGGGCTGCATACAATCCATGGGGTCACAAAGAGTGGGATGTAGCTGAGCTTGCACACACACCTGCTCTTAATTGAGGCCTTGTCCCAGAAGGAAGCTGGGACCCTGCTATGTTGGGGAACCAGCTTGAGAACTCTCCTGGGGTCTCCTTTCCGATGAACTTCAGAGGCCCTTCTGACAAAGAAGGGCTCTCTGGGTTTCATCTAGAGCAAGAAGATAACTTCTGGGCAAACTGACACCATGCTTGGAAGGAAGGGCTTAGAGGCCAGCCCTCAATATAGCAGTTTCCCTCAGTGAAGGCACTGGAGTTTCTGAAAAATTATTCAGAAGCCCACAGCTGGGGATACATTCTTGTTTTCTTTTCTTTTGTTTTTTTGAAAAGTATTTGCTTGTTTATTTGGCCGCGTCAGGTCATTGTTGTGGCACACACTCTTTGATGTTTAGTTGTGGCATGCAGGATCTAGTTCCCTGACCGGGGTTTGACCCTGGGCCCCCTGCATTGGGAGCATGGAGTCTTAGCCACTGGACCACCAGGGAAGTCCCTGGCCTGCATTCTTGTGATAGGAGTTGGCAGTGCTTCAGTCTGCCACCGTGAGCTCAGTGTGCAGAAGCCCACCTCTCATTCTCCTAACCATGGAGGCGGACTCCGTTGGAAGCTCGTTTCTTCTCAGTGATACGAGTAAATATCGGTAGCCCACTGGGGCTTAGGCTTCGATGAGAGTGAGAAGGCACCTCTTTAAATACTTCTGATAGGCCTATGTGAGGGCTCTAGGCCAGCATAGTTAGTGGGGGGAAAAGTAATTGAACATCAGCACTATTTAAGCAAAATCCCAAACCTCGGAGCTGCCCCAAAGGCAAGGAGAAGGGACTGGTTCCATAGCCGTGGGGTGGCAAATTGAGAGAAAAGTATGGGAAGGACTGGGTCAAGAAGCATGAGACTCACTCCAGTTCTGTGAAGGGCTATATGTTTCTGCCCGGCCTTGTGTTCCTGGCTTCACAACTGGGCAAATGCTTAACTACACAGCTGATCGAGGCAGGGTAGAGACTTCATCCTTTGGATGTAGAGAACACATCCTTTATAGATGTATTCAATATATATTCACTAGGTGGGAGGGTGTTTCTTCTCTTTGGGCAGGGCGGAGCCTTGGAAAGGCCTGGACTCTGATAGAATTTGGTGTTTGGGAATTAACGCTGCCTTTGTTTTTCCCTTTGGCCGTGTGCCTAGCGTGTGTCAGTTCCTGGAGCTGTGTCAGAGCCCGGAAGGCGGCTTTGGAGGGGGCCCTGGCCAGTACCCACACCTTGCACCCACGTACGCAGCGGTCAACGCGCTGTGCATCATTGGCACCGAGGAGGCCTATGACGTCATTAACAGGTACAGCCAAAGCCAGCAGGGCTGTGCACCCCGCTGGGCTCCCGTCTGCTGGTGCTGAGCTGACCGTCACCTCCTTCCCTTCTCAGAGAGAAGCTTCTCCAGTATTTATACTCGCTGAAGCAACCCGATGGCTCTTTTCTCATGCATGATGGAGGTGAGGTGGACGTGAGGTGAGTGGGGTTTTTCTCAGGCTGCTGCATCAGCAGATTCTCAGGCTTATCTGCCGTCAGAGATGCCAAACTCAGGGAAGGACACAGGAAATCACCACCTTGTCTCACCAAATGTCACACAGAGAGACGTGTCAGTGACATGGTTCATAATCCTTGCAAATATGGGACGGATGTCCTCAGGGCTCATTGTCACTTGACTTCTTTTGTGTAGATGCCAAATACAAGTGACATAGAAACAAAATCAAATGCTTTTGTTTTAAAAATGAAAAATACATTCGTTTGGCATGAGATGATATACCATAGATGTAACTGTATAGTGTAACATAATCTTTCATCTTTTTGGTATGGGAAGGGAGGAGAAGGCCCAGTGGGGACTTAGTAAATATTTTCTGAATGTATTTGATGAAAGCGTGAGAATGTTTAACACCTGTGTGAGAACTGCTTTGGGCAGTGCAGAAACCATTAGGGGCCAGTGGAGTCTATGAAAAACAGTGGCATTAAATGATTGGAACCAGTTGGCTCAAAATAATATTTTTTTTTCCAAGAATTGTCTGATGTACCTAGCAAGTCGTTTACTCACCTGGCAGGAGTTTCCCTATAAAACATCTAGGGAATTCACTGAATTAGTCATTTCTCACAAGCAGTGGATCATTGAGATATATACCAAATTATTATTGTTTAGTCTGATAAATAGATCGTTATGAGGTTTCTATAGCAAAGCCATCTTATTGCCTATTTGTAAATGTGTTGTCCTCTACACGAGTTGATAAATACTCTGGCTTAACTATTGGTTTGAAAATATAGGGCAAGAAAAAACATGAAGGTTGTGGAGCACAAAACACATTGCAGATAAAAGGATGTAACCTTTATCTGCAGAGACCTTCATGAAGGGTTTTTGTCTATTTGTAACCTGTCTGTTCAAACCATAAAATAAGACTAGGTATCTGGAAACCTGGGTACCTGGAAAACTGTTTCTCTGCTCACAACACCTCTGACCTGAAAGGTGGGGGTGTTTACCCTCATATTAAGGACACTAAGTACCCAGAGTTAGCACAGACCCACAAGACCGTCTGCACTTCAGACAGCAGTCACAGGTAGTGGGTTCCCAGGTTAACCAGTTCTGCCTGATTTGTAAATCAGGGTTCCCCAGACCCCCTTCTCAGTTCAGTAATTTTCCAGGACAGCTCAGAGAACTCAGAAAACATTTTTCTAATACCATTTATTATAAAGGATTCATAAAGATACAAGTGAACAGCCACATGAAGGGGCATACATATAGGATGAGGTCTGGAAAGGTCCTGAGTCTAAGAACTTCTGTTCCCATGATGTTGGGGTGTGACACCCTCCTGAGAGGCACTTGGGTGCAGCCACCAACCCAAAA
Source organism: Neotragus moschatus (assembly GCA_006410615.1). Taxonomy (NCBI): domain Eukaryota; kingdom Metazoa; phylum Chordata; class Mammalia; order Artiodactyla; family Bovidae; genus Neotragus; species Neotragus moschatus. The sequence continues at coordinate 441,841 of SJYA01001547.1, read as the reverse complement.
GCTCCCTGAACTTCATCCAGAGTGTTTTAATGGAGGTTCCATTATGTAGGCATGATTGATTAACTGATTGGCCATTGGTGACTAACTCATTGTCTTCTGGGGAGTGGGGCAGAAAGTTCCAACCCTCTGATCCCATGGTTGGTTCCTCTGGCAGCCAGCCCCCATCCTCCAGGAGTCACCTCAGTAGCATAAACTCAGATATGGTTGAATGGGGCTTGTTATGAATTACAAGACTCTCACCCCATTACTTAGGAAAAAGTCCACTAGTTTTATGATCTCTGTGCCAAAAAGACCAAATAATGTTTCTTACTATCACAATACCCCAGTATCTATTGTTAAAAGATAGACAGGGGCATGTTAAAAATCTTATGAACTTATTTGAGCAAAAAATGATTCGAATAGGGCAGCATCCCATCTCTCAGATAGGAAGGAAGCCCGAGGAGAGCTGTGCACAGTGAGAGACTTCTGTAGGCAGAAGGGAGCGGGGACAAGGGAGTGACTCAGGCGCTTAGAGTGGGCTGGCTGTTGCAAGGCTGCTTTCCTTGAGGGGACGGCAGGGGTGACCGGCAGAGGATCTCACTAGTGCTAATCAGGTGGCTCCTGACTGGTTGGTTGAAGATCCCATTTCTGGGAAAGCGGAAACCATAATGAAGTCTTGGTTTGGTGATGAGGAGTTTAGCATAAGAGACTGCTTTTGGGGCCTCTTTTGTTTTTTAGCACTGTGTATGCCAGTGAGGGCTCCCCACGTGGCTCAGTGGTGAAGAATCCACCTGCCAGTGCCAGGAGATGCAGGAGACGTGTGTTCAATCCCTGGGTCAGGAAGATCCTCTGGAGGAGGAAATGGAAACTCCTTCCAGTATTCTTGCCTGGAAAATTCCATGGACAGAGGAGCCTGATGAGCTATAGTCTGTGGAGTCTCAAAGAATCGGACACAACTTAGCAACTGATCACAATGCCAGTGAAGCCAGTGTAACTATTGAGGAGAAGCAGTATTGTGTTGACATCTTTAGAAAAATATTTAAAGGATGTTTTTCCCCTCTTGGTCACTACATTTTCATCCTGTTCTGCAGATACTCCAAATGTAGCTTTTTAAGGTTTCCTGAGATTATAGGTGAAATCAGACAAACACTGGCAAGATCCCTTTGGCATTTCATCGCTTACCTTTTTCAGATATGATTATTCTCTAACTTATTCATTCTGGTGCTGGTTTCCTTCTGTGTTCTTATTCATATCTGCCAGACAAATGCTAGGAATCTCCTCCAGTAAAATAGGTTTGTTTCTGTAGAGCTCTTTAACCATATGCTTCCTCTGGTAACATCCTGCCATTTGAGCCGTGCTTTACATTTACAGAGGATTAAAGATGTGAACAATGGATGTAGCCTAGCAGGCTGCGTTCCTGTTTGCCTGCTCGGCGTGGTTTCTCGTGCCCCAGTTCCATCGCTTTTCACTTGATTTTCCTTTAATTGTCTTTGCCTGGGAGCATCAGCAGTTACTCCTGAGTGCTGCCAGGCGGATTTGACCTGAAGAGAAGCAGCCATTGACAGGGACATCTGGAGGCTAGCCTGTCTTCTTCTGGGTTAGAACCGACCTCTTGATATTTCAGGCCTGTCACAAGTTCTCGTTTCTGAGATGAGTTTACTCAGACATTCACAGCTCCCATGGACTGCCGCTAATCCAAGCTAACTTGTAGCCAGCACCATCTTTCCCCTCACTTCTTAAGAAAGGAGCAATTGTTTATTCCTGACCTCCTAATCTAGGTTATATAACCTGGCGTATTCTGGGAGGGTAGTGGGGAGATAGCGACCCAGCGTTGGCAAAAGTTTTGGCGACAGAGTGTAGAGTGTGTTTGGGGAAAGAGGAGGTCAGTGTTGTGGAAGTGCGAGGGGTGCAGGCAGAGAGTGAAGCTGGCTGGCCAGGCTGGGGATAGCTTGAGGAGCACTGCAGTCTCCTTGAGAAGTCTGGAGTTTATTTCAAAGGTAGTAGAAGCCACTGACAAGTTTTAAGTAGGGAGTGACATGATCTGATTTGTGTTTTGTTAGAAGTTCTATGGGGAATACATTGGGCTTCCCAGGTGGCTGAGCAGTGAGGAAAACTCCTGCCAATGCAGTTCCATCCCTGTGTCTCATCCCTGTGTCGGGAAGATCCCCCAGAGAAGGAAATGACAATCCACTCCAGTATTCTTGCCTGGGGAATTCCATGGACAGAGGAGCCTGGCAGGCTACAGTTCATAGGGTCGCAAAGACATGATTTAGCGACTAAAAGGAACAAGTGAATGCATTATGGTGCTTTAGTGAAAATCCTCTGGTTTCAGGGCTAGAGGGAGGAAGACTGGACAGGAAACTGACCCAGATTAAGGATGACTTGGATTTGGGTGACAGCAGGAAGCTAGAGGGCAGCTGACAGATTTGAGAGGGTGACGACTGGACAGAGGGACAGAGGAAGCTGATGCTCAAGAAAAGTGTATTTTGTTCACTCATTGCCTCAGTGTGAGATCTGGCAGCAGGTCTCAGGTCTTCCATTTATGAAACAGACCACACTGCTGACTACCTCCCTACCTCAGAAGTTATATTCACATTCAAGAGCAAATACTTTTGAACCCCTTTGTGAGACTCAAGACCTGAGAGGAGTTAGGTCGGACTTTCGAAGTTAGCTTACAGTAGATGATAACACTTGGCAGAAGGGACTCTTGCATGCTTCTGATGTCTGCTGGTTTAACTCAGCCTCTGCTGTGCCTTTGGCCAGTGTCAGCAGGCTGATTAAAATGCTGGGAGGAGAATAATACCTGCAGCTCACTGGAATGCTTCAGTGTGCTTGACTTAGTATTATGTTCATATTGAACAATATGGAAGCTAGACTCTTCTCTCTCCTCTCTTTTGTATTCCTTAGGAGCCCTTAGATAAAGGATCTTGAAAGAAAATAGAACAAACAGGTTTGTCTTCAATATAAAATGAAGCTGAGATGTTGGATGTTTGAAAAGACCGTGTGCTAAGTCGCTTCAGTTGTGTCTGACTCTGCAATCCCATAACTTGTAGCCTGCCAGGCTCCTCTGTCCATGGGATTCTCCAGGCAAGAATGCTGGATTGGGTTGCCATTCCCTATTTGAGGAGATCTTCCCTACCCCGGGATCGGACCTGCATCTGCTACATCTAATGCATTGGCAGGCGGGTTCTTCACCACTAGTGCCACCTGGGAAGCCCATAGTGGAGAAGAAAAGACAGTTTGTACATGTGTTCTATCATAGAGGGAGAAGCTGAAATAAAATGTGTCCTGAGAAGAATTAGGGCTGGCAGGGTGGAATGGCAAGAATTATTCCAAATCAAGTGGAATGTGTCTTTTTTCTATTTAAAGTGCGTGCGTGTGTGTGTGTGTGTGTGTGTGTGTGTGTGTGCGTGCATGTGTGTACTGGAGGGGTGCTTGAAATCAAAACTCTTTTCTCGCTTTAGAAGTCTAAGGAAGGGATCTGAGTAGCTCGTCTCTTCTGGCCCCCCTTGCTTGGTCTGTGCAGCCACGTGGTCTGGCAGCCTGCTTTGGAGGCTGTCTGTTTGAAAGAAATGTGGTTAACCTTTAATGTGGCCATGCCATAAGCATGGCAAGTCCTGGATCTAAGAACAGTGGTGACAGCTGAATGAATGAGCATCTCAGAAATACCTGAATGACAACATGGAATTTTGGGAGCCGTTGTAGGACTTTGAAAGAAGAGCTGAATTCACTGTTGACATAAATTGATATGGCTGTTATTTCGTCTGCTGTAGATTTGACTGTGTGGAGGTAGGGAGAATAGAATGTCATGTTCTTTCTCTGAGACCATGCTGTGAGGAACTTGATCCAAATGGAATGTCGGAGCTCCTGGTTGGAGACCAGGAGTGAGGACAGGTGGTGATTACAGCTTATGAGGCAGAGAGCAATCCACCCAAGAAGTTCAGTGAGCCTTGTTTGAGCTCTTCCTGAGAGTGTGACCCTTGCCCCTCTATTTCTGTCCTTCCAGAAGTGCGTACTGTGCTGCCTCGGTAGCTTCGTTGACCAACATCATCACCCCAGACCTGTTTGAGGGCACTGCTGAATGGATCGCAAGGTGAGAGATGCTGGGATTTGTCCCATTTCTTAGACAGCAGGGGGTCAAGACTTCTGAAAAATAAAGGAAGTGCAGAGGAACCAGAAGGGAATGTAAAATTACAAGAGACACCTTATGGTTGAAAAATTTGACATTTCAAAAATACTTTGAAAGTTTTCTTTTCTCTAGTTTTCTTTAATGTGATTGGCAAGGATCAAAACTCTGGATAAACAGTATTAGTCAGAGTCTAAGTGGATTTAAACCAGTTTGAAGAGAATTTGGAAATATCTCAAAAATGTCCTTGCTGATGACCCCAAAATTCCTCTCCTCCAGAAATTCACACACGTGCATGAGAGAGACATGGGAATCATTTATAATAGTGAATAAAGCTAGAAACGGGTTAAACGTTCATAAGCACAAGATGGATACATGCGTTGTGATGTAGTCACATTAGCATATAATATAGCAATTAAAATGAATAAATTAGAGCTACATGCATCTATGGGTGAATCTCAGAACACTATTGCCCTTGATACTGTTAAACTAGTGTAAAAAAATGTTGAAGAAAACATGCAGGTTGGCACATTGACTGGAAGTCTGAAAACATGCAAAACAATTCTGTATTTTTTATGGCAGGATCACATGTAGTAATATACAAACATGCTGGAAAGAATAAGCACCAAATTTAGGCTGGTGGTTACTTCTGGGAGGAAAGCAAACCAAACGAGATTACAGAAAGTCTGCACTTCTACTCGGGCTTCCTAGATGGCACCAGTGGTAAGGAACCCACCTGCCAGTGCAGGAGACCCAGGTTCAATCCCTAGGTCGGGAAGATCCCCTAGAGGAGGGCACAGCAGCCCACTCCAGTGTTCTGGCCTGGAAAAGCCCATAGACAGAGGAGCCTGGTGGGCTACAGTTTGTAGGGTCCCAAAGAGTTGAACACGACTGAAGTGACTTAGCATGCACACACGCACACTTGTCCTCAGGAGACTTCAGTTGTATCTGTAACTGTTTATTTGTTTAAAATTTTAAAAAAAGAAACCTGAAATGCGTATGGCTAAATCAAAGGTTAGTGTTAGATACACACATGTTCTATATATTATTTGCTATACTTTCCAGGATCCTTCCAATTATCTCATAATTTTTTTTTTTTTAAAAAGGTATAGTAGGTTTATCTGTACTATTGAGGAATTATATCCTAGCTGTATTGTTTTATTTTTTTATATCTTAATTTTTATCAAAGTAGTACTTACTGCTATGAAAATACAATTTTCAGCTAAACCAAACGATATACTATGATCATATTTACTTTTTTTGTATGACTTTTTCCCCCTCTGGAATTAATCATTACCTCCTAATTCCCACATTTTCTGCCAGAGCTATAAAAGTACTCTCACTATGGTCAAACAATTCAGGTGATGTATCAGTTCTCTTTTGTGTATGTGTGTTTGTGTACACGTGTGTGTGCGTGTGTTTTGAGTCGTCTACCCCTGGGCCTCTGCCCTCCTGCTTCAGTCTGGACATATTGATCTCAGCTTGCTGCACAGCAGGCATCCAGAAGCTTCCTTTCAGCATGAAATTCACTTTTCTGCTTTGTTAAAGCCCCAGTCCTCCTTTCTCCTGGTTTACTTACTCATTTGAATGAATCACTTATTTCAACAGATCCCAAAAAAGAGAACTTGGGAGATAGATTTTTAAGATTTTGCAATTATTTTTATTCTAGTCTTACACTTGATGGCTAGTTTATTTGGTTAGAGACTTCTCAATTGAAAACTATAAATTGTATTCCTTCAGATTTTTTAAGCCTTGCTGCATTATCTTATGGCTCCCAGTGTCATTGTTAACAAGGCTGATCATAATGATGGCCAACCTTTACTGAGGACTTCGTATGTAATACTTAATAGTTAGGGAGCTCTAGTTTACACACTGAGAATATAGCCTTTTGAGCTAGACGGCCTGGGTTTGGTTCTTTTTTATACCTTCTGTTTCTCAGTTGAGACTTCCTGTTTTTTCATTCATAACAAGTATATTTTTCTTCATAAAGATAAATATAAAATTATAATATCTGTTTTAAAATTCTTGCCTGGAAATCTCACCATCTGGCTGTCTTGGAGTTGACTTGTCACCTTTTCCTGAGTGCCTGTGTCACGTGGTGTTTGGCTTGTACCCTGGAACATTATGGCTTCCCAGGTGGCACTAGTGGTAAAGAACCCACTTGGCAGTGCAGGAGACATAAGGCACATGGGTTCAATCCCTGGGTCAGGAAGATCCCCTGGAGGAGGGCGTGGCAAGCCACTCCAGTATTCTGGCTTGGAGAATCTCATGGATAGAGGAACTTGGTGGGCTATGGTCCATAGCATTGCAGGGTTAGACATGACTGGAATGACTCAGCTCGCATCACTGGATGCTGTAGAAACTGGAGTCATTAGATTGCTTTAAAGAGTGTTGATCTTTGTCTTCTAGCAGGCAACCATCTTGGTTAGTTGATTGCAGCGGGCAGGGGCTCAGCTCTTGGATCAGTTCTTAAGAAACTCCTTTCAGTTTGTCCAATGCAGGCGTGATTCAGGGTCAGGTAGAAATTTGAGTGAAGTTTAAACGTGGAATTTGGTATTTTCCTTCTCTGACTCTCCTCTTTCTGGGATTCCTCATCAATTTCGGTTATTCTGGTTCTTCTTGCCAGAAATATGGGGCTTTCAGTTTCAGCTGCCTTCCACTGACCTGCTTGCCACTGTTGGGCAACTGTAGCCATTCTCAGGGCAAATCGAGAAAATAGGGAGGAATGAGGGAGAGGTGGGACTGACTTTCAAATCCCCACCTTTTTTCGTTTGCTGAGACTTCAGGAAACAGTTTAAGTGTGTTTTGTCCGAAGCACGTAGTTATTAATATTTGCAGGATTCTGATTGCCTGGGTTTGAAGCCCAGTTTTGTCATTTATTAGCTTAGTGGCCTTGGTCAAGTTGTTTAACTTCCCCATGTCATAGTCTCCATATGCATCAAATGATGGGATATTGAATTTGATATTAAGCTGAAATACAAAGAAATTTAAGTGGTAAAACTTGTTACGGTTTCCACTGTGCGTTACTGCCTCCCAGTCTCCTGTATCCCCAGCCCATTGTCTGTTTCTGTCTTATTTCTCTTATTCTTGCTGTTTGGATAATTCATGAAGATGAGCCATGATAGGATTTTGCTGTTGTTGTTCGTGGTGCTGGGTACTCAGCAGGTATCTTCAGTCTAGAATTGCACGTACTTTACTTCCATGCTTACTAAGAGGTTCCCTTACCTTTTATCTTATAATCCTTCTGTTGAGTTTTTATTTCTGTAATCCTATGTAAAATTTTTCAAAGCTTATTTTTAATCTCCATTTATATAGAAAAAGAACACTTCTTTTTTATGTACTCTCTTGTTCTTGTTTCTGGGATATTTTGTCCTTGCAGTGTTTAGAAAGTTTACTTCTGCTACTTATGTTATTTCCTCCAATTTATTTTTATTTGTTTTATTTCTACGCCATGTTTACATAAAAATCTCTTTCACGTAAGAGCCTTTGCTTAAATGTTTGATGTTCATATTTTAAGAGTCAGGTGCTAGAAAGCTGATGGAGAGCTATGTTTGCCAAAGTGGCCTGGGATCCAGTCATTCATGGGGAATTCTCATATATCAGTGTCCATAGGATTTTTTTGTGGAGAACCTTCCAGATTCCTGGTTATGGTATGAAGCTGGCAGCCAGCTTTGTGAACTCTAGTAGGGGAAGGGGGCTTATCTGGTGGTTCAGCAGTAAAGAATCCACCTTCCAATGCAGGAGATGCAAGTTTGATCCCGGGGTCAAGAAGATCTCTGGAGAAGGCAATGGCAACCCACTCCAGTATTCTTGCCTGGAAAATCCCATGGATGGAGGAGCCTGNAGTAGGGGAAGGGGGCTTATCTGGTGGTTCAGCAGTAAAGAATCCACCTTCCAATGCAGGAGATGCAAGTTTGATCCCGGGGTCAAGAAGATCTCTGGAGAAGGCAATGGCAACCCACTCCAGTATTCTTGCCTGGAAAATCCCATGGATGGAGGAGCCTGGCAGGCTGCAGTCCATGGGGTTGCAAAGAGTCAGACATGACATGGTGACTCAGCAACAACAAAGGCAGGGAAAGGGGTTGGGAGTGCTTTTGCTCAGGTCATAGGCTTCCACTTCATCCTCCTGCTCAGTACAGTACCTCCACCTGCTCTCACTGTGCTGGAAATCCTGGAATTCACACTTCTTGATGAAGCCCCTGCAACCTCCCATCTGCTGGGTACCTGGAGGTCTAACTGAGTCTCTTTATCAACTTACCACCAGTCAACTCAGTTAAAAACCTTCCCACTTTAGGAGTAGCTTATGTCCCTCAGCTTGTCATCGGAGAATATCACCTTGCTTTCTGTTGCTTCATCTCTCCTTTCCTCTGAGGACTGGTGTAGGTTTCTCGGCTCTGTTAAGTCAGTTACTTCTTATCTTCATCCTTCTCCAGCTTTCACAATTTTGTTATTTCCTGTCTATATATCCTCTTCTATTCTCCTTATCCTTATGGGTTTATCCTTTTTAAAAATTCCTTTACTTTCATTTTACCAGGCTTTTTTCAATCCGTTATATTTAGCTAGAAGAAACTCCCAAAGAATTTTGCTAAATTGCTCTCATCCATGTGAAAACAAAGGGATGGAAAGTGGAATGTGTAAATAAATGCATATTGTGTGTGCTTTAAAGCTGAGTTAAGAAAAGTTAAGAAAAAAAAATTAAGAGGTCCCTTGCATATTCTTCACTCATCAGACCTTTCAAACTTGAGCTGTTCATATGCTCCAGATGTGTTGGAGAGAAAATTTGGATTGTGTGTCTTTGGGTGGCCATGGGGTTGAGAGATGGAGGATGCTGAAGAAGCTATTCAGGGGGCAGCAGCCAGTTTCTGACTCTGCTGTGAACTCCCTAGGCCTCGGTTTAGTTCAGTTCAGTCACTCAGTCGTGTCTGACTCTTTGTGACCCCGTGGACTGCAGCACGCCAGGCCTCCCTGACCAACTCCCCGAATTTACTCAAAGTCATGTTCATTGAGTCGGTGATGCCATCCAACCATCTCATCGTCTGTCGTCGCTTTCTCCTCCTGCTTTTCATTTTTCCAAGCATCAGGGTCTTTTCAAACCATTCAGCTCTTTGCATCAGATGGCCAAAGTATTGGAGTTTCAGCTTCAACATCAGTCCTTCCAATGAATATTTAGAACTGATTTCCTTTAGGATGGACTGGTTGGATCTCCTTGCAGTCCAAAGGACTCTCAAGAGCCTTCTTCAACACCACAGTTCAAAAGCATCAATTCTTTGTCATTCAGCTTTCTTTATAGTCCAACTCTCACATCCATATATGACTACTGGAAAAACCATAGCTTTGACTAGACAGACCTTGGTTGGCAAAGTAACGTCTCTGCTTTTTAATATGGTGTCTAGGTTGATCATAACTTTTCTTCCAAGAAGCAAGCGTCTTTTAATTTCATGGCTGCAATCACCATCTGCAGTGATTTTTGAGCCCCCCTCCCCAAATAAAGTCTGTCACTGTTTCCACTGTTTCCCCATTTATTTGCCATGAAGTGATGGGACCAGATGCCATGATCTTAGTTTT
>SJYA01001547.1:353820-430813 GCA_006410615.1 Neotragus moschatus | reverse complement strand
TGAGAATATAGCCTTTTGAGCTAGACGGCCTGGGTTTGGTTCTTTTTTATACCTTCTGTTTCTCAGTTGAGACTTCCTGTTTTTTCATTCATAACAAGTATATTTTTCTTCATAAAGATAAATATAAAATTATAATATCTGTTTTAAAATTCTTGCCTGGAAATCTCACCATCTGGCTGTCTTGGAGTTGACTTGTCACCTTTTCCTGAGTGCCTGTGTCACGTGGTGTTTGGCTTGTACCCTGGAACATTATGGCTTCCCAGGTGGCACTAGTGGTAAAGAACCCACTTGGCAGTGCAGGAGACATAAGGCACATGGGTTCAATCCCTGGGTCAGGAAGATCCCCTGGAGGAGGGCGTGGCAAGCCACTCCAGTATTCTGGCTTGGAGAATCTCATGGATAGAGGAACTTGGTGGGCTATGGTCCATAGCATTGCAGGGTTAGACATGACTGGAATGACTCAGCTCGCATCACTGGATGCTGTAGAAACTGGAGTCATTAGATTGCTTTAAAGAGTGTTGATCTTTGTCTTCTAGCAGGCAACCATCTTGGTTAGTTGATTGCAGCGGGCAGGGGCTCAGCTCTTGGATCAGTTCTTAAGAAACTCCTTTCAGTTTGTCCAATGCAGGCGTGATTCAGGGTCAGGTAGAAATTTGAGTGAAGTTTAAACGTGGAATTTGGTATTTTCCTTCTCTGACTCTCCTCTTTCTGGGATTCCTCATCAATTTCGGTTATTCTGGTTCTTCTTGCCAGAAATATGGGGCTTTCAGTTTCAGCTGCCTTCCACTGACCTGCTTGCCACTGTTGGGCAACTGTAGCCATTCTCAGGGCAAATCGAGAAAATAGGGAGGAATGAGGGAGAGGTGGGACTGACTTTCAAATCCCCACCTTTTTTCGTTTGCTGAGACTTCAGGAAACAGTTTAAGTGTGTTTTGTCCGAAGCACGTAGTTATTAATATTTGCAGGATTCTGATTGCCTGGGTTTGAAGCCCAGTTTTGTCATTTATTAGCTTAGTGGCCTTGGTCAAGTTGTTTAACTTCCCCATGTCATAGTCTCCATATGCATCAAATGATGGGATATTGAATTTGATATTAAGCTGAAATACAAAGAAATTTAAGTGGTAAAACTTGTTACGGTTTCCACTGTGCGTTACTGCCTCCCAGTCTCCTGTATCCCCAGCCCATTGTCTGTTTCTGTCTTATTTCTCTTATTCTTGCTGTTTGGATAATTCATGAAGATGAGCCATGATAGGATTTTGCTGTTGTTGTTCGTGGTGCTGGGTACTCAGCAGGTATCTTCAGTCTAGAATTGCACGTACTTTACTTCCATGCTTACTAAGAGGTTCCCTTACCTTTTATCTTATAATCCTTCTGTTGAGTTTTTATTTCTGTAATCCTATGTAAAATTTTTCAAAGCTTATTTTTAATCTCCATTTATATAGAAAAAGAACACTTCTTTTTTATGTACTCTCTTGTTCTTGTTTCTGGGATATTTTGTCCTTGCAGTGTTTAGAAAGTTTACTTCTGCTACTTATGTTATTTCCTCCAATTTATTTTTATTTGTTTTATTTCTACGCCATGTTTACATAAAAATCTCTTTCACGTAAGAGCCTTTGCTTAAATGTTTGATGTTCATATTTTAAGAGTCAGGTGCTAGAAAGCTGATGGAGAGCTATGTTTGCCAAAGTGGCCTGGGATCCAGTCATTCATGGGGAATTCTCATATATCAGTGTCCATAGGATTTTTTTGTGGAGAACCTTCCAGATTCCTGGTTATGGTATGAAGCTGGCAGCCAGCTTTGTGAACTCTAGTAGGGGAAGGGGGCTTATCTGGTGGTTCAGCAGTAAAGAATCCACCTTCCAATGCAGGAGATGCAAGTTTGATCCCGGGGTCAAGAAGATCTCTGGAGAAGGCAATGGCAACCCACTCCAGTATTCTTGCCTGGAAAATCCCATGGATGGAGGAGCCTGGCAGGCTGCAGTCCATGGGGTTGCAAAGAGTCAGACATGACATGGTGACTCAGCAACAACAAAGGCAGGGAAAGGGGTTGGGAGTGCTTTTGCTCAGGTCATAGGCTTCCACTTCATCCTCCTGCTCAGTACAGTACCTCCACCTGCTCTCACTGTGCTGGAAATCCTGGAATTCACACTTCTTGATGAAGCCCCTGCAACCTCCCATCTGCTGGGTACCTGGAGGTCTAACTGAGTCTCTTTATCAACTTACCACCAGTCAACTCAGTTAAAAACCTTCCCACTTTAGGAGTAGCTTATGTCCCTCAGCTTGTCATCGGAGAATATCACCTTGCTTTCTGTTGCTTCATCTCTCCTTTCCTCTGAGGACTGGTGTAGGTTTCTCGGCTCTGTTAAGTCAGTTACTTCTTATCTTCATCCTTCTCCAGCTTTCACAATTTTGTTATTTCCTGTCTATATATCCTCTTCTATTCTCCTTATCCTTATGGGTTTATCCTTTTTAAAAATTCCTTTACTTTCATTTTACCAGGCTTTTTTCAATCCGTTATATTTAGCTAGAAGAAACTCCCAAAGAATTTTGCTAAATTGCTCTCATCCATGTGAAAACAAAGGGATGGAAAGTGGAATGTGTAAATAAATGCATATTGTGTGTGCTTTAAAGCTGAGTTAAGAAAAGTTAAGAAAAAAAAATTAAGAGGTCCCTTGCATATTCTTCACTCATCAGACCTTTCAAACTTGAGCTGTTCATATGCTCCAGATGTGTTGGAGAGAAAATTTGGATTGTGTGTCTTTGGGTGGCCATGGGGTTGAGAGATGGAGGATGCTGAAGAAGCTATTCAGGGGGCAGCAGCCAGTTTCTGACTCTGCTGTGAACTCCCTAGGCCTCGGTTTAGTTCAGTTCAGTCACTCAGTCGTGTCTGACTCTTTGTGACCCCGTGGACTGCAGCACGCCAGGCCTCCCTGACCAACTCCCCGAATTTACTCAAAGTCATGTTCATTGAGTCGGTGATGCCATCCAACCATCTCATCGTCTGTCGTCGCTTTCTCCTCCTGCTTTTCATTTTTCCAAGCATCAGGGTCTTTTCAAACCATTCAGCTCTTTGCATCAGATGGCCAAAGTATTGGAGTTTCAGCTTCAACATCAGTCCTTCCAATGAATATTTAGAACTGATTTCCTTTAGGATGGACTGGTTGGATCTCCTTGCAGTCCAAAGGACTCTCAAGAGCCTTCTTCAACACCACAGTTCAAAAGCATCAATTCTTTGTCATTCAGCTTTCTTTATAGTCCAACTCTCACATCCATATATGACTACTGGAAAAACCATAGCTTTGACTAGACAGACCTTGGTTGGCAAAGTAACGTCTCTGCTTTTTAATATGGTGTCTAGGTTGATCATAACTTTTCTTCCAAGAAGCAAGCGTCTTTTAATTTCATGGCTGCAATCACCATCTGCAGTGATTTTTGAGCCCCCCTCCCCAAATAAAGTCTGTCACTGTTTCCACTGTTTCCCCATTTATTTGCCATGAAGTGATGGGACCAGATGCCATGATCTTAGTTTTCTGAATGTTAAGTTTTAAGCCAACTTTTTCACTCTCCTCTTTCACTTTCATAGGAAGCTCTTTAGTTCTTTGCTTTCTGCCATAAGAGTGGTGTCATCTGCATATCTGAGGTTATCAGGCCTCTCTGAAAAAGGCCTCTGAATTCCCAAGGCCTCTCCTTTAATGAGAGGTGCCTGGAAGACAGGAAGTACTACAGATTCCTTTTTCTTCCACCCAGAAGTTGGATTAAGTGCTCATTGACCTGTATAACTGTGAGGATTTGTGAGGCAGATACACCTGTAGGGAATGTGACTCTATATACACGTCTGTAGATCATTGGAAGTAAAGTTCTATGTTATATGAAAATATATAGGAAGGAAAATTTCTTTATATCACAGATGAAACAGGTTTATTAAGACATGTAAAAAGAAAATCTAAAGTCACCAACCACTCATGTTTCTTATCTTTCCAGAATTCCAGAAAAATCATGCAGTACATTATCATTTTATGACTTTTTCATGTAATGTATTTGGAACATTTTAAAGTATACTTCTGTAATGTCATTTTAAATGACTATATAGTATTCTGTTGTATGGATATATCATAATTTATATAACCAGTCCCTTACTGTTGAGTTTCTGAGTTTCTAACATTTCACTATTATAAATGGGGATACAATAAACATTCTTATAATCTGGGCACATTCATACTTACTTTGTAGAATTAATTCCCAGAAAGTGAAAAGTGAAAATGAAAGTTGCTTAGTCGTGTCTGACTGTTTGCTACCCCATGGACGGTAACAATGGGGTATGGTCTATGGAATTCTCTAGGCCAGGATACTGGAGTGGGTAGCCTTTCCCTTCTCCAGGGCATCTTCCTAACCCAAGGATTGAACCCGGGTCTCCTGCATTGCAGGTGAGTTCTTTACCAACTGAGCTATTAGAGAATCCCTTTAATTCCTAGAAATGACCCTAATATTGCTGAGCCAAAGAGTATTAAGTTTTTATGACTAGAAAATAGTCATATTTTCTATATTATCTTACATTATCTAATTATCTTATAATCCCAATAATTGTTATAGTAATAATTTGAAAATATAAGAACTTGTAATTTGGAGAAATAAATTTACTTTGGATAGCTATAAAGGTATATATGTTCATTCTGGAAGCATTTTAAAAACACAGAAAAATAAAGAGGAAAGGTATCAGCAATAGATTTGTATTAAAAGATAACCATCATTAGCAGTTATTTTTCAATTTTATTTTAACCTGATGGGTATCACAGTATACATATGATTTTATAACTCTTTCCAAAAAGTAATGATTTGAGGTTCTATGTTTGTTCATTAGTAGAGACTATGTTTCCCGTTTTTTTTTTTTTTGAGGAAAGTGTGAAAGTCACTCAGTCATGTCCAACTCTTTGCAACCCCATGAACTATACAGTCCATGGAATTCTCCAGGCCGGAATACTGAAGTAGGTAGCCGTTCCCTTCTCCAGGGGATCTTCCCAGCCCAGGGATCAAACCCAGGTTTCCCACATTGCAGGTGGAGGAAAAGGCATTTCTAAAAGTTAATCAGCTGGCATCTTTCCATTCATAGTGCAATTTTTAAAATAGAATTCAGTTCAGTTCAGTTGCCTAGTCGTGTCGAAAAGAGTTGATTTATAAGTTGTGTTTCAGGTGTACAGCAAATTAATTCCATTATATATATATATATTCTTTTTCATATTCTTTTCCATTATAGTTTATCACAAGATACTGAATATAGTTGCAGCAGTTTGTGCCTTAAGCTGAGCCACTTCACTCTTTGCCATCCAGGGTGCTCATTGGTTGACACTCAGTCAGGTTTTCTCGACCTCCTCCCAGGTGTCAGAATTGGGAAGGTGGGATTGGCGGGGTACCGGGAATGGAAGCCCATGGCGGCTACACGTTCTGTGGCCTGGCTGCACTGGTCATCCTCAAGAAGGAGCGCTCCTTGAACTTGAAGAGCTTACTAGTAAGTACTTGGTGATCTGTCTTCCCCTCAGGCCCCAGGCCCCTGGGCTGTGACTGCTCGGACATGCTGGTTTCAGGGACGTTTGTCTGTGTGAAGAGCTAGCAGTTCCTACCTTGAGCTCTGGGCTGACAGTCGTGTAACAAAGCTTTAGATGCAGTTGTTGGATCACCCAGCACTGTTACGAGAGAGTGCAGGGGGTGAACATCTGCTCTCGGTCTTGGCTCCCTTCTTCCTGCCTTTCCTTCTTCCTGCTCTGAACCTTCTACATTGTGTGTTAGGCCAACCCCAGAGCCTTCTGGAGTCCCTCAGACATCTGGGGAGAGCCACAGTACCTGCCTCCTACTTCTAGGAGAGTATAGCTTCAGTCTCTTAAAACTAGAGGTTTTCACGTGTCTTAGAAAGATTCTCCTGGGAGAAGAAGTTATGAGAAGAGCTTTTATTACTCTCTGCACCATGTGAGTGTTTAGTAGCTACCTTTACACTGGTCACAGCTGGGAATACACGGAGCGGGTGGCCCAGGCATTTATGTCTCAACTCCAAGCTCCTGCCCATTATTCAGAGTGAACTCATTATCCAGAGCGCAGTCAGCTTCAGGGGCTTGTTAGATTGCAGCTAAATTATCACTGGAGGCCTGGTATACCCCCACACACAGCCACCAAGGAGCTGTCTTTGGTGAAGCTTTTACTCTCTGATCGTGACCTCAAAGCAAATCAGCTGCAAATGACATTCGTCTCCTCTCCCTAAGTTCAGATGTCAGGTTGCCATTGTAGGAACTGTTGTGAGACCCATCATGGGGTCCCAAGAGAGTTTATATTTTTCCCCGTATGATATGACCAGCGAGTGGCATTTTGTCTTGGCCTTTAGGAAGCCTCCTCCTGTAGCATCCTCTTCTTGAAGGTTCTTAAAGCCTGAACGGTTTATGCCCAAATGCTCAACTTTATGCAAAGACTTAGAGTTTATCAGACATTTAAAAACTTGATCACTAACAATGTGTGAAACATAAAAGCCCCATCTCCCAGGCAGAAATAAGAAATAAGCAGATGTCTCAGTTCCAGTAACGGTGTTCTGGATTTGAACCCTTTCTCTGCCACTTCATGGCCATGTGACCTTGGGAGAATTATCTAATCTGTTTTAACTTCAACTATTTTTCTCCATAAGGTTGAGGTAATAGTTCTTTGAAGGTCAGAGAAGATAATATACATAAAGCAGCCTGGCATGTAGTAGGTGCATCCTTCTTACCCAAACTGCTCCCTCCCTTCTGTTTGCTCTGGGAGAACTAGGACCCATATCTGAAGGATTTTATGAATTCATATAGCCAAGGGAAACAGAATAAATCCATGGGCTTAGGCACTGAAAAAAATTATTTAGTCGGGCTTATAAACATTTAATCTGTGGGGTAAGCAAAAATGAAGAATGGACTCCCTACTGTAGTGCCTGTTTTCTTGAGTCATGCTTCGCCTACTTTCATTAGATGGCATCAGTCCTAAAGCACTGGTTCATGTAAGACTGACGGCGGATATATTAGTGTGTGTACCTGCAGTGCAGTGTTTTTTGTCTTTCTAAGAATTTTAGGATTGTGACTCTATGGGTGGTGTTGCCTTGAACAGGGATATAATCTAAACTCTCTAGTTGTTAATTAAAGGAGGCCTGGATTGGTTCTTCCAAAGGGGGTCCTCAGTGACTCATTTCAGGAATTCAGTGTAGTAAAACGTAGATCCAGGGGAATACCCTCCTCTGTACCTTTCAGTTTGGTAAAGCAGCTCCTTGAGATCCTGGCTGGTGGCTGCGACTGTCTTGAGGGGCTGGGAGGGACATGGAAATATTATCTGCTCAGCAAGTTGGTCTGCTCATTCCTGAGGCCAAGCCCTTGACTATCTTGGTGTTCGAAGTAGAGTGTGTTTAGAAAACTTGGAGATAAGGGAGGAACGTTATCACGTGTAAGAGCCATTTTACAGGTTCAGGGTAAAGGCTCTTCTGTCAGCCAGCCAGTTTGCCCTGGAGCAGCAGAGTGGCTAGAGCCCATGGAGCCATCCTCGTTCGCCAGGGCTAGTGGCTTCTGCCCCTGGTTCTGCAGCGGCCAAGGGCTATGCTAAGAAACCTGAGGTGAATTTCCTTGCCCAAAATGGTGTGAAATCATCTGATGACCCGTGGCACAAAATTCCATTTATTTGCTTTTAATAAACTTCCCTGAGCAAGGAAAGTGAATAGAAATGAGCCACCGGTGCTCTGGCCTGAAACTTCCCAGTTACATCTTGTTTATTAAGAGGCATTATTGCAGGTTTCCTTCCAGGCCAGGCTGGCCCCTTTGTTCTTTCAGCACCAGAACCCTCTTGGAACCCAGGACAGGTGGTTAGTTGTCTGTTAAGCCCTGAGCAGGAATTCGTGTTGGTTGCCTCCAGAGAGTTAAACTAGCTGTTGCAGTGTAGAGCCCTCTGTGACGTTGAGGGCAAGGATGTCTGAAGTCAAAGCAAGGGAACGGGAGCTGAGAAGCCAAAACCTGGGAACGCTCCCTCCCAGACCAGCCTCTGGAGAGCTGGCTGGATCACGTGTCTCTTTTAACCTCTGGCGCCAATCTGTTCTCTGTCTCATGCTCAGCAATGGGTGACAAGCCGGCAGATGAGGTTTGAAGGTGGATTTCAGGGCCGCTGCAACAAACTGGTGGACGGCTGCTACTCCTTCTGGCAGGCGGGTCTCCTGCCCCTGCTTCACCGCGCGCTGCACGCCCAAGGTGAGCCCGGGGTGCTGGCGGGGCCGGCGGCTCCCCTCGGCTGCTGACCGAGTCGGAGGCCAGGGCACTTGGTTAGAGGGGTTGAAACAGGCTCTGTCCATCCTGGATTTTGAGTACCCAGTGTGGACCCTCCCACCCTAGGCACGCGTGTGCCAGCTAGGATTTCGTCCTTGGGTTCAGAGGTCACTGCTGCTTCACACCGGCTGTGGCAGGTGGGGGAGGTGGGCGCCTGGCTGCATGATGACTGCCACCTCAGCTGAGTGTGAAGCCACAGGTTCCCATGCTGAGCGTTGTGTGAGTCATACCAGACTGAAAACCCACACTGTGCACATGGTCACAGCAGTGCCAAAAAGGCAGAAAGAACCCCTGGAGCAAAGACCCACCGTGCCAGGCTGGCTGTGCGCGGCTGCCATTAGAAGCGTCGTATTTTAAATTCACTGAAGAATCCTGGATGCAGGTTAGTACTGCCTCCCCACCCCCAACCCCCGCACCGCTGGAGTAGAGAGACCTAGGTTCATCATCTCTGTGGGACCTCAGAGGGGAATGCAAATCCAAGCAGGGAAATAGAGAGCAAATTTCTGGGAGCCTTCCCTTGTTACCTCTCAAAATCTCAGGCCACCACCTGAATCATCTTTCTCATTTACTTCATGTGAGAACAGGAAGGAAACCGGTGGGAGAGGGAGGTCGTGGCAGCCCTGCCGCATGCTGACCAGTCTCAGAGCATGAGCCCTTGGCCCAGAAGAAAGCTTAGTAGTTGGGTTATTCTTTGCTCAAATGTAGAGATACGATTCTTTTCTATTGCCCCCATCCTCCCTCCCACCCGCTTGCCGAACACGCAACTTTCTCTTGTTTGGCTGTTTGTTCCTGAGTCCCTTGCATTAGTTTCTTATTTGAAGTAAACCGAGGCTCTCTCCTGTGTGTCCGTCACCCCACCCTTCCTGTCGTGGCCTGTCCTAAGATTCCTCTGCCTAGAGCCCAGGTTTCAAGGTGATGAGCTGAGGCCTCCCGCTGACTCTGGAGCCTGCATGGTCTCTGCTTTGGACACTATAGTAGGAAATCAGAAATTCCCTGAGAGTCCAATGTTTCAAAACAAGAAATAACTTGGGGTTTTAGTGATCTCTGTTTTTGGAACTGGTGAGGTCAAACCTTTGGTAATACCCTCCACCTTTCACAAGCCTGTCCCTGGAGGGGATAAGAGGCAGTCATTCTGTAGCTGCCAGGAGAATCTGGTGGGAGAGTAATAGGAGCCCTACCTGCCCAAGTCTTCACAGGGTCCCTGCTTTACATTTAGCTTTTTATAGCACAAGTTTTGGAGGATTGGTCATATTTCCACATTTGTCTGTGGAAGAAAGTCAGTTGTTTGTGAATTTTGGTGCTTCTAGCTTTTTTCACTCCCTAGGAGGAGGCCCATATTAGGCCTGTAGCTCACTTCTCAGCAAATAGTGGACTTGGACCAGGCAGGGATCTGGGAGGAAGTTTTGAGTGGTGGAGAAAATTCTGATGTTGGGAATCAGAAGGAGATGCAATGTAGAAAGATATTCACAATATACTGTAGTCAAAATTAAGTTTCAAAGCAGTATGTATGCAATTCACCCAGGAAGTCCCAGGAAACATACTTTTAAAGTTCTATATCCCACTGTTCAGTTCAATGCAGTTGCTTAGTCGTGTCCGACTCTTTGCGACCCCATGGCCTGCAGCACGCCAGGCCTCCCTGTCCATCACCAACTCCCGGAGTTTACTCAAGCTCATGTCCTTTGAGTCGGTGATGCCATCCAACCTTCTCATTCTCTGTCATCCCCTTCTCCTTCTGCCTTCAATCTTTCCCAGCATCAGGGTCTTTTCAAATGAGTCAGTTTTTCGCATCAGGTAGCCAAAGTATTGGAGTTTCAGCTTCAACATCAGTCCTTCCAATGAATATTCAGGACTGATTTCCTTTAGGATGGACTGGTTGGATCTCCTTGCAGTCCAAAGGACTCTCAGGAGACTTCTCCAACACCACAGTTCTTTTACCATGTGTATTACTTTTATTTTAGTAAGTGAACAAATATGTTTTTCGAAGGTGACGATGCTGACACTGATAATTAAAACGTACCGTGGGGCCAGCACACCGTGGCACATGAACCCAGGCCGTCCCTGGCTCAGCGAGTGGTCATCAGGCCGTCAGTAGTCNGACTTCTCCAACACCACAGTTCTTTTACCATGTGTATTACTTTTATTTTAGTAAGTGAACAAATATGTTTTTCGAAGGTGACGATGCTGACACTGATAATTAAAACGTACCGTGGGGCCAGCACACCGTGGCACATGAACCCAGGCCGTCCCTGGCTCATCGAGTGGTCATCAGGCCGTCAGTAGTCCATGACGTGGCTGCCTTAGGCATAGAAGACAGTATTTGAGTAGAAGAATGAATTATTATTAATATATTTTAAATGTCCAATGCTAAGTCACTTTTTTTTTGTGGAGCAGTAAGACCGCAGCAGGCCTGCGAGTTTCTGTTTGGATTGATAGTTACTAGTTGCTGGCTTGGGAGTACTCCATAGTTGTCCACCTGCAAGACTGAGCTCCATGTGGCTGTACCTGTCAGTTACTGTTGGAAAAGCTTTTGATTTCTCAGATAAAAGGAGCCTTTGAAATGCAAAATGACATTAAAATGGGTATCTGTATTTTAAGGGAAAGGGATAAAGGATTTAAAAGGCACAGTTATCACCCTCTAATCATATCTCCTTTTATCCCTCTGTGATTATGTGTGTTGATGTGCGAATTCAGGATCTCAGGAAGTTCTTGTCGAGTTTATGACCTTTGAGGAATGTAGGAGGTAACCGCAACACTATAATCTATTTAATAATAAACATAGCATTTTCTTCTCAGTTTCCAGTTTTAGCGATAGGTTATCATTTACCTTAAGGTAACAGTCTTTTATTTATTATAGGATATGAAATAAAGGTATATTTTATACTAATGTTTCATACAGTTAATCCCAAAGTTTGATAAATATGCTTTTTAAAATAACAGCTTTCTTGAGATATAATATACATGCTGAACAATCTACTGATTTGAAGTGTACAATTTAGTAGTTTTTAGTGTTTTCAGAGTTGTGCAACCACCCCTTCGATCAGTTTTAGAATTTGCACGTACTCCCCCACCCTGCCCCCCTGCACTGTGCCTCAATCCCTGTGCCCATTGAATGTGCTTCTTAAAAGAAGAAATCACAAAGGAAAATTTAACAGTGTCATTATGGCATATAGGTAAACAATATTTATGTAATTTAAAAAAACCATTTAGCCAAAAAGTGGAGCAAAAAGGGAGAAATAAGTATACCATATGATACAGATAAAGGGTAAATATAGTTACAAGTTAGGTTAATAAAATCGACTCTTGTATCTCAGAAGACAAAGGATACTTTCAAAAGGAAGTACAACTAGTAAGCAAGTTATGAAAAAACTTCACCCTAATTAGTAATTAAAAGCAAGATAAATGAGTAGGGACTCTTTCTTTTTAACATTTTAAATGCTGAAAACTTTCCATATATGGTGTTTTATTTTTATTTTATACTGAAGCATAGTTGATTGATTGTGTTAGTTTCAGGTGTATGGCAAAGTGATTCAGTTATACACGCATCACTGAGAACTTTTTAAAAGTAACCAACGCTGGAGGTAGTACAGGAAGAATCTTAAATTTTACTGGCAGCTATATAAAGTCTTAAAGCAGTTTATCAGTCTCTATGAAAAGCCTCAAAAATGTTTATTCTTTTTTAACTGAATCATTCCACTCCTTGAATATATTTCAAGAAAATAATCCTATACATAGAGAAGATTTACAGAGGTGTTTACTGCGGCATTTTTTATGATTGCAAGGAACTGGAAACAGCCTTGGCAACAAGTACGCTAGAGAGAAGTCCCATCATATCTGTGTGTGTCTCCTACAGCGCTGTGCTCACAAGTGGAGAAAGAACAAAGAGGAAAGTAATTATGATACTGTGAGCACTTCAGGAAGCATGTGTCCTGGGCTGAGCACAAGAAGGGGGCCCTGACTGTGCTCCTCTTCCTTAGGCTCAGTTCCCGTGTGCCTCTTCCAGTGTGAGCATCTCAGGGGCCGGGCGGGACTTGAGCTTTGAAGATGAGTGGCTTTTGTATGCGGCCCCCAAACATCAGACGACCGTGCACTGCATCCAGGGCTCAACCCGGGAGATGGCGGTCATTTTCCAACTGCCCCCATCTCTCCTCCCATCTCTCATTTAAGAAATCTGGCAATGATTATTTTCTGTAGTAGTCTATGTATATGAATATTCCAAAATGAACTCTTTTGGAAAGTTCTTTTTATGTACCACATTTGCTATAAACGTTGATGAATTTTTACCATAGAAGAATCTCTACGCATATATGTGCGAGTTTGGGTCCAGTGCCTATATTGATGCCGTTACATGTGTCCACTTATGAAATACTCTGTGGATTTTCAGAATGATGGTTATGAAGATTATGTAGCAGAACAGAAAAGTGTATGCCTCTAGAGTTAAATGAAAGACATAATCATATGTCTCTCATACCTGTATAGAAAATATCATACCTGTATAGAAAAATGCATAAAACAAAAAAAGACAGAAAGAAAAATTAGCTTTCAGTTGCCATTTACAGGGTGTTCACTACCTTTGTAGCCCAGGCATCAAAATATAAAATTGACCAAAGACTTCATGCACATCCTATATGTGTATTTTTAAAAACAGTTCTCATATAAATGTTTCTCTGCACATCTGCTGGGTGGTAATTTGTCCCTCCTCCCCTGATAACCGTGTCCACAGATTCTCTGACTGCTGGTTGAACTTCAGAGTAAAAAAGCTCAGTTGGTGGCCAGTACTTTAGTATTATCACCAGAATCCCAGTTTCTGCTTAGACTATCATATGATGCAGGAGGGCGGTTATTAGAATTCTTCTTAGAGAAACTTTTTGAGCCAAGAGACTAGCTGGAGAATTCCCTTTAGAGAGGGATTAAATTCAGGCTAAGAGAAGTGGAAGCAACAGCCAGTATGACCCCTGTTGAAGTTCTCTCGGCTAATCAAGAGTCTGGTTGACAAGAGAGACGCGCTAGAGGAAAAGTCTTAAGAAGCCCAAGGGGAGGAATGGTGAACCAGTCAGGCGCATTAGCAGAGGTCAGTGTGGAAAGCTGAGCTAAAAAGCTCATCTGTGTCTGCAAGGGATGTGGTTTAGAACTGCCGGCCAAGGTAAGGAGAAGGAGGCGCTTCAGGGAAAGCCAAGTGCTGCTCTGACCTGCTGCTCTCTGACCCATTTTGAGGTTCCAGAGAAGGGATGTGTCCCAAGAATGTGATTTTCAAGATTAGTCCAAGCAGAGTGGGGGGAATCCTTGACTTCCTATTGGATCACAAAATACAGAGTGGGCACTGATCTCCGCCGGACGTCTCCCAGGCCCGGGCACGCACTGACCCTTTGTCTTCTGCAGGTGACCCTGCCCTCAGCATGAGCCGCTGGATGTTTCACCAGCAGGCCCTGCAGGAGTACATCCTGATGTGCTGCCAGTGCCCCACTGGGGGGCTTCTGGACAAACCTGGCAAGTGAGTGCCTTGTCTCTGGGGAGGGTGGGGCGAGGGGTCTGAGCACACAGGCCTGCTCAGACCCGGACGGGGCAGCCCTTTCCGTGCAGCTGCTTAGTGCCCACAGGGTGTGGGAGCAGCCAGCACGGAGCAGCCCTGTCCACCACGCGTCCATCCTGCGTTTCCAGCTCCCTCCTTTTCCTGGCTGACCTGTACCTCCTTACCAGTTAGGTGAACAGATTGCTGCGTGGGTAATGTTTCTTTCCTCTTTTATTTAACCAAATTGACCTAAATAGAACAGGATACAGGGTTTTAAAACTGCTGGGTGTCACGCTGTTGTTTAGTCACTAGGTCAAGTCCGACTCTTTGCGACCCCAAGAACTGCAACACGCCAGGTTTCCCTGTGCTTCACCATCTCCTGGAGTTTGCTTAAATTTGTGTCCATCGAGTCAGTGATGCCATCCAACCATCTCACCCTCTGTCGTCCCCTTCTCCTCCTGCCCTCAATCTTTCTCAGCATCAAGGTCTTTTCCAGTAAGTTGGCTCTTCATATCAGATGGCCAAAGTATTGGAGCTTCAGCTTCAACATCAGTCCTTCCAGTGAATAGTCAGGGTTGATTTCCTTTAGGATTGACTGATCTCCTTGCTGTCTGAGGGACTCTCAAGAATGTCATAAACAGAGATTATAATCACAGCTTTCATAGAGTAGATTGAACACCTTTAGGTGCCATACTGAACGAAAAAGGGAAGCCAGTCAAGTCCTATTCCCTTTGCTGCTCACTCCCCTCATCCCCACACCTGCCCCCCTCCCTGCCCCCTGCACACACACACACACACACACACAGATACAAATACATCCTGTCTCCTCCTGCATGCATCCAGGGGAAGGCTCAGCTGAGGGCTGGCCCCCAGCAATTTACCCATTTGTAAATTTTGACCCATTTGAAGAAAGAATTTGACCCATTTCTAGAAATTTTGGTGTGGGGTTTTTTT
This sequence comes from Neotragus moschatus, assembly GCA_006410615.1. Lineage (NCBI taxonomy): Eukaryota > Metazoa > Chordata > Mammalia > Artiodactyla > Bovidae > Neotragus > Neotragus moschatus. Next base: position 416,047 of record SJYA01001547.1, on the reverse strand, counting down.
ATGGCTTTTTTTTTTTTTTAATGTACTTTATGGATTTAGCAACACTACCCTGGAGAGCCTTTCCTAGAAGGAAGTCAAGAGGACAGACAGTTCCTGTGATCAGGCAGGGTGGAGCTCTGAAAAACTCTGCTGGAGGAAGCCAGGCTTCTAGGCTTGTGGAGGGTGGGTTTGGTTGCCCGAGTGCTTCCTGGGCCTCATCTATGGCCTTGTCATCTGAGGCTGTGCCTAGGTGGGTGGGGAGCAGAGGATACCTGCTCAGAGCTGCTGCGTCCTTGCAGGTCCCGGGACTTCTACCACACCTGCTACTGCCTGAGTGGCCTGTCCATAGCCCAGCACTTCGGCAGCGGAGCCATGTTGCATGATGTGGTCTTGGGTGTACCTGAAAATGCCCTGGTAAGGCGGGATGTGGCAGGGGTGGGGCTTACCACCGCTTCTCTGCAGGACCCCCAGGACGGGGCTGGCAGGAGGGCAGAGCAGCCCTGTGGGGCCTCCAGAACCAACGGCATGAGTGTCCCCTGTGGACGGGCTGGTGAGCTCGCCGTCCCCACACCCCCTCCGTCTGCAGCCCATTCCCCCTTTGTGAGCACCTGACCGGCAAACTCGAGGTTCTAAGCAGGGATCTAGCCTGTGACAGAGGGTATGTGCCTGTGTCCCGGAATCTAGGACCCAGACCACTTGTCATTAGTCCCCATCTCCGAAGAAGCTGGCTTGGAGGCAGTGGTTTCTGCATCTGCAGCAGCAGCCCCTCCCTACATGGCTGATGTCTTCTCTTGGAGCTCTCAACGTGCAGCCCTGCATCCAGAGAAACCCTCTCAGACCACGGTCTATAAATGAGATGCCTGGAAATGCTCGGCCAGAGCATGATTTGTGCCCCTCATAGCACCAGCACAATTTGTCATGTGTGTGTTTAACCGGGTTTTGTCTGCTTCCCTCAAAAACCATCAGCCCCTGTGGGCAGGCTGTCCACCGCGGCATCCAGCCTCAGGCCAGCTTGGCCACAGGCGATGCTTCTGAACCTGGTCAGGAGCCCGAGACATGGCTCCGACTAAGACTGTCCTTGGCCGTCAGATGATGTGCCCGTGCAGACTGCCATGAAGTGTTCCAGCAGAAGAAACGCTGATGGCCAGTGGGTGGATGAAAAGATGCTCAGCCTCACTAATTAACTGAGAAAATCCAAGTAGCCACCCTTCAGCTTTCTCCTGTGGTTGCCTGCTACGCAGCCCTCTTCCGTTCCTTTCCCTCCCTCCTTCCTCATTGTAACCCCATCCTAAATCCATCATTGATCATGCCTGCGGATATGTTTGTGCTATCACTACAGAGGTATGCATCCACAAATAATAGAGTTGTTTTGTATGCTTTCCGTTGCTTTATAACAGGTATCTTCTGCATCACTTTTCTCACTGACATTCCTGAGGTTTAGCCGACTTCATGCATGTTGCTTTAATTTCTTCATCTCGACTACTGTATGGTATCCCCTTGTCTAGGTGTACTTGTTGCGTTTTCTAGTCTCCTGTTGGTCAGCGTCGAGATGGTTTCAGCTTGTGCTGTGACACAAGGTGTTGCAGCGAACATTCTTGTTATAGTTTCTCTGGGACACCCACCTTCATCTTCACTAGATGGCCCTGAACCGTGCCCCTGTGTAGTTGGGTTATTTTTCACTCACACAACACCAAGCCGAGTTGTGTTGTAGTTAGATATCTCCTTTCTGCTAACTTGACTAGTGGTGTCTCAGTTTTGTTTTGCATTTCCCTGGTTACTGGTGAGGCTAAGCATCTTCTCAAACATTTTTTTGGCCGTTTGTGTTAGTCTTCTGTAAATCGCTAGCCACTCTTTTCCTTTGCTTATTTTCTTACTGATTTGTAATTTTGTTTGCTCCTTTCTTATACGTTTTGTAGTTCTTTGTGTGTTCTTGATACTAGTTCTTTGTCAGTGGTATGTGTATGTGTGTGGTGAATCTCTTCCAGTTTTAACTTTTCACCTTATTAGTGTTTTTTGTTGAATAGAAGATTTTAACTCTGAAGTGAATAATTCTATTTGCCTTTTTGGTTTTCACAGGTTTGGGGGTGCATGGGGTTACTTAAGAAATCTTTTCCTACCTGAGGTCATAAATATATTTTCTTCTAAACAATGTAAATTTTACTTTTCCTATCTAATTTTTAAAATTCTCTTGGAATGGATTTCCATCTATAGTGAGGGTTGGATATAATTTTATCTTTTTCCTGTTTTGGATACCAGTTGACCAGCACCATTTACTGAAGTTTACAACCTTTCCTACTGATGTGTATCACATGTTTGTTACATTCTCAAGTTTCTGTTTATGAGTTGATTCTGTTTCTGGACACTCTGTTCCATGGGTCTGTTTTATTAACTTCACTGTCTTATCAAATCTTAAATGCATGTAAGCAAGTCTTACTTACCCACCCCATTCTTTTTTTTGTTTGTTTTCATTATCCTTTGCCTTTTGCATTTTGGGATTTCCTGTGCATTTTAGGATCAGCTTATTAAGTTCCACACAAACACAAAAGCTAGTGGAATTTGTATTACATTGAATTGCATTGAATGTAATATTAATGGGAGACAGCTGACTTTAATATTAAGGCTTCCCTTAATCTTTTTCAGGTTTTTTACCTATATTTTAATGGTCTTTTATCATTTCCCACAAAGGACTAGCATATCTTGTTAGATTTATGTCTTAAGAAATTTACAGTTTTTTGTCTATTGTGACTGCAGAATTTTTTTCCACTTTATTTTATAATTGGCTATTAATGTATAGAAATGCTACTGATAATTGTTGTTTAACTTTGCATCCAGCAGCCTTGCTGAATTCTTTTTGATTGCTCCAAGCAACTTATGGGATCTTAGTTAGCTGACTAGGGGTCAAATCCAGCCCCCTCAGTGGAAGCCTGGAGTCCTAACCACTGGACCACCAGGGAATTCCCACTGAATTCTCCTAATAGTTGTTAATAGTTTGTCTGTCGAATCTCTTGGATTTTTTTATTTAGACCATAATGTCATCTTCAAATAAGGACAGTTTTGCCATTTCCTTCCTGATGCTTAAGAATTTTGTTTATCTTGCCATGTAAGATAATTTTATTTATCTTGCTATGTTGGCTAAATGCTCTATGGAGTGTTGACCAGAAGTGGTAATAGAAAGTGTTCAGATTGTAATGGAAAGGCTTCTATAATTCCACCATTCAGGAAGATGCTGACTGTGAGGTTTTGATAAATATTTCATGTCAAGTTAAGGATATTCCCCCTGCCCTTTCCTGGTCTGCTGAGTTGTTTTTTGTTTGAATCATAATCTAGTGTTAAATTTTATTGAATGCTTTTTCCACATCTGGGTTTTTCTCCTTTAATCTATATTATGTTCTGTTAATACACATTGTGGTGTTAACTTTACATTAGAAGGATAAACCCTACTTGGTTATAATAGAGAATGTGTGTGTGTGTACTGGTTTATCACACTGCTGGAGCTGCCCTGCTGGTATTTTTGGCTCATGTTTTTATTTAGGATTTTTTTTTTTTTTGCATGTGTATTCATGAGAAAGATTGATCTAAATTTTTGTTTTATGGTACTGTTCTTTTCCAGTTTGTGTTTCAGGATAGTATAGCCTCATAAAATCAGATAGGTATCTTCCTACCCTACTTTTTCTTTGGAAAATTTTGTGTAAGTTAGAGATTATAAGCTAAGACTTGCTTGAGAAAACAGGTAGACCTAGTATTTGGTGGGGAGCGGGAAATGGTTGTGGCAGAATAAACAATTGTTATTTAACTTACTCATGTAGGTTTTAAAGAATTTCTTCTTGAGCAATTTTGAAAATCCATATTGTTCTATAAAGCTGCTCAGTTTATCGAAATTTTTATATTTTGGCATGAAGCTGGGCATGGTATGTTCTTTGAAGGTTTTAAATCTCTTGCAATTATGTCCCCTTCTTCATTGTCCCAGAGTGGAAGAATCCTGAATACTGGCCCAGCACTGTACCCTGTCTCAAACCAGAGTCTCTGTGGTGCAGTGGGATAAAATAATTTATATATGGCCTGACACATTTACTTAAATGTTAGGGTTGTGTACCTTTTTCTTGATTATAAATTTAAATGCATGTTCATTGTTTTAGTAATTGAGATATATATAAAAGTATAAATTAGAAAATTTTAAATAGTCATGTCATTGCTCCTATTTTGGAATATTCTATATACATCACATCTACAAACACTTTAAAAAGTAAGTTTGGGATATCAGACATACTGTTATCCTCATTTAATGTAAGTACTTGCCAATGTCATCAAATATTTGAAAGCATATTTTTTTAATGGCTTTATAATTCCTTTGTGTCCCATGTGCTAGAACATGTTTTTACCAGTACTCTGTTGTTGAACCTTAGGACCTTGTAAGATAAATCTCCATGTGCAGCTCTGATTTTTGTTATATTCTTACAAGTGCATTTAATGGGCAAAGGCTGTGCACATGTCCAAGGACTATGGGGTGATTGATTGGCATCTGTTCTTCTCTTTGCAGCAGCCCACTCACCCTGTGTACAATATTGGACCAGACAAAGTGATCCAGGCTACCATGTACTTTCTGCAGAAGCCGGTTCCAGGCTTTGAGGAACATGAGGATGAGGCATCAGCGGAGCCTGCCACTGACTAGGGGCCACGGAGTCCTGCAGCTCTGTGTTCTCCCATCTCCCCAGTCAGACCAAGGTTTATACATGTCGATACATACTGCATTTTCTGCTGCACAAGCCTTGGCCGCTGTGAAGCTTGGTTCTTTGTCCTTTTTTGTTAAACAGAACAAAACTGATGGCTCTTGGTTCAGAGAACACAATGGTGTGGTTTTTAAAAAATTCTTTCCACTCCCGTCCTACCAAAAACCTACCAGCTGTGTAGCATCTGGACCCGGCTCTGGCCCGGCCAGGGTTGGCTGGGGAGCAGTGCATGCTGGAATAGCAGCCCCGCCCCGCCAGCTGGCCAGCGCGACCGTCCATCGAAATGAATGACGTCTGAGTATTGCAGCATTCAGAACTGTGGCTGCGATTCTCACGTGTGCTACCACTGCGTCACCAGGAAGATGGCCTCCTGTGGGTGGAAAGAAGTCTGCTCCATGCCTAGGCAGGGGCTTTGAGTCTCACCAAAATGAATTCTCCAGGAAAATAACGTGGTGGGGCTTCACTCAGAGGTGCCCAAGGTCCTCGCCTCCCAGCCTGATTACTTGCAAGGGGAAGGAGCTAGGGTTGGGGGAGAAGGGCTCGGGAGCTGTGAGTCCCTCCCTCTCCAGATTGGGCACTGACCACACATCTCCAAGGCCAGCTTGCCGCATGGGCAGGATTTGCCTCGGCCCCAGTTGTGGTAGCTTAGACCTGGGAACCAATTATGAGTGGAAAACGAACTTCTTGTTCAATTCTGAGCCAGAGGAAGCAGCCCCAGAGCCACTCCCTCACGTGCCCTGAACAGCCTCTCTGAAGACTGCAAGGCAGCACCTTCAGCCCTCAGCCAGGCAGCACCCTCAGCCCTCAGCCAGGCTGTTTCCATCTTTCTTGCCCTGACTCCCTGCTCACCCTTCTGAAAGACAGTGTTGTCTTCTCTCACCCCAAGTGTTAACACTACTAAGTCTTTCACCTTCATTTCTGACTCAGGATTTATTCACATCCTGCCTCTCCAGGCTCAGAGAAAGAAAACCTAGTGCTAGATAAGCTGGATGCTGCCAGGGCAGGGCTGAGCGCTGCCTAGAGTGTCCAGCCTGGCAGGGCCCCTGCTGCCCACACAAAACAACCCTTTCTTGGTTAGTGGAGGTGGTGTTGGCTTACCCCACTCTGACGGTCACAGCAGGCTCCATGTTGCTGGTCTGGCCTTCCTGTAAGCAGCCGTGGGCTGTGGGCAGATGGGGACCCAGAGATGCAGCGTAAGGCTCATCTCAAAAACTCTGGCCATCTGCTGCCTCTAATTTCCTCGTGCTTTGGCGTATTGAGCTATGTATTACCTCCTTGAAATAATAAAAAAATAACCTTTTCTATGACGTCTCTCATTCATGACTGGTACCAAGAAAACTCCCAAGTGTCCAGCTTTAGGAGCTCTCCAAGTTGCTGTGGGTCACCTGTCTCCCACTGTATGCCATTCCAGACCGGATGAGTCAGTATTTACAAAGAGGTGTGACTTGCCTTCCTCTTGCCCACACCTTCTCCAGTCGAGGACAGGGGGGACCTAACAAAGATGGGGAGAAGTTGTGCGCTCCAACCTCCCTGGAGCCCTTCAGTTGGTCCAGCATTCCACACACACAGGTTTGTCTGTGTGTCTGTCTCCTTCACCTGGTTGTAGCAGGGACCTTGCTCCCAAGTCCTCATGCAGGAACTTGGCAGTGGGGGCAATCCTGGCGAGAGGCAGGGCAGCTGCTGCAGGGGCAGGTCGGCATCATGTGGTCGCCTGGTGCTCCTCACCTGGTCAGACCCTCTCCCCCAAGGAGAAGCCAAGAAGGCAGGGGCTCTGTGGCCTGTCCCTCCTTGATGGGAAAGAAGAAGGTGCCTACAGAGGTGGAGGTCGACCAGGTCCATATCCTGGCTTGTAATTCTTGTCCCTGTGCTGTTATTGCCAGGCTAACAAATGTTCGGGCTACAAAGCAGCATGTTGAAGTGCACCCTCCCATTACTACAATGAAAGGCCAACCCTCTAACACCAGTAGCCTCAAGGTATTAAGAGATTAATTGCAGTAGTAATTGGTATGGTTAAGAGAAGGGATTGCTTCAGTCTACACTGGCTTTATACCAAGGAGGGAGGATTTGAGCCAGGCCCCAAAGGGTAGGGGAATTTGGCAAGGTAGAAAAGAGAGGATCGTTCACTGGTATTCTTACCGCAGGAGAGTCTACACGGGTGTATCCTTGAGACCTTGCTCTGCTCCCATTTGGGTCTGGAGGGTTTCCTGACTTAAAAGAGCATTCCGTGGGTCCTCAGATTTATCAGGGATCCTTAAGTTAGAGGCACTTCCACAGCATTCAAGGTAGGTTGCCCCAAATATTTCCTCTATCAAAGAAATTGACTACAGAGCTCTATCTCCAGATGGGCCCCAACATCCCCCTGGAACCTATCCCAGACCCACCTTGAATGATATGTAAGTTGGGAAGCCTGCCAGACTGCTATGAGCAGAAAGGGGTCCTTGTGGATAAGCCAGCACAAACTTGACTGAGATGACAATGAGTCAACAATGTTACTAAACTGCCCTCTGGTATAATTTCTGAGAAGTTGCAAGTTAGATGATGGCCACTGTGCTGTAACAATGCAGGAGTGTCCTCAATGAAGCCCCTTCTTGGGAAAACCTCACACAAAAGCAGAGGCCATACTATTAAATAACATTTCTGTGATAGCCTTCCATGGAGGTCTAGCCTTGGATCTTGATATGTTGACTCCCGGTGATTTAATTGAGCAGAGGAATGGAGTTTATAAACCTCTGGCAGGGTGGTGGCTTACACAGTCCTGGCTGTTTTTATCAGTATTAACTAAGCTGCACTTCTGGCAGGACCTCAATAGCCAGGAATTAAAAATGGAGCTTCTTGAGTGCCCTAAGTGTGCTTATTGTTGGTAGACATGGAATCCGTTGGCTTCAGAAGTCAGATATATAGATAACAGCGCTGACATCTTAACAAAGACTCAAGACATATCATTCTGGGATAAATTTGGGAAACTGCTTTCCTAAAGCTGATGGTAGGGCTTGAATCACATGTTTTTTCTATGCTATTCTGGAGACCTTTCCCCTTTGCTTTTTTTAATTATTGAAATTGCTTTACAATGTTGTGTTCAGTTTCTGCTGTACAACAAGAATCAGCTAAGTGTACACACACATCCCCTCCCTCCTGGGCCTCCCGCCCACGGCCCCCCACCCCCACCCCTCTAAGCCATCACAGAGCACTGAGCTGAGCTCCCCGTGCTGGACAGCAGCGCCCGCTAGCTGCCTGTTCACACAGCAGGGTAGTGTGTGTATGTCACTGAGTGTTTCCGCTCGCCCCACTCTCCTCCTCCCGCTGTGTCCACAAGCCCACTCTCTACTGCATCTCTGTTCCTGAATAGGGCTCAATAGGGATGGGATTAGTGGGTCTATGGTTCAGGGCTATTCAGTGTTGCCTCCATCTGCGGATGTGGGTATTCATCTGGCGGAAGTATTCTGCTAATATTCTATTCTTCCACCATTTACACCAGGGGGCAGCAAAATTTCTCTAAAAGGCCAAAGTTCAGTTCAGACCCCATGAACAACAGGACGCCAGGCCTCCCTGCCCATCACCAACTCCTGGAGTCTACCCAAACTCCATTGAGTCCGTGATGACATTTAACCATCTCATCCTCTATCGTCCCCTTCTCCTGCCTTCAATCTTTCCCAACATCAGGGTCTTTTCAAATGAGTCAGCTCTTCACATCANACAGGACGCCAGGCCTCCCTGCCCATCACCAACTCCTGGAGTCTACCCAAACTCCATTGAGTCCGTGATGACATTTAACCATCTCATCCTCTATCGTCCCCTTCTCCTGCCTTCAATCTTTCCCAACATCAGGGTCTTTTCAAATGAGTCAGCTCTTCACATCAGGTGGCCAAATGCTACTGATAAAATATTTTAGGCTTTGCAAGCAACTACTCAACTCTGCTCTACCACTGTAGTATAAGACAGTTGCAAAGTATGGCTATGTGCCAATAAAACTTTATGAAAATGTAGTGGGTCAGATTTGGCTCATGGGCTGTATTTGCCTACCCCTAAATCTACACTAAATCCCATCCATTCAACATTCGTCCACATCTCTCATGGTTGGGATGCTTTCCATGTACATGATATTAGTGTTAAATGACAAAATGTACTTGCTAACATTCAGCCCAAACATTTTAACCACCAATGTGCATTGCTCAGGTCATTCACTGCCCTTGAACAGGAAGGAGAATTGTATGATGTAAAGAACTGTTGCAACTGACAGAAAACCGGACCCAAACTGGCCTAAAGCAGAGGAAATGTGTTGACTCATAAACTGTAACGTTCAGGAATTAGTGTAGCTTTGTGAGTGGCTTCAATGGGTTTCTCTCCATCTTTCTATAATAGCTCTGGCGTCAGGCTCTCTCCACGTGATTCTAAAATGGCAGCAGCAATAACTTCAGACCTTACATACCCTTAGGGTCAAGTTCAGCAGACAAGAGCAGCAGGCACTTCCTTCTCAGTGAGTATCATAGCATTTCACTGGCTTTGATCAAGCCAAGTGCTTTTCTGGGACTCAATCCCATGGCGAGGAGACTACAATACACTGATCACATGCTTCTCCCATGAGCAGGAAATGGGGCTCCATCAGAAGCACAAAGACCAAGAATGAGGAAAGAATGAAGCCTCAGTACAAATTTGTAGCGTGTGTGAAATGAGCTCAGTTGTGTCTGACTTTTTGTGACCTCATGGACTATAACCTGCCAGGCTCCTCTGTCCATGGAATTCTCCAGGCCAGAGAACTGGAGTGGGTAGCCATTCCCTTCTCCAGGAGATCTTCCCAACCCAGGGATCAAACCCAGGTTTCCCACACTGCAGGTGGATTGTTTACCGTCTGAGCCACTAGGGAAGCCCAAGAATACTGGAGTGGGTAGCTTATCCTTTCTCCAGTGGATCTTCCCAACCCAGGAGTTGAACCAGGGTTTCCTGCATTGCAGGCTGATTCTTAAGAGGGAGAGATGGATGCTAGCAATCTAATCACTATGTTTTCCATAACAGTGGGTTCTAGAAGTCTGTTGTGGACACTGTGGCATCCATTCCTTCCCTCCCCAACTGTGGCAGCCAAAAGGCTTGTGTGAGTGCTCCCCCTCAGCCCCCGTCCAGGCCAGGTCCTGATTGGCCTAAGCCAATCATTTTAATTTATCCTTCTGCTTCAGCAACTTGTTCAGGTTTAATAATAATCCAGGCCTAAGCCAATCAGCATGGTTTGTCCTAGCCTCAGTGATTGATTTAGAGCCAAGGATGTGGCCTAAAATAGACCAAAGAGAGGGAAGCCCCAGACATCTGATAACTGGGGAAAGCAGCTCTCTCCTGTTAGGGATGGTGGAATGTGTGGCCTGCAACTCCAACAACCATTTTCCTACCTAGAAGGAAGCCTGTCTTAGAGGCCAGTCCACACAGACTCCCTGAGACTTACTGAGAAATACAGCCACAGCTCTGTCACTCTGCTCCTGCAGCCTGGATCGACNAGGTGAGTCTGTCCCCACCTCACCCCTGCTCAAGGGGCCCTGTAAATACCAAGGTTCCACCCTTATCATAATGAGGCCCTAGCAGGAAACACAGGGCAGGCACAGGATGGTTCTCAGTGTCTCTGTGGCTAGCTCAATGCAGGTCATCAGGAAGGCACTGCAGAAACACGAACTGAAACCAGGATGGAGAACGGGGTGAGGAAACCAGAAAGGTCACGGCTAATGGTTCCGACCCAGCCAGCAAAGGTGTATTTCATTTCCCAAGTGAGATATTCTCAAACAATAGCAGACCATGTTTTGCTAGAGTCCCTTCAGAAATCAAACAAAACCTATCTATTACCATGCCCTTTGGTATTCAATACGTATTTACTGCCCCTTCTTTGTGAGAATTTTAACATACTGAAGGAGAGCTGATTCACTCCATATCTCAACAAAACTCAAACGCCTGCATAGCCAGGACCTATGCTGGCAGACAGACCTAAGAATTGCTAACGTGCGTGTCCTCCCCAAGTGCCAGACGTTCCAACTTACGCCTTCACGCCTCACAGCGGCACTTTGTGCTACTGCTGTCCTCATGTCATGCCTCAGGAAACCATGGCAGAGTCATCCAGAGCCAGGCAGTCCAGACAGGTGGGCTCAAAGCTTGTGACCAAAACCACCCACGCTCTGGTTCTGAAACTCTCAGGCTCCTTGTCCCTAGCTTGACCTAACGGAGCAATGACGACACTTGCCCACTGGGGGATGATGCTGCTGGGAAAGCCTCCAGAGAAGGCAAGCAGGGGCCTGCCCAGTGCCGTCTGTCCTGTGTCCACCTCAGCCTGCTTCTCCAAGCTGGTCTGGGAATGAGTTGGCCAATTTGATTCTCTACTTGAGAAATAAACTAGAAAATATTTTTGTTTATCCCCTTCTCAGGGAAAGTATGGGGATGTATTAATTAAGCTCATGCCTTCAGTAAACCCCAAACTATCGAACCTCAAAATTGAAAGACACTCTGTCTTGCCCATTCATGATCCAGCAGTCAGAGACTCCTAGTACCTAACATGATTTTTTCACTGTGCATCCAATGTAGAGGCTGGCAAACTCCTCTTGCCTATGTGAATTTCCTCCTCAGGCCAGAGAAACTGTTTTGAGCAAAGAAAAGCTCTAGTTTCATGCTGTGCAGAACAGAGCCTGGCAAACAGGCCTGAGAGATAGCCTTGCTCTGGCTGGCTTATAAACCAGCTTGGTGACACAGGACAGTCAGTATAGCATAAAAATGGGTGCTGCCCCATGATATCACCTTTCCTTGGGGCTTCAACAACAAGTGGCGAGGCAGCCCTCGCGAGCTTTTGAGCCCCACTGGGAGTAAGGAAACACCGTCCGTCGAGGTAGTTCTATCCATCCGATTTATAACAAGCGTCTCCCCGCCCCCTCTCCCCAAACCTTCAAGAGCCTGGTCTCAAACCCACCTGGCTAATTCAACTCAGCTGATTCACTTGTCCCAACAGTTTCCTTTTGTTCTCTGGGTTATTTTGCTTTGGGGAGTCAAACCTGAGTGCACGAGAACCACCTTGTTAAACAGCCTGACTGGTTGGTGGGCCACGGTGGGCTGCTGGTCAGGGGAGCAAGAGCCTGAGAATCCTCTTAACAAGCACCCTTGGGGCATGGCCCAAGGGTCCACTTTAAGTAACACCACCACGGGGGTTTCTGGGCAGTTCTGCCAGCCAGAGTGCCAAGTGTCCCAAGTTTAGAGCCACCACCGAGCAGCAGCAGGAGGGGATGACACAGCCTCACGGGGTGACAGCAGAACTAAGGTGCATTCTCTGGTTTTGAGTACTGGACTGTGTCACCAGTTCTGGGGTCCCGTGCCCTCTCTTCATTCACCATGCCTTGTATGGGGAGCACACATCTCGGGGGCGGGAAGCAGGTGTGAGACGCAAAGTCCACCCTCATGCAGTCCAGGGAAGACCTGGGTTTTTTCTATCTTGCAGATTTAGCCCTGGTCACATGTTCTGTGTGATAAGGGCAGCCGGCACCTCAGTCTCCCTCAGTCCTGAGCTAAGTGCATTATAAACGTTATTTCCTCTGCTTCTCACAATCACATTGTGAGGTTAAAGCTATTATTATCCTTGTTTTATATATGAGGACACTGAGCTGAGAGAAGTAACTTGCCCAAAATTACCAGCGACAAACAAGAGCCAGAATTTTGGACTCAGGCAAGGAGACTTCAGAACCCGAGTTAATACACTACAAGTCTAACATCAGAGATCGAATTCAGCTCTCTTCAGTCCTAGCTCAGGGCTACCATTTGCTCTAGTCCGCTTATTAAGTCTTTCTGAGCTGATAGCTTTGTGAACTTCAGGCAATTCTTTGCTCAAGTGGTAGCTACTCTACAGATGGGATCAGCATATTAAGAATTTAAACAATTAATACCCTTGCCCTTGGGGCAAATTGTAAAGGGAGGAAAATATCAAGTTCTCCCCAAGGCAAGAGAAAGAGGTGGCTTTTCACAGGACCAAGTCCTCGGCAGTTTCTCCGGCTTTGTGCTGGGCTGTCCCGAGTTCAGTGCCTTGAGAACCAATCAGAGTAACCTGCAAGTGAACCGTGGTCACTTTGGTGACCTGGGGGACGTACACTGGCCTCCTAAACACGCACACCAGAAGGAACTTAAGCCATGGCTTTCACTTCCTTCCCTTTAGGGGCTCTTACCTGGTTATCCTTTTCAGGCAGCTGCTCCCAGTAGCACCTCTTCCTCTCCATGGCTTGTCAGAACACCAGCCAGATTTGGATTTTCCCAGGTGAACCCGCTATCCTGTTGCGGCCTTTTTCTTCCAACTGGTTTATGGGAATTTCGAGACGCCTAAAACTCAACTCCTTATCCAGCCAATATCCTGGAGCCGGGGACTGGATCTCGGGGACACCGCCTCTTCCAGGATGGCTCGACTGTTTGCTTTACCAACAGGGCCGCACTTGCAGCTTGGTTCTAATGCCCACCCTGACCAAGCCCAGTGTGTGTAATATGGAATCTATAATTAAAAGTCTGGATATACAAAGGGATGTAGTAAAGGGCAATAAAGGGGAAGGAAAGAAAGCACACTCACTTTGAAGGCTGAGGAAATCACCAGACTGCTCGCTCCTTATTTTTTCTTCCTTATTCATGTCTCTTTTTGTCTTGAAAAGGAATGTCATTAACAAACAGGATCCTGCTCTCTCCTTGCATCCTTGTTTTCCTTATTGAGATCATGGTTTTGGGAGTTGGCTTGTCATGTTACAAAACACCTCTTATAAATATGAATAAGAATATATATAACTGAGTCACTTTGCCATATACCAGAAATTAACACAACACTGTAAAAATGCCTCTTAAAGAAACACAATCCACCACCTGTCAACTCCTGTTAACCAACAAGAGATGCTACAGATTCGACATCCAACAGATAGGAGCCCCGGCACCGCCACTCTAAAGAGTGACAAATCAAAGAACCAATTTGCCTTCTCACCCTCCCTTGGTCCAGGAGCAGCAGTATTTCCTGTCAACTAGGCAGGAAAACCAAAGCTGAGCTGTATTCTGGCCATAAATCCGTTCTTTCAAGGTCAAACAAGTTCAGGCCAGGGTTGGTCCCTAGCCCAAGGAGAGCTAACTGGATGCTGTCGAAGCCTCTTTGACTTCCAGCCCATGGCAGCCCTGCTGCCTCCTATTACTATGTTGGCACTCTCTAGAAACTGGAAAGTCCTAGAGAATACCAGTCACCCCCGGACTGGACATGACATTCATTACCAGAAGAAACCCAAACCCACAGCTCTGCCCTACCAGTTCCCCAAGGGTCATCTATTTAGCTGGAGCTGGATCCAGAAATGCCCTGGATAACCCCATCCCTGTTGGATCTTTCCAAGCTTCCATGCAATGAGCAGTCACCACCACTGGTTTATCCACCCCCCGCCCTGTTCGGGCCAGGCTGAGTCCTTAAAACACAAAGGGAACTGCTCCGGCTATGGTGGCTCCCAGCCTGTGGGCTCCTCTCTCAGGCCCCCACATGGGCCCAGTGGCCTCCACCATCTTGGCCTTTGCCAGGGCAAGAAGACACGACCACCAAGAAGGATAAAATAAGTTTTTATTTATAGTCTTATAGTAAAGGGGAAAGCCTTAACTTGCAAGACAATTCTTCAGCAGTATGTACAACATACTTTTTATTTCCATGGAATGGAATCAAACACGGACTGAGACTACAGAGTATACACTAGAAATCAGCAAATGCCGGGAACAGAGTAGGAAAAAGACAAAGAAATGAGGCCTAAACACACAAAACCCTTCACTGGGATCTGCTGACCGCAGCCAGAACCAGGGCTGGATCACATAATGGGGACAGGTTCCAGGACATTCGGAAGGGGCGGGGCGGGCGAGGTGGGGAGGGGTCCGCACTGGGGTGCGGGTTTAGTACGAGGTGAACTGCTCTTGGTATTTACATACAAAATCAGTTGGCTCTATTTCTTAGAAATACACACGGAAAGAAAGGAANACCAGGGCTGGATCACATAATGGGGACAGGTTCCAGGACATTCGGAAGGGGCGGGGCGGGCGAGGTGGGGAGGGGTCCGCACTGGGGTGCGGGTTTAGTACGAGGTGAACTGCTCTTGGTATTTACATACAAAATCAGTTGGCTCTATTTCTTAGAAATACACACGGAAAGAAAGGAAGATTTGATCATTACTTTATGAATCTGTCGCTTTGCAATACCGACATCATCAGAAATAGGGACAATTCACTCGGGTTCAAATTTCAGTAGCAGGAAATAAATATCAAAACATCATCACTGGCCCTCAATACAAAACCTCTACCCAACCCGATCCTCCCTCCTTGGCCCACCCACCCCCTGGCGGCTCCCGCTCCACTGCTGCCGTCCCCTCACGCCACACAAGCGTCACACGGCCTCCCTAAGGCTAGCTGAGCGAAGCAGGAGTGAAACAGGCCGAGACTCTGTGCTGCAAATCTGCCCCCACTTCCTTTTATACCACAAACTTCTCCAAGGATCTGGTCTTTCAATAGGAGCGATATATAGCCTTTTAGGGGGAAAAAAAAATCCTTAAAAAGAAGGGGGAATAATTCTGATTACTCCAAACTGGTCATCTTCTGAAAGTAGAGCAGTCCACAGATTCACAAAGCCTATCAAATAGAGGTGAGGATGGCCCGGAAGGAGAGGCCTGGGTGGGGCAGGAGTCCCCCAGGCATGTGCCTGGAGGGGCTGGAGGAGCTGGTGGGTGGTCAGGACACCATGTGCTCAGAGGTCTGGCCGGCCGTCTGTCCTCCACAGAGAAAGCTGCCAAGTTGGGGTGTTTTGGTTTAAAAATTCCTGGTGGGGACAGGGTATCCCTGAAGGGAAACGTTAAAAAAAAAAAAAAAAAAGTGGAAATGGGGAAGGAGAACGAGAGCTGTTGTCCAAGAGCTTCTACGTAAAAATAAAATTAAAAAAAAAATGAGAAAGAGGAAAAAAACCCAAAAGAGTCTCTTAAATGGTTCTGAGGGTTCTAAAGATGAACTGAAAGGAGGATAAGACGACGGAGGAGACAGACAGTTTTTATTGCTGGCCTGCCCTGCGGAGCTTAGCTGGCCTCCATCCGGAGCTTCTTCCTGCTTTGGGGCTCTTCGGGCTCTGACTCCGAGCTGGAGTCCGAGCCCCCATCGAAGGCAGAGATGGTGCTGCCCTTGGCGTTGGTGTAGAGGCTGCTGTCTGAGGAGGGGTAGTTGGTCTGCAGTTGGGCACTCGACCTCGCCTTCTCCAGTGCACGGACTGAAAGGCAACCAAGCGAGCGGGTTACAGCCTTCTGGAGACTCAGGGAGGAACTGAGTCTTGGGTTGGGGTCCAGCCTGTTCTTCCGAAGGGCATGCTGGCCCCCGAGGCTCAGGGTGGCTCATAAGTAACTCCCTTCTGGTGGCTGGTCCACCTGCACACTTCATTTCCCTTTGTCTTTCCCAGCCAGACACGAGTGCTCAGTGGATATGGCCAGCCACTCTGCAATGCCACCCAACCCTAAAGAGAAGCCGTGTGAGGTCACCGTCCTGCCGTGGAAGCCCAGTACAGAGAGAGGAACACGAGCTCCCTGTGGGACCCAGCAGTGCAGTAACAGCACAGCTGGCCCGGCAATGCCTGGCTCTACAAGGGTGTGAGGGTCACACATTAGCAGGGAAGGATGACAGAAGATGTACCAGCCAAAGAAAAGTTTTGGCTTAGCTCTCATGTACAAGATCCACTTGGAAAGACAAGCTGGACACTTGGAAGCAAGTCACCAATACACAGAGTACCTGGGTTTTCCAACATAGAGCCCCTACATGCAGGCTGCTCGGCCCGGTAACCAACCCGCTGCCACCTCCCGCTGCCCATCCCTCGGTTCAGCTCATCTTGAGCCTGGAAGGTCAACCCATTTATTTTGGTTTAGTTTATTTTATTTGAGATGTTCTAACCCAGATGGTTACTTGCATTTCCTTTTACTTGCATCTTCCATGAGGGAGGAAGAGAAGTGAATTCCCCAGGAACAAAGAACTTGATCAGCTCTCGCTTTCCCCTGTGGTTGTAGGAAAAGGCGGGTGTGAGCATTGGAGAACAGCATGGGCCTGGCCCATGGGCTGCCCTGAGTGGACTACCGTTGACACGGGGAGCGCTCACTGTCCCTGAACACCTGGAGTCTCTGGCACTTACACAGCACACTCCAATCCAAGGACCTCACAGCTCTTTTGAGGCACCTGAGGCCAGCTGCGATCACTACCACCAGTGAAACACTTGAGCCCCAAGAAGGGGAGAGCGAGCAGGTCAGAAAAAAGTCTCCAGATGGCTAAGCCTTAAACTCCACTGTTCCCTCACCAAGGGCTCAGGTCCTTCCTCAGGATGGCTACACTCGACTACAGGCCCAAGCAGCAGGGCTGCAGCTGCTCAGGAGCATGGCTCCGTCACTGGTTCTGACTCTGCAGGCCCCGGCGCGAGGCCCTGACCTGGCTGGCGCACAGCAGGGCCAGCTGCCCCATGAGCTCCACTGCTCACCTTGCTGCTCCAGGAGAGCATTCTGCCGCTTGAGGTCATCAATATCTTGCTGGTGTGTGTGGTTTTTCCTTCGCATATACTGGATATACTCTGTGGCTTTGTCTAGGATTTGGGCCCGGGATGCCTGTTGCAATATGAGAAAAAGCAGAGGGGACAAAATAAAGACCTAGTCCATGCAGCAAGGAAACCATTCCTTTCAGCAAAGGCCACATGAGGGGACAGATGCAGGAGGGGAAGGGCACGAAGCGCTACGTGCTGTCGAGAATCTTCTTTATGCCGGTCAAGGTACCAGCTGCTTTCCACAGCTTACCTCACTGGCACTCTGAGAGAGGTGGTTCCACTAGGAACCAGAGTCTCAGAGAAGTTTACTGGTTTATTCAAAATCACCAGCCTGGATTCAAACTCAGCTCTGTCTCAATCCTGAACTTGTTTCCCAGCCAGCCCCTTTGGTTCTTTAGGTTGCTTTCACGTCTTCGGCCAGGCTGTTCTGAAAAAATTAAAACACTACTTAACTGAGAGCTACGGTCACTCACTCTCTGCTGGGCCTGGCTATAGGCAGCTGGTCCAAAAAGACAAGATCGTGATCTCAGCTGGAGCTGGCTCAGGATGGGGATGGGTGCAAAGGTTTTCGTCAAGGTCTGAGACTTCAGACAAGTACTCAGACCGTTGTTAACTAGTTCCAACTAAGCCATGTGACCGAGTCACTACTTCAACCTCTCTGGCTAAAAAGACGCCTGTGAAAGCTGTCAGAGCTTGGTGTCAACACAGGAAGGGCATGAGATTGGGCCATTTCAGGAAGCAACCACACCTTTCCCATGGCTGAGGGTAGCCTCGGCACTGCCCCGTCAGAGAACAAGTTAATGAGCTAATAAAATGGATGTCAGGTTACTTGGATCCTAGAGGTCAAACTCGTCTGGGAGATTCCCTGCAGGGTTGCAAACATGGCCTGAGTTATTCATGACCAAGCAGTCAACTGACTGAACTGGCAGAATGGTACAAGGCCCAGCGAACTGAAGCCCAAGACAAGCTAGTCTAGTAGCTGAAGTCCGGCAGTCATGCCACTGAGGCTCCTGAGCAGGAGCAAAGCTTCTTAAATGGCAAAGAAAACAGCCACACTTGGGCGAGCAAAACTATACCCACTTGTAGTAAACCCTGACAATTGCAACTCATAGACTCCAGCATGGCTGGGTATCAGAGAGGTTTGGAAGACCTAGGTTTATTCACCAGTTCTCACAAGTACTAGAGTCTCCAAGCTTTCCTCTTATGGCATCCTTAAGGCAATTTCCTCAAAAGGAAACTGTTCATATTCAACCATTTTTATCTGGTGTGAATTATGTGTGGGGCACACAGCAGACACTGTGGGGAAACAAAATATATTAGTCATGGCCTCTCTGCCCAGATGCTTACTTACTATCTAGTTGAGGAGATAAACATATCTATATACAGACAAATCACAGGGCAGTACCAACAAGCATAACTTGAGTGGTACAGATTACAAAAGCCACGGGAAGGATGGCTTTTGGCCGGGGTGGTCACCTTGTGTGCGCCAGGAATTAGCTTTGGATCTGCACACACAGGCTCCCATCTGAACCAGTGGGTCAGGGTGGGTTAGACTGAGGCGCAATTTGTGGGAAAGGGTTGCTCTGGGAGAGGAGAACAGCGTAGGCAAGGGAATGAGGGTGGAGACAGGACCAGGTCTCTGTCTTCAGTTGAGTAAGTCAGTTGATGGAGAGAGAGTAAGGGCACCTATCAGTGGGGGGTGGGGGGCAAGGCGCAGGACTCTTGTTACAAGGCCACTTCAGAGGCTGTTTCCCATTTCTGCCAAAGGAGACTTATTAGGGTTAATTACTGGGTAATAAAATGGGGGGGGGGAAGGGCACATATTTACAAGGGACTAACTAAAATACCCTGCCTCTCTGAATGCTAGAGGGGGGATTAAGAACGTGTACAGTCGGATAGGTGGCAGGATGGCAGGGTGGGGAGAATAGCTTAGGAATCCAGCAGACGGGTGCCTCTGGAGTCCTGTCCCTAATGTGCTCTGGGACCGCAGACACAGTCTTTCTCGCGGGGCTATTTCTTATCTGACGAGAAACTCTGACCCCACTGAGCCTTCCAAATTCTATGCATTCCATCACTGATCTAATTGCCATGCATATTTATATCACAGCCTCTCTTTAAATTTGCTGTTTTTTCCCCAACTAACTGTTGCTCCCAGAATGCAACATTAACCTCATTTAACTTCGCATTCATATCTAGCACAAGGGAAAAAAGCAAAATCTCTGAACACGAGAGCACTTGCAAATGCTTGGTGATAATTGTTAACAAATGACCACACCGAGTAGCGGCCTGAGTGCTACCGCTTTCTTCTTTACACGTTCTTACATGAAATCACGAGGTGTTCATACATGAAATCACGAAGTGAAACGTGAGCCGTGACCATAGCGCAACAAACCAAAGAGAAAGATGCCATGAGAGACGGAAGTCTTTCTACCTTAGGACATTTTCTGGATAAAAATACAATTCCTAGCTGCTCAGAAAACGGAATGTATTAGGATCAAGAGGTCTCCATTGAAGGAGAGACTGGAATTAACCCACCACCCTCTAGAAGGTTAACAAGCACCGCCGTTCTTCTATACCCNTTCTACCTTAGGACATTTTCTGGATAAAAATACAATTCCTAGCTGCTCAGAAAACGGAATGTATTAGGATCAAGAGGTCTCCATTGAAGGAGAGACTGGAATTAACCCACCACCCTCTAGAAGGTTAACAAGCACCGCCGTTCTTCTATACCCGCCCCTTGCGAAGCAGAAGTACCCAGGCCACTTCAGGTTGTCCCTGACCCCCCTTAGCAAGTTCAAAAGCATGGTTCAGTTAACTTTATTTTGCCTTCTCCAGTGTTCTCAACAAGAAGCAAAATCCCACAAGAAAAAATTTGAAGTATAAATGACAGGATTCCCCCAAATTTACAAGTGCATGAAGTCCACAGGGAAAAAAAAGCAAAAGGTTGAAGGTAGAACAGGAGAGACTCACTGAAAACCCCCTCTCTACAAACCAACCCCCCAGTTTAACAAACCATGTAAGATCACAGGGGGAAGGTGTGGGCAGGACCTTGCCTTTATGAGTTTATACTATGAACAGTAAACATGAAGACTGCAAGAATCCTGGGCCTCATGGCCTGGACTATGGAGTGGCCCTGGGCTTTCGGTTTCTGTTTTCTAAATGGTGCCCAGTTGCTGAGTCGGCAATCTTCATGTGAGTTTCCCTGAGTAGACAACACTTGGTAGGATCAACGCGTCCACAGATTGACTGTTGCCTTTGGGTATCCAGGAAGGAGCTGAATGAATAATCTTTCCTGCTAGTTTTTACAATTAGAAGGCACTAATTCTTACTCTGCCTTTCCCAGCAGAAACAGAACCCTTCAATGGTTTGGACAATCCCAGCACAGGAGGGTCTGTGGCTGTGGGACCGCAGCAGCACTGGGCCTTCTGGATAGCTGTGTGAGTTAATGCACAGCAACTGAGGCTTCTCTTTCCCTCTGGGAGCCACGTGAAAGGACACTGGACAACCCTTGCCAGATGGTGCTCCAGAGCCATGGCAGTATCAACGACGAGGATAATAGCAGCATCTGAGGACTTATATAGTGCCAGGTACCCTCACACAGCCTTCTGATGTGTTTAGCTCAGTTGCTCAGTCGTGCCCAACTTTTTGCAACCCCATGGACTGCAGCATGCCAGGCCTCCCTGTCCATCACCAACTCGCAGAATTCACTCAAACTCATGTTCATTGAGTCGGTGATGCCATTCAGCCATCTCATCCTGTCGTCCCCTTATCTTCCTGCCTTCAATCTTTCCCAGCATTAGGGTCTTTTCAAATGAGTCAGTTCTTTGCTTTAGGTGGACAAAGTACTAGAGCTTCAGCTTCAACATCAGTCTTTCCAATGAATATTCAGGACTGATCTCCTTTAGGATGGACTGGTTGGATCTCCTTGCAGTCCAAGGGACTCTCAAGAATCTTCCCCAACACCACAGTTCAAAAGCATCAATTCTTCGGTGCTCAGCTTTCTTCACAGTCCAACCCTCACATCCATACGTGACCACAGGAAAAACCATAGCCTTGACTAGATGGACCTTTGTTGTGTTAGTTCTGATGTGTTAGTTCCCCTATTTTATACATGAGGAGACTGAGGCACAGAGTTGTAACTTGTCTGATGTTAAACAACCAGTAGGTAAAATAGTCAAGATTTGAACCCAGGCCTCTAGGACACCCTTATTTTGGGACCAGAGAGGAGGCTGTGGAACTAAGGAAGAAGATAATTAAATTTGGAGAGTCAGAGCAGGAAGACAAGGACTACAAAAGAATCGTTTGATTTGTCTATAAGGACATCAATGAAGAGCCTGGTGAGGGTGCTTTCCTTGAAGAAGTGAGTTTAGGTAAATCATCTTCACATAGGTCAATGGGTGCAAAAGTGACTGGAAGCTGAAGCAAATATGAAGACTGGTTTTTACAATGAGGTTTAAAAAGTAAGAAATGGAAAAAAAAAANTATAAGGACATCAATGAAGAGCCTGGTGAGGGTGCTTTCCTTGAAGAAGTGAGTTTAGGTAAATCATCTTCACATAGGTCAATGGGTGCAAAAGTGACTGGAAGCTGAAGCAAATATGAAGACTGGTTTTTACAATGAGGTTTAAAAAGTAAGAAATGGAAAAAAAAAAGTAGTATATAATAATAGCAGCATAGAAGGAAGATTGTTTTTTTCTTTGAGAGGCAAGTGAAACCCAAAAAGTCTCTTAGCAGAGAAGCAGCAAATATAGAGGGAAAGCCAGAAAGATGTAAGCTAGCTCGAAGAGAGCTGAGTGAGCCTGGGCCACGGCTGAGACGGGGTGTGGGCTCCCCACACTGCTCTGGCTTTATCACCCAAGAGAAGAAACCTAAAATGGATAGTGGAGACCGTCCAGCATGGCCCAGCGGCCCAGCGGTTCCTGCTTCCTCCTGCTCGTCCGCAGCTGCCTGCCTGTTTGCATCTGTGCCCCAAGCAGTGAGGAGATGGAGAAAAAGGCCACCCCAGCCTCCAAAGGCGCCCACTTGAACAGAACTCTGCTTGGAAACAGAGTATACTCACCTTGTGTGCTGCAGCAAGAATCAACCACGTATTTCACCAGAGGCCCCAAACCCAAGAGTCTGATTCTAATCTGTACCTTTTAAAGGTCCCATATGATTCTTGAAGTACTTAACAATGATGTTTAAAATGACATCCACAGTTATTAAATCTCAGTTAAGGCAGTGGCTCTCAAAATTTTTCATGTAAGGCAAGAGTCCCATACATTTCTGGAGCTGTACATCTTTGTGTTTGTGTATCACTCCAAGTTGTCTTAGAAAGCAGGTGGGGAAAGGTGAGGAAGAGAAGAGTAGTACTAGACTGTTAACAACAGAAACACCACTGCTGTTCCCTAGGGTCCTAATGCTAATCTGAGAAACAGTCATCTTCGCTGAATTTATCATTGTTTTCCTCCTGTCAAAATCAGATATTACTGGGCTGATTCGACAGTTGCCCTGTTCTCCTAAGAACCAAACTCCCATATCCTGGGGAATGAAAAACTACTGGCTGACTTATCAACTGACATGTTTTATTTTGCACTAGTTATTTTAAAGAAAATAAAACCATTATTTTCTGAAACCTGCACAAACTTTTACACATGGTAAAGAAAGAGAGGGCTAGGGCAATGCTGGTATATATTTTCAACTGATCGAGACATTTTCTGGAAACAAAAATTAAACAGTCAATAAATTTGGGTCTGCAGTAAACTAGTTCATTCCAAAATGGAACCACCATCAGTGCCAACAAGGCAGGCTAGAAGGCTGTGGGGTCAGAACCAGCACAGCCCCTCCAAGGCCTCCTGTGCCCAGCCCAAGGGACCATGGTCTTGATTACTAGAGGAGGCAAAGGTATCATACCCCATAAAGGACCTAGTTAAAGCTGGGAGCCAGACATCTGTTTAAGAGTCAACACAAGTCACGTTTCAAACTCCATATTCTTTTATCTTGGGCCCTTGGTAGTTTGAAATGAAGGTGTGACACTGTCCCATCCAACTTTGATCACGCAGGACAGGAGCACAGGGCTCCTCCAAAGAGGAAATACAACTAGTAAATAAACATGTGGAAAAGGACTTACTCTCAAAGGCAACAGACAAAACACAAAATTAATTACTATCTTTGGCTTACTAAATTAGTCACCCCCTTAAAAAAAAAAAAAAATCCAGTGATGGTAAAATCGGTACTCTCAAAACAATACCAAAAGACTAATCTTTAGAATTTACTTGAAAATGAAAAGAAAAAACACATGAAAACTACCCTCCTGGAAAGCATTTTGGCAACATACAGCAAAAAATCAGGTGTTTTGACCACTAGACCCAACAACCCAACCTGTAGGAATCTATTTTATGGGAATAGCCACATGTACCAGGATGGGCATCACTACATTACTTGTTGAGTTAAACACATGGAGGAAACCTAAATGGTCCAAAGAAACATGCCTGATGTCTACATACGAACATTTTATCACTGGGGGAAAGGACATGTTATGTGAAAGCAACAAACTACGGCCTTTACCCATGTGAAGCGTGCATATGAAAAGGCCAGGAGCAGACCACTTTACTCCTGCTTCTGAGACGCCATCAGCAGACACATGGATTTAATAACAGCAGCTTTAGGGAGAGAGGGAAAAGGAGCCAGCTTTGTTTGACATCTACTTGGAGATGTCCAATTTCGGTCATATTAAAATGGGGTACAGGATGGGGAGAATGTACCTCTGAACTGCACTGTCCAGTACAATAGCCACTAGCCATGTGTGGCTAATGAGTACTGAAATGTGACTAGTCTGTACTGAGTAGTGCTGTAAGCATAAAACACACTAGATTATAAAACAGTGCAAGAAAATAATATAAAATCCCATTAGTAATTCTTAACATACTGATTACATATGGAAGTCATACTTATTTTTGTGTTGTGTTATTTGCTCAGTCCTATCTGACTCTTTGTGACTGTAGCCTGCCAGGCTCCTCTGTCTATGAAATTGGTAGTATTGGTTTCCAGGCCAGAATATTAGAGTGGGTTGCCATTCCCTTCTCCAGGGGATCTTCCCAACCCAGGGACTGAACCTGGGTCTCCTGCATTGCAGATAGATTCTTTAATGTTTGAGCCACCCAGGAAGCATAAATAAAACATACCATTAAAATTAATTTTACTACTATTTTTGTTTACTATGTCAACTAGAAAATTTAGTTGTATTTAAACTAAATTATATTTCAAATGTATTTGTGGCTCACACTGAACTTTCACTGGGCACCACTTATCTTAGAATCTTAGAATAAAGCAAAGGTTGTAGTTTTATTATAGGAATGGAAGGGCTGTTCCTTTTCTTCCCATTTTCCCACAGTTTTCTGCAACTTTATTAGAGGGGAAAAAAAAATGCTAGAGGGAAGGCCCAGTAACCAATTCCTACCCTTTCAAGTCGCTGAGTTTCATGGCTCTATAGTCTTCTCCACGTAGCGAGCCCTCTAGTACTGTGTAGCACAGAATTCCAGAAGGATGGACAAAGTTCCTGCCCTCAGGGAGTGCACCCTTCAGTTAGGTGATAAGATTGTTACACACAAAAACAGGAAGACAGAGCA
Organism: Neotragus moschatus; assembly: GCA_006410615.1. Taxonomy (NCBI): domain Eukaryota; kingdom Metazoa; phylum Chordata; class Mammalia; order Artiodactyla; family Bovidae; genus Neotragus; species Neotragus moschatus. The sequence continues at coordinate 391,185 of SJYA01001547.1, read as the reverse complement.
GAGGCCCCATGAAGGTCCACTGGGGTGTCAGGGACCATGGTACCCAGGGTTCTCAAGGTGCTGAGGCATTTGATGTGGGCCGTGACAATGGGCAGGTGGAGACTGACTGGCTGGGAGAAACGCAGGAAGGCACAAGAGCAGGAAACGCAGGGAGCTGGGGAGTCCTTGAAGCGGGGGCTCCTCATTGTGAAACCCCAATGTCATCCGGGTGGTGAAGCTGGAGTTGGAACCTTGGTGGAAGGAAAGAATTCAGATAAACCTGAGGATGACATTCCTACACAGAGGAGGGTGTGTACTGCTCCACAGCAAGGGAAGCAGCAGAAAAAGCAGGAGGGCAAGTTGGGAACCTTATTTAGAGAACATGAATACCAGTCCCTACCTCGATGGGCACTGAGAAACCCTTGGAGGCTTTCTTCACAGTGCCAAAGTATGAAGAAGTCAGATACAAACTGTACATTTACAGTTACTGAGCCCAGAGCTTAAGGGAGATCTGGACAACTGTGGACAACAACTTAAGATGTAGAAATTTTAAGAAGAAATGCCCAAGTTGGAGTCTGGTCAGATACTAACTGATGGGTAATGAGGTGAAATGGGTAGGGCTGTAGTTTACGTTTCACTTAAAATCTGACAATCCTTTCAGCAGCCCAGATACGATGTAGAAATAGTGCTGCTAAATGAACTGCCTGCCTCAAAGGGTGTCCACCAGAGTGAGCCCCTCCCAATGGAACAAGGCCAGGTGAAGAGGGGGCTTCCTTCAGTTAATAAACACTCACTCTGCTTCCTACTGCGTGCCAGGCTCCAAGGGAAGAAATATGACCAAAGATATTCTCCCTGCCTTCAGTACTTACTATGGTGAAGTATGGGAGATGGGTAGACAGCCATTAAGTAACTACACAAACACATTTACAGTTACACCTGGGATAAGTGCCTGGGCCACAGGGCTGAGTGAGTTTAACAGGGATACTGACCTTCAGCTGTAGGAACTGTTACGTTTCCTGGTATAAGGAAGCTATCTGATTTCAACATTTACCTGTTAAGGACACTGGGCTTTAATGAAGATGAAATAAATCAGCTCCATGTTTCGACCTCTTACTTGATGTTCATCATGTTGTTATTGTTGTTACGTATAATTCTCTCCCCTAACAAGAGAGCCAGTGCTCAAGAGCAGACACCATGTATTAAACCTCTACGATGCTCATATTTAAACACATGAGCACAACCACGCTGGCTGTGCTGTCAAAGGGCTGAGCAAGCCCAGTTTCCTCTGGCGCTCACTCCTCAGCTCCGTTCTGGGGACCTACCATGAGCCAGAGTCTGTGACAGGAGCTGGCAGAGGCAGTGCCTTCATAGTCTCACCCAAATAGAAGGGACTCTGACTCACTAGAAGAACGCTCAACTGTTGAGCAGAAGAAACACTGTTTTCCTTTATTTTCATCTTAGGTTATAATCTCTTTTTAACATATCCAAAAAGGAGAAATCCAGAGCACCACTGCCTAAGAGAGCAAAGAAGTATGATAAACAGGCATTTAGGAAGAGACTTAGAAGATGAGAAATTACTATAAGCCACCATTTAGCTACACATAGCAATGCTGAAACAGAACCTTGTATCACTAAAGTCAACCATGCCAAGCAGACACTGTGATGGGAAGCAATCTCTCTGGTGCAGGGGCTGGAGCTAACTTATTGGGGGTGGGGGCAGAGTTAGGGCCCCATGAAAGGCAAACTGACACGCTCACTACCAGGTATACCATTCCCCAACACCCTACCCCACCTCAAACACACACAACAGGGTGAGCTCAGAGCCAGCAAGCCATTGGGCAACACTCCCTAGGATCCAACTAAGGACCCTTAAAACAAAGAATAATTCTGTTCAAGAACAGTAGTGTTTCCTTTGCAAAATGGGGTCACAGTTGTTTTCGCCCCTGTTTCATTAATCCTGGTGGCTCAGACGATAAAGTGTCTGCCCTCAATCGCAATGTGGGAGACCTAGGTTTGATTCCTGGGTCAGGAACATCCCCTGGAGAAGGGAATGGCAACCCACTCCAGTACTCTGGCCTAAAGAATCCCACGGACGGACGAGCCTGGTAGGCTACAGTCCATGGGTCGCAAACAGTCAGACACAATTGAGCGACTTCACTTTCACTCACTTTCCTTCCTCTGGTTGACTGGCTTATAGTTCTAATTCCATTCTATCTTCCCTGTGGGCTCCAAGTCCAGCTGAAAAACTATGGGAAACAAGACTCAAGCAATAGGAGCTCAAGAGGCCACTTGCAAACAATTCGATCTATGGCAAAACCCAACTAGACTGCCAACTATGATCATCTATCTCTCAGAGCAGCAATACAGACCCAGACAAATTTATAAACTTCAGTGACGCTTAACTCTGCACTTCAGTGTTGCCAACATATGCTACTTCAGGGGAGAACATTTGTAGTAACCCTAGTATGACACACTGTCAAGATATTGACTCTATCCAGCGGAAAATCCCAATATGAAGACAGGGTATAAGAAAACTTCTTTAAAATGTTCTAAAGTTGTTTATCCCCAGGGTGTGGTAGAAAGACTAATTCGGCAATCAGCAGTCCTGAGTTCTAGTCCCTGTCTAGCTACGGACTAGAATCATGACCTTGAGGCTGCTCCCTCATCTCTCATACGTAACAATGGCAGGAGCTAGCAGCAGTAATTGACCAATTATGACACTGTAATACTCACTCAGAGAACTACTGTGCAGACTTCATCTTATATTGCAATACAGATATTAGTTAATAACGACATTTAAGCAAAAGGTGAACATCTTATAGTAAAATATAGGAAACAAAGGATAGGGTTGGGGTCTCACATTTAAAGCTGTTTTTTTGGGGGGAGTGTTTTTTAGTATAAAGTATCCCCCATTCTTGGTTAGGATCCAATTCAATCAGTATTAGTTTCTTTTTAAAAGACAAAAGGTTTAGAACACGTAGGCCAAATAGTCCCAATACTAAGAGAGAAGTCACCTGGAACAGACAGATGCACAAATCAAAGGAGACTGGGGGCCTTCCCTTCAAAAAGACTGATCTAAGTGCCCCCACAACTCATAGGGCAAAATTATCATTTCAGGATTATTTACATAATGTCAGAACCTTGACTGCTGCAATCCAAATCAAGCGTTAGCCAATTTCCTTTGGTTCGAATACCACTAAAAAAAAAATTGCAACATTTAGTGAAAACTCGGAAGTCTGAGGGACCAGAGTATTCTGTGAGACTCAGCACAGCACCTGTGAACAGTGTCAGCAGACAAGGAAAATAATAGATTGTGAAACTTAGTGGGAAAGGGCTGGGGTTCAACCAGAGGTAATAGCCACTTCCTTTATTCATGCTCAACATGAACATCTGGACTAGAACCCACAGAAGCATCCTGAAATTGGGAAGGAACCTGGCAAACTGCCACTGGTGCTCTGTTCATCTGCTCAAAGAAACCTGGCCCCTGACCACTCCTCTCCCCTATTCCTGCTACTTCTCTGACTACATCTCCTTCCACTATCCCTTCACTCACTCCATTCTGGCCACCCCGGCCTCTGTCTCCTTGAGAGCCCCAGGGATGCTCCCAGGCTCCTGTCCTTGGGCTACTCCACTTGCCTCCCCTGGCATGGAATGCTCATCACCAAACAGATGCATGGTTGAAGTCTGTGGCCTTGCCAGTGTATGTTTTTTTGGTCTGCTCCAGTGAAACCTGCAACCCTTCTTTCCTTGTTTAATTTTCTCAACAGCACTTATCTGACATAATACGTATATATATTTAATTATTAGTTCATTTTCAATCTTTTCCTCACCAGACTAACAGCTGCTTTCATCTGGTTTGTTCACTGCTATATTCCTAGTATCTAAGACAATGCCTAGCATCCAGCAGATCCCCAGTATTTGTGAGTCAGTGAGTAAATGAATGGGTTACAATGAATGACAACTATTTATAAGGTTGTAAGGTTACCAAATTCAAACTGTCAACTTCCTTGAAGAAATGAGACAACAGGATTATGGTAATATGATTTTTAAGGACCTAAGGAAGAATGTTACAATAATGTAAAAAAGACTAGGTAAGAAAAAGCTAGAGTTGAGCTCTTAAGAACTGACCTCTCCCAAAGTGCTCTCAAACTTAAGAATCATCTGACTGCTAGTTATAAATACAGATCTCCAGGAATACCTCCAGAAAGACAGACTCAGTAGTGATTATGAGGGAGATGGTCTACAGGCCATTTCTTGGGATATACTGTCCTGGAACTACTCCTCGTTAGATGTGAGACTTAGAAAAAGGTAGCTTTTGTCTGTTTACTTCACCAAAGCCATTTTAATTGATATCATGGCACATGAATACACACCTATGTCAATAGTTCAGGTAAGCACAAGAAATGGAGAAGGCAACAGCACCCCACTCCAGTACTCTTGCCTGGAGAATCCCATGGGCGGAGGAGCCTGGTAGGCTGCAGTCCATGGGATCACTGAGTCGGACACAACTGAGCGACTTCACTTTCAGTTTTCACTTTCACCCACTGGAGAATGTAATGGCAACCCACTCCAGTGTTCTTGCCTGGAGAATACCAGGGACGGGGGAGCCTGGTGGGCTGCCGTCTATGGGGTCACACAGAGTCGGATATGACTGAAGCGACTTAGCAGCAGCAAGCACAAGAGATAATCCTTTGCACCTGTGCACTCTGACTAAAAGGGTGAGCCTCTCTCCCCATCATAAAGATTTCCTGTGGTGCTCTGACAGTGTTGTACCCAGGAATGCTGTTATTCCAGGTAAGCACCTTGGACCAAGGCCATTAAGTCAAATCCACACTAAGTAGGCCTTAACCCATGGCAAATTCTGGTTTTGCAATACTAGGTATTTACATGGCCTGTTTTACGTTTTTCATAAAGGTCAGACCCACCTCATGCTTCAACCACATAGTCACACCTTAGATTAGGTACACAGCACATGGCTTACCAGAGTGGCAGTATAAATAAAATGAAACCATCATGGCATCCAGTTTCACTGGCTCAAGCTTAATTCTGGATAACAAACAAACCCAAAACTCCTACCAAAGAGCTAAATCTGGACAGCCATTCAAAGCACACCTGAGAGCAACAGTTTTTCTTAACATGGTTGCTTCTTGAAACCCTGCATTATTGAGCCAACAAAACAACCAAATAGACAGACAGACAAAAAAACAGGTCCTCTTCCAAATTTGCCACTTATACCACTGAACAGCTGCAGAGAGCAGCCAGTTATATTGTGTGTCAAGGATGGAACTAACTGTGCAAACACATATTTTCTCCATATTTCAAGGACTGACCCTAACCTATAGGCTTTTTAGTCAAAGCTTTGGACTTTGTTTTTCAAACGGAGAAACAGTTGGTGCCTACCTCTCCAGGGAAAACAGTTTCTGGAAGGCCACCAATGGGGTAGAGGGATGGGGGAAGAAGAGTGGTTATTTTTCTCTTTCATTTTGTGTGAACATGTCTCTTCACTCAAGTTCACATTTAAAATGCTCTCTCTATATATGCCTTTGGAATAATAACTACTCTTAGACTGGGAGATCACTGGTGTCCAGATGGGTTTACATAAATTCCTGGGGTTTCATTTAAAATGAGTACCACTTTGAACCATACGAAAGAAATTTCCATGGAGGTCCACAGAATCATTGACCTCAGAAATCCTCAGCATTATCCCAAACCACTGTATGCTTGTTATAATGATTTCTTGAATGAGTAATTTATTATATGTAATATTAATTTTAAAAGATAGCTCCTACTGATGTCTTAACAAAGCAGCTCCATTACATCTGACATCGTTTGTTAAGGATGAACTGGAGAGTAAGTAAGGTGTGTGATGACACCCCGAAGAATCAAAGATGAAGGAAACCATGTCACCCAAATATCCCAGACTCCATTTCTTTCTGGAAAGGTGAGCACCCTGCTAAGCCCCACAGAGCGCTCTAAGCTAGTGGTGGCTCCTCAGCTTTCCCATAAACTCACCTTCTCTCCTTGGAGTGAGGGGACCGAGTCCCGCAAACTGTGAAAGCTGTCTTTGATGTGGTCCCTGCGTTTTCGTTCCAGTGCATTATGATGAGCCCGTTTGTCAGCCTGGAAGAATGGGAAAAACAGCACATTAGCAGCGGCACTCCTCCTGCCGTGCACAGCTGAGTGGGTACAGCCTGGAAGTATGTGTTGTCAGCGCAGTCCCAGGTGACTGGACTGGGAAGGATTTGTCGAGGTGGGCAGTTAGGAGTCTCCAGAATTAGGCTCTGCTAAAGGGGGAGAAAGGGGTGAGCAAGGCTTGCGACAGGAACATCCAAAGTAGCTCGATGCATCCAGCTCATGCATAAGTAAAATAAAAGTTATTCACAGGGATAAAGTGTGACTCTCCTGGAACAACAGTTTTCTCCCACAACTTACTTATGTGACACAACAGCCGCCAGTCCCACAGCTAGGAGGTGGCCAGGGAAAAGCTGCAGTGGCCCCCTTCATAAGAGGTGACCACCCCCTCTGTAAGAGATTCCCCTTGGCGGGGCCCCAGGAAAGGAGTCAGGTCACTGGTACAGCACTTCTTTCATGTGAAAACATCACTGTGAGTCTGCTCTGGTCTCCACCTTGCTAAAGGGTACTAGTTTTAAGACCTGTTTGCCAAATCATATATGAGAAACTAAAACCTCTGTAAAACCCAGATGCATGAATCTGAGATCACCATGACAAAGCTGATATAGACGCCAACTGCATTCTGAGTTCCTATTTTTTTTTTTTTTAAGTGCATCCAAGTGCTTTTCTGCCAAGGCCTTCCCTTCACAGGCTGCCAGAAAGGCAGTTCTTAGACAGCAAACCTTCTGACACTCACATACTCTGAATAAATTTCTTCAGGCACCTGTGGCAGGTCATGCTTATTTGGTAGTAGCTAAATACCCACAGACCAAAGTCCTTATCCTATCCTGCTTAGAATCACAAAGAACAATCAGCTGAGAGGGGCAAAGACAGCCAACAAATCAGGGATGGCAAAACATACTGGCTTCAGACAGAAGACAGGGCAGGTGAACGCTGCAGGGACCTTTGGCAGAACCCCATTACAGGGGCAGTCCCTCCAATGGAGGGTAAATGCTGGCTTAACCCAAAGCAGGAACGTCACATCCGCACTTTGGGAATTAGTGGAAATCCTGTACTCTGAGAATTTACCCCCAATACACGAGGCTGCACTGAGCTAACCTAAAGAGGAAGTCTGGACACAGGAAGTTCAGGTAGCTTTAACCTACTCAGACACAGAACCCGCAACTTTAAAAATGAAGCAACAGGAGTGAACAAATTGGCTTAGCACAGTAAAGCCTCAAATGAATCTTTGTACTAGACAAGATGTTCAGATAAAAGTCTATAAAGACAAGACTTATGGGAATGAAAGGACTTGAAATTCTAGTATCTAATCCTAAAAGTCTGAGTCATGAGAGAGGAAGAAGAGGCTGGGAGCAGCTGTGGTAATTTTAGTCACTTCCTGGTCTCTCAAGCACAACACCTCACCTACAGCTCTGTTGAACAGGACACACGGTTCCCATCACAGCCACGGTTCTCCATGGCATAACGCTTGTTTTTAGGGCAGATGCCTGGAACACAGCTAAAGCTCTCCTAATTTTATGTCTGGATTCTTTGTAAAAATGAGTGTCTGCTGAACTTCAGCGATAATGTAGAATTTACGGGGAAACGGAAGGAATGACCAGATCACCTGAGGCTAGAAGGTATCATACAGCATTGGAGCCAAGAAAATTGCAGGTACCTTCTGTCAGTTATATGAATAGCTTGAAGGAATTAAACATATTTAAGTACCTAGTCCTTTATCTAACTTACCATTCCCTCTAGTCATCTATTGATAAGGTAGTTAAGTTGGGCTGGCTCTTAGACCAAAAACTTCAGAGGGGTGAGAGATGGCATTTGGCATTTATCTGTCTCCCCTGTGTTTGCTACACACTCCCTAAGATGGTTTATTTACATGCAAATTAATTGTCCAGCTTTGGTATCCAGCAGCAGCCCAAGATACTCCTGTCTACTAAATCACCCTGATTCCTGGCCCTCCTCCCCGCTTAAGAGCTGTGCACAGAAGCAGTGACACCAGTTACCCACAATCCTTCTTGTTGATACACATAAAATTCTAATTGTCTGTTTTCTTTCTGGGAGAGCCCTGCAAATCTCAAATGGCTAGAATCAAGTTGGACTTGGTTTCACTCAGGCCTGCACTAGAAGGGTGGAGCTAAGTATAATCTAACACCAAAATCATCCCCACAATGCATTACCCCCTTCCCATTCACTGAGCCCTGAAAGGACTCAAATGGACAAATCTTTTGGTTAGAGGACTGTAAGTGAACTTGGCTGTGGACCATCAGCAGAAATCTTGGCTTCTCATCTGGGGAGCCAGCCAACTTTGAGAAGTTGGCTCAACAAGGAAAGGCAGCAGTCCACTGCCTGGTAGAAAGCCTGGCCTGGGGACTGCTGTTCTCAAAGCAGTGGATGGAATTTCTGCAGTGGTTCCAGGCCCCATTTAACCAGCAGAAGAGTGGAATCTTAAACCAATCCCTGCTGCCATGTCCATCCCCAAGCCGCTCCACTTAACCAGAGGCCATTTTAAAGCTCTCTGAGACAATGTCAATGATGTATTTTTTCTTCTTCTCAAGCCTCATTTGAAAAAGCAAGTTAAAAACATGCAGAACTAACATGCCTAATTCCAGGCAACTCTGATTAAATAACACCTCTAGTGGCTTGAAAGACCATATGAAAAACCTTTATATAAGACTGAGAATTCTGTTTGGGAAACAATTTCCAAATGTCTAGCCGGATGAATTCCCCCCCCTAGCAATTCACCCAAATGGAGGGCCAATTGCCAGGCTTATCACTGCTTTGTTAACTATCTTCACTTGCTGGCAACCTTTTTTGAAAGGGCCAAGATTTCAGAACTGAGAATGAAAAATTGGGTGAAGATTCCCTGTATAAGGCATCTGAGATCCTTCCACAAATGCAAAACTAATTAAGAAAGAAAAAGGGGTGGGGGTGGGAAAGGGCCAAACAATTGTGTGTCTTGAACAAATAAAGCTCAACTCAGATGAGCCAGCTCTCTCTTAACCTATACTGAGGAAGATGTTTGATAATGAAAACAGGTGCTACCAGACAAATTCTAGAAGACAAAAGAGGCATTCTGGGCTGTACAGCAGGCCCCCAAATACCTCCCCTATACATCCCACAGGAGCAGGGGCTGGATGCTGTCACTCTTTAAGCAGGCTGGATTTGCAGTTTCTGCCAGACAAGCCCTCCTTCAGGGCACCCTGGGCTAACAGAAACACTAAAGGGCCGTGTGATACTGAAGAGTGGCCCACAGATGCTCGACAGGAACTCCAACACCAAATCGATTCCAGCTTTGACATCTCTGCCAAGGTTTTTACTCAGCCTCTCAGTATTATTTCCCCCAAACTTTCCATACTGGCAGCCAGAACACAAGTCTTCACCTACAATTTGTCCATCTCTGACACTAACAAGCACGTGTTATCTTAAGTGCTGTTAAATGTTGAAGGCAAACATTATTTCCTTAGCCAAGAAGTTGCTAAACTGGCAGCAGGTCATTCAAGCTAAGGAAAGTTGTTCAAAACTGAGGGATTTTAAAAAATTATTTCCTTCCAACTAACTGCATAGAGACTACATCTTCCTTTGAGGCGTTACATCAGACAGCAGCATTATTTCCCACAAGTTCTAGGGAGGCAAATCGCATGGGAAAATGAATGTTCCATTATGCAAGGATGCCTAAGGTTCTCCAGAGCAATGCCATCTCTTGCAGATTACCTGACACCTAATTCCGTCTATAAGGGGAATCTTCTCCAATCAGCATAGAAAACTCCCACCATATATGGGATTAAGAGTTGCTCTGTAAACATTTACTGCCTTTAAAAAACTTAAAAGTTATATTTTAGAAGGAAGATAGTGTTGCTTATGATTACTTAATAAGGTATTCTTATTAAACACTAATGCTGGAAATACATAGGCTCAAAATTCTCATCAGAAAAGATTTACTATTTCTGATGGGAAGCAGATAGGATAAATAAAACTGAACTTCTAAGCAACTTAATTCATTTTAATCAACATGAAAACTGCAACATGAAACTATGGGCAGCTTGGATGAGAAACTCACTAAGGTCCTTAATAGGAGATACAAATGGCATCTTCCCAACACCTCTCCAGCTTGAAGCCAACTGCCTGGTATACGTTTTTAATATCCAATACATATGTGTTTTCTAGGCTACTCAGAAAAATCACTTGGTGCCTTAAAAAACTTGCGAAACACATCATATAAATATGCCATCATTCTATAGCCATTTTCCTTGATCAACGATGTTATTATTACTGGCATCTTGGAAAACGACTTATACATAAGATCACCCTTCCGTAAGTATTTTTAGGAACCAAACTTGGCATCCACATCACTGTGAACACTCTAAGCTGACACAAAGTACAGGTATCATGTAGCACTTCTGCCATGCAACTAATTCAGGGTAAAAAGACACTAATTTCCTGACTAAATTTTGAGCTCAAGGGTGACCAACCAAACTCATTCCCCTCTGAATACACTGCAATTCCTAAAAAAACAAAGAGCTCTGAGAGGTTAAAAATATTTCATACCAGAAAGGTCCAGAAACAGAACTGTACAAATCTGTTTCTAACCACCCCCCAGATAGGTATGCTGTAACTGAAACATGTGCAGCTGTCATGAAGAATAAGCTGAAAAAGACCATGGGTTTCTAACACACTAACCCTAGCCCTATGTTTCTCATATACTTTCATTCCTTCAAAAAAAAAAAAAAATCCCAAACAGAAATAAAACAAGTATTATCCTGCATGAAATATACCTGCCCCAGAAAACTTTGAAATGCAAATTTTTTCCTCCAAAGAATAATAAACATAAGACAATATCAGTGACATTCTGAGATATAGTGAATTTACTAATAAAAATTGTTTGGGATTACTTCCTTTAACAAATGTTATTGGTCACCAGAGTTGTTGTTTTCCGTTTGCACTGAGGCAACAATAAAAAACACTCGTCAAGTCAGTTTCACTTTCTATTACTTCAAGCCTCTGTTCTTGCTGAATATCCAACATTTCCTATGCAGTAAAGCCGTAGCTATTATAGTTACATTATAAAACATGAATGAATTTCCCTTTCTGTATTAGGACCCACAGGACCTTTTCAAAATAACTTCTTAAAAGTTCTTCTGTAGTCCTAAATATTTGGTTGTTCACAGTCTATATCCTTTTCTGAACTAAGGCAAAGCTTAATAGTTTCCCCCAAAATTAAAAATATATATATTTATCTATACTAAACGTCAGGAGATAGACAGACATAGTCACACCCGGAAAAAAATAAAATCCTTTTAACCCTATATATTCACAATAATTGCTTGATATGCTGTAAAATTTGCCTACTGCTTCTTCTCTCTATGCCAGTGTGATTATCTTACAACAGATAACATTTAAACATCTCAGCAAGTAGATGTGTCAAATTAAAAACAAAGGGTCAAACCCACTCCCTCTGCCCACCCTCCAAAATCAAAGGGAAAATCCTAAGTACCTTAACATCAAATTTAAAATATCTAGACAAAACAATGAGATTAGCACTCTAGGAGAGTGGAAACATTTTAATAATTTAATAAAACAATTTACATCAACAACCACGTGCATGGATATTTCGAAAAGCAGAAAGCTCTCAGACACTATACGCCAAAATTTCATAAAGAAAATTTTTCTCGCAGTGAAAAGCTGATATAATTTCAATTTAAATAATAATTCTTCAAAGGAAGCCTAAACAACCCCTATTCTCCAATTCTGATCAAGCCCTAGGGCAGATTTTATAACTGAGACTTGGAGGAAAACAGACCAGATTTCAAACATGAATTTCCATGTTTATATTATTAAGGATAATAATAACTGAATAAAAGGTATTTAATTTTCAAATGTATGTAGATATATTAATTATCTAACAATACTGCAAATATTCAAAGTATTGTCTTCAAATACTCCAAGGAAAAATAAATTCTTTTTTAATGACTATTTGGAACAACTGCATTGTTGGATTTTTACAGAAATATCAGCTCTCAACAAGTACACTTTTTCTCAATACCTAACTGCTTTGACAACCTCAGAATTGAGCAGGTACAAGAGGGCTTGCTTTTACTCTGTGATAAATTCTTAGATTAGAGGTCTCTAAGTGGCATCCTTGAAATTCTAACAAGCCCCTAAACAACTTGATTGTCTCACACATCATTTTAAAAATCAGAAAAATAACATAAAAGTCTGGATTTTTAATCTTTCTTCCAAAATAGGAAGATAAGACAACACAGCCTGATTCTCACTTAACACCCCACTGGACTACAGTGGCTGCCTTTTCAGAAGACACATGTGTTCTTTAGTGCCCCAGTTCTCACCTCTGCTCTCTGCTTCACTCCTGACTATCTCACTGCCCGGGTCCTCTGGAAGCATCTCGATTTTGGGGCTCCATTCTATCCACTCCCTACTGCTCCCATCTGTCAAATGTTAGACAGCAGGATTTACTCATTTCTCTTCCTCCCTGATTATGGTTTATCTCGTATCTACTCTTTTTTCCTTCTATTCATGGAACACCCATAGTACTGTCTCAAGGACATGAGATTAGTGTCTATCTTAAATCCACAGAATCATCTACTGAGAAGATTTATAACAAAATTTTGAGAAATTACTAACAACACTGTATATTCTCAACCATCACTTCTTAGCAAACCTCTCTCTGCAATGCCACTTTTCTTCAACAATTCTTTTATTGCCTTTATACTGCTCGTTCAACTAAAATATAGTCAGATCACAATAAGCTGCTGAATGTGCCACGTTCAGATTCAACCTTTGGCTCCTCTACATTCCCAATGTCTGCATTAGAATAACACCAGATTGTGAGAGATTCCATAGGTCTACAGCAGTCACATGACTTTTGGTTAAAGGTGATTAATGCATGTGGCTTCAACTTCACACAGCCATGGTTTAGAAACTACTTCTTCCTAAGTAAATCTGACCACTTTTCCCTGAAGTAATACTACAGCTTACTTTAGCATGATGCACTTTTCATTTCCCACTTAGATAGTGACAACTAGAGCCCCTATCTGAAAACTACGGAAGGATTCATTTCCTTGCATACAACTTCNGCATGAGGTGTGATCGTATCTATTTCACTAATATTTATTGAACATCCAACATGTGCCAGCACGGAACTGACATAATGTTTAACACTAGAACGGACCCTGTCTTTATGACCCTCACAATTGTGGAAGCAAAAGTGAGACTGCCCTGCTGTAATTTTAACAGTGTACCTTTACAATAAATCCTTAATTTAAAAACCTTAGAATGTTTAAATTGTCGAAAGCAGTTTGGAAATAGATTTCGTAATAAAGCTGTCTTCATTGTATGTTAGGATTATTTTTACTGCAGTGTGGAAAGAAAGATTAAGTAAAAATTCTTTATGGTCTAATGTCATCAGTGGAGACAACTGAAAATTAAAATAGGATGGTTACATTACTGCCTTGGAAATAAAAGCATATCTAGAGGACTTAAAAAAAAATGTACATTAAGTCCCACAGGAGGAAAAAATACAAAGAAGAGCAAAACACTTTCAAGCTTAAGACAGTTAGCAAGCTACTCTTATGTCTGGTGTCTGAAATGAATGAAATCTTGAGTTTTCCCTATCAGTTACTGAATCTATAATGAGGACCATTTTATTCCTGACTTTTGAGTATGGAAATTTGGAAATATGTCATTTGTGACATCTCTCCATGTAAGCATACTATCTATGCCAAAAGATAAATGTAAACATGGTAATCTTTACATTTTTCCTTTAAATATCTGTTGTATTTGAAATCTGCACATCTTTGCAAGTAAATTTATCTTTTTAAATACTTTTGTCTCAGTCTTCCTTTCACACCAAGTGGGGGAAATAGACGTAAACAGATCATTCTAAGAGCTGCTGGACTAGAGGGAAACAGGGAAGGTGGGTAGCTCTTGGGCAAGTTAATTAGCTGGAATCTAGGACTAATTCATGATTACAATTATTGAGTGGCAGTTATGTGCAAAGCACTATAGGCAACCTAGGCTACAAGTTTAAATCACTCTGGGGTTTTACAAATTCTGATGCCTGGGCCACACTCCAAACTAATTAAGTCAGAACCTGTTGGGGGTGAGAACCAGGTAACATGGGTTTCTTTAAAAAAAAAAAAAAAATCTACAGGTAATTCCAATATGCAACCAAGATGGAGGACCACTACTACAGAGGATGCCAAGATAAGATGTTCTTCCAATGAATCTTATACTTTATAAGAGTGAATTTTATGGTTTGTCAATAATTATAGTTCAATAAAGCAGTTATATAGAAAATGGGATAATCTTGGCTTACCTGGAATTTAAAAGCCAAAGTAAATTATGAACACAAATCATTGCAATGAAGGCAATCTGAGTTACACTAGCTACATAGGCAGTGAGTGATATAAGAGCTCAGAGGAGAGAGGAAAGAATGGAAAAGACAAGAGATCTCTTCAAGAAATTTACAGATACCAATGAAACATTTCATGCAGAAACAGTATGGACCCAACAGAAACAGAAGATATTAAGAAGTGGCAAGGATATACAGAAGAACTATATAAAAAAGATCTTCACGAACCAGATAACTGTGATGGTGTGTGTGATCACTTACCTAGAGCCAGACATCCTGGAATGTGAAGTTAAGTTTGCCTTAGGAAGCATCACTACAAACAAAGCTAGTGGAGGTGATGGAATTCCAGTTGAGTTATTTCAAATCTTAAAAGATGATGTTGTGAAAATGCTGCACTCAATATGCCAGCAAATTTGGAAAACTCAGCAGTGGCCACAGGACTGGAAAAGGTCAGTTTTTATTCCAATCCCAAAGAAAGGCAATGCCAAAGAATGCTCAAACTACCACACCATTGCACTCATCTCACACACTAGCCAGAGAAGGCAATGGCAACCCACTCCAATACTCTTGCCTGGAAAATCCCATGGATGGAGGAGCCAGTAGGCTGCAGTCCACGGGGTCACTAAGAGTTGGACACGACTGAGCGACTTAGCAGCAGCAGCAGCACACAGTAGCAAAGTAATACTCAAAATCCTCCAAGCCNCAACCCACTCCAATACTCTTGCCTGGAAAATCCCATGGATGGAGGAGCCAGTAGGCTGCAGTCCACGGGGTCACTAAGAGTTGGACACGACTGAGCGACTTAGCAGCAGCAGCAGCACACAGTAGCAAAGTAATACTCAAAATCCTCCAAGCCAGGCTTCAACAGCACGTGAACCGTGAACTTCCAGATGTTCAAGCTGAATTTAGAAAAGGTAGAGGAACCAGAGATCAAATTTCCAACATCCACTAAATCATTGAAAAAGCAAGAGACTTCCAGAAAAACATCTACTTTTGCTTTATTGATTACACCACCAAAGCCTTTGACTGAGTGAATCACAACAAACTGTGGAAAATTCTTCAACAGATGGGAATACCAGACCACCTGACCTCCTCCTGAGAATCCTGTATGCAGGTCAAGAAACAACAATTAGAACTGGACATGGAAAAAACAGGTTGGTTCAAAACTGGGAAAGGAGTACATCCGAACTGTATATTGTTACCCTGCTTATTTAACTTGTATGTAGAATACATCATGGGAAATGCCAGGCTGGATGAAGCAAATCAAGATTGCCAAGAGAAATATCAATAGCCCCAGATATGCAGATGGCACCACTCTTATGGCAGAAAGTGAAGAACAACTAAAGAGCCTCTTGATGAAGGTGAAAGAGGAGAGTGAAAAAGCTGGCTTAAAATTCAATATTCAAAAAACTAAGATCATGGCATCTGGTCCTATCACTTCGTGGCAAATAGATGGGGAAAAAAAGGAAATGGTGACAGAGTTTATTTTCTTGGGCTCCAAAATCACTGCAGACAGTGACTGCAGCCATGAAATTGAAAGATGCTTGCTCCTTGGAAGAAAAGAGATGACAGACCTAGACACTGTATTAAAAAGCAGAGACATTACTTTGCCAACAAAAGTCGGTATAGACAAAGCTATGGTTTGCCCAGTAGTCTTGTACAGATGTGAGAGTTGGACCCTAAAGAAGGCTGAGTGCTGAAGAACTGATGCTTTGACACTGTGGTGCTGGAGAAGACTCTTGAGAGTCCTTTGGATAGCATAGAGATCAAACCAGTCAATTTTAAAGAAAATGAACCCTGAATATTCATTGGAAGGACAGACGCTAAAGCTGAAGCTCCAATACTTTGGCCACCTGATGCGAAGAGTTGACTCATTGGAAAAGACCCTGATGCTGGGAAAGACTGAAGGCAGGAGGAGAAGGGGACAACAGAGGATGAAATGGTTGAATGGCATCATTGAGTATGAATTTGAGCAAAGTCCAGGAAACAGTGAAGACAGGGAAGCCTGACATGCGGTCCATGGAGTTGCAAAGAGTCGAACACAACTGAGTGACTGAACAAAAACTGAGGTAATGTTGACCAGATAAACCTTCTTAGACGGTCAGCTCCAAGAGGGGAAGGACTGGTTCTGCAGAGATCTGGTCAGATTTTAGTCACCATGAACCCCCAGTTGTTGGATGGAAGACTGGGCAAGTTGGAGAGGTGAGGAGGAAAGACTTTCCAGGTTGAGAGAGAATGGTGATTTTAACAGATTTCATTTTAGTAATTGATAGATTATGAAGACCTGTCAAACCCAGTTATTAAGTTTGACCTAATAGACATAAAGCCTTGAACCCAATTACAGAATATATTCTTTTCAAACTCACGGAGCATTTACAAAAATTCATCATGTTTTGAGCCGTGAAGCAAATAGTAACAAATTTCAAAGGACTGCGATTTTAGCATGTTCTGGAGCCTAATGCAATTAAAATAGAAATAATAACTAAAAACTCCTAGTAAGTTTTAAGTGGCTGAGATGGAGGGACTTTCATGAGGATGGCACATATACAGGAAAGAACCAGACATGGGAGTGCAGAAATTTCCTCTTGTTTTCCTTTTTAGTATTTTTCTGATGTGGATAATAATGTAAGACCCTAAGAATTCATTTTTATGTCTGTACACGTGAGTGTCTTTGGTAAGGCACTCATCAAGACTGGGCCTTGATGCTGACTCAGCAGCCCAATCTAACTCTTTGCTACTTCAAGTTTGGTTCAGTGCTATCCACATCACCACGGAGCTTGTTCGAAATACAGAGCCCACTCCAGACCTACCAAATCAGATCTGAACTGTAACAGTATGCGCAGGTGGATTTACAGAGTTTCAAACTCAACAGGGTCTGGAAAAGCTCTGATGAGGGGGAAGGGGACAGCAAACTGGGGAGTAGATCACCTCCATTTTCTCCTCAGCTCTTTTCAATCTGGCTTCTACTCTACCACTGGACTAAAGTCACTCTTTCTCTCTTTTTTTTTTTTTTTTTGTTTGTTTGCCACACTGTGCTCCTTGCCGGATCTTACTTCCCCAACCGGGGATCAAACCTGGGCCCTGGCTGTGAAAGCACTGAGTCCTAGCCATGTACTTACTGCCAGGGAATTCCCACCTAAAAACTCTCTTTTCCAGGCTACCAGCCACCTTTTTTTTGGTAAATCCTTTGAGCTGACAGTAGCCTTCTTCACTGTGCACCGCCCCTATTTCTCAAAGGCCAAGATCTCTCCGGCTTCCTCTTACCTCCTTGGCTGCTCCTTCTCTGTG
Source organism: Neotragus moschatus (assembly GCA_006410615.1). Classification (NCBI taxonomy): domain Eukaryota; kingdom Metazoa; phylum Chordata; class Mammalia; order Artiodactyla; family Bovidae; genus Neotragus; species Neotragus moschatus. Next base: position 373,424 of record SJYA01001547.1, on the reverse strand, counting down.
TCCTGTGGTTCTTCCTTCCCTGTCAGTGTTTGAGGTCCAGTGGCTCTGTGGTGGCCCCCACCTCTTCCCCTCCTACTCTCTGCCTCCTGAGGCTTTCGTGGTTGTCTTTCTTCTCTCTGATGGCAGCCGCAAGACTTGAATTCTAGATGATTATATTCAGTTTGTTTCTCAACAGGTCTACTTGGAATCACCCACAGGCAACTCAAAACCTGAGGCTTATGAATGAGAAAATGTAGGTTTTGTTCAGCATTTGGAGTAAAATTCATTTATATAAAGTTGCATGTATCTGTTTGAGTATGTTTGTACGGAGAAATATGTAGGAGAATATTGAGCAAAAATGTTAGTAGCATTTGCCTCTGGGAGGTGAGGTTTCCGGAGATTTTTGTTTTTCTTTCCTTTTTAAGTGAGCAGCATCATTCTCACCCAAACAGTAGGGTTATTAAAGGCAGCCACTATCTCAGTAAGTCGGTTATCTTTCCTAAGCAGCAAACTTCTCAAGCCATCATCTCGAGGAGGAGGGCTCCTCCTTTTCCACGCCACTTATGCTTGCTTTCTCTTTATTTGTAGGGGAGACGGAGGGTGTAGCCACAGAGATACCAGCAGGAACCAGCTGGCATACTCAAATTAGGATCACTTGAGGGGTTATTAATAACAAAGTTGCTTACAAATATGTGGGCAGGGTGTAAAGAAACTGCAAGGAATGGCACAGTACTGTGGGGACTCTGTACCCACCCCTTGGCCTGCAGGGGTAAGGGAAGGAGTGGTTATTGGAGCTGGGACAAGGGCCGCATGCAGAGGGCCCTCTGACAGGAGCTCAGAGCTGGGGCCCAGGACAATTTGATGTGGTGGGCCAGAAGGAAGATGACGCAGCGCAGCAAAGCACCCTTGCCTCCTTTTCTCACCTTTTCAGAGAGCACGGAAGAATTGCAATCCTGCTTCTGTTTTCTGCCCCCCAGCCAGTTTGATCTAGGAGTGGTATATCTTCACTCTCTTCATTAAACCTTTCCATCTCTCTCTGGTGGCTCAGACAGTAAAGAGTCAGTCTGCCATGTGAGATACCCAGGTTCGATCCCTGGGTTGGGAAGATCCACTGGAGAAGGAAAGGGCAACCCACTCCAGTATTCTTGCCTGGAAAATCCCATCGACAGAGGAGCCTGGCAGGCTATAGTTCATGGGTCACAGAGAGTCGGACACGATTGAGAGACTGAGCCAACAATCCCTCTCAATGCCCTCAGGATAAAGTTTACACTCCATAGTTTGGCACATAATGCTCTTCCTGATCTGGCTTTTTTTGCCAGTGTTATCTCTTAGCTCCTACTCTCTTACCCTCTATACTCCAACTGTGCAGAACTTTTTGCCTTTCCCCCAAACGACCATGTTTTCTTTTGCCTCTAGGAATTTCCACATTCTGGTATCTCCCCCAAACCATTCCCACTTATTCACCTTTTCTTCTCATCCTTTGGGACTTTGCCATCACCTCCTCCAGGAAGTCCTCCTGGATTGTCCAGAGCTGGATTAGTGGGAATGGAGTGAGCCATAGGCAATCAGTTTCTTCTCTTGTTCTCCAAGCTAATGAGTCACTCCTCCTCTAGGGGGTAATAAAAGAGGAAGCATAGAGCCATAGTATTCCTACTATATTTTTTTCTCTCTGCAGATTAGAGTAGACTGTTTAGTACCTTGAACTTTCAGCCTCCAGAACCATAGGCAATAGAGGTCTGTGGTTATAAACCATCCAGTCTGTGGTATTTTGTTAGAGCAGCATGAATCGACTAAGACAATCACCATCTGTTTTTTTGATCTGTTTTTATTTGATGTTTACTTACTTGTTTATGGACTATCATCCCACTAGACCATAAACTCTGTGAGGTCAGGGACCATGCCTATTTTGCTCTTAATCATATCCCTGGCATCTAGCATGGTAGCTGGCCTGTGGCAAGTACACAATAAATAATGTAGGCCTGAACCTAAGAATTGTTTATTTCAAGGCCATCATACTTTATAGACTCCATCAGTCAGTCAGTTCAGTCGCTCAGTCATGTCTGACTCTTTGCGACCCCATGGACTGCAGCACGCCAGGCTTCCCTGTCTATCACCAACTTCTGGAGCTTACTCAGACTCAGGTCCATCAAGTCGGTGATGCCATCCAACCATTTCATCCTCTGTCATCCCCTTCTACTCCTGCCTTCAATCTTTCCCAGCATCAGGGGCTTTTCCAATGAGTCAGTTCTTCACATCAGATGGCCAAAGTACTTGAGTTTCAGCTTCAGCATTAGTCCTTCAATGAATGTTTAGTACTGATTTCCTTTAGGATGGACTGGTATGACCTCCTTGCAGTCCAAGGGACTCTCAAGAGTCTTCTCCAACACCACAGAATCCATCGGTAAATGTTAATTCATTCTTAGAAATATCTGGAGAAAGAATTATGAAAATGGTTTCTTCTTTGCCAGAAAGAGCTAAGTAGAGCTTCCCTACCTGACCCGAATCCTTGGGGCTGATAGGAAACAAAGAGGCTATTTGTTGGGGTTTTGCTCCACAACATTGTGCTTGGCAGGGCAGTCCCTGCTAATAATGCCCTGCCCTGAATTCTTCTCAAAACGTGTTTCAATAATTCTGAGGACTTAGGGGTCAGAATGGAGAGGAGGAGATTATGTCCAGGGCCAATCTGTGTTTAGCCTATGCTCTACTTGTAGTCCTTGAACTAATCTGACTCCTTTGTCAGAAAAGCAAAGGCATCTGTTCATAGCTTTCTTAAGGGCCTGCAGAGGATGTTTTGTTTGATAGAGTTAGTTTCCTTATAGACGTTGCTATTTGTTCATGGAAGTTGTTACACTGATCACTTTGGCTTACTGGTATGGTAGATGAATACAATAGTTTATTAGGTAGGAGAATTTTTAGTATAATGGAATAATATTTTTCATATTAGGTAGGAGAAATTTTAATATAATGGAATAATATTTCTCATATGTTTGACCATATAGTCAAATCCCAATTTTAAAAGAGTAAACAGACAGAAATTACAGATCTTTCATGGAGATGTTTGAGGTCGAATGGGACAACAGCTTTTATTTTAAATAATATTTCAATCAGAGTCTTCATTGTGAGGCTCTTCAAAATCAAAATGTACTCCTCAAGGCAATTTTGAAATCACGACTAAGTATCAAATATGATAGATTTTGCAACTTTGATCCAGCTTCTTGCTGATTGTGGCAAGAACATTTTGCCTACCAACTCCAAGTTCCTTTTACATTAAAGGAACATGTATGCCCCAGGGCACGTGATTTCTTCAAAGAGATGTCCTTTGTCTCCTGCCTGTGACGAAAGTGGGGACCATGGAAGGAATATGTCTCTCTGAAGCTTTGTGGAATTTAAATAGCCACCGCCAAACCTTTAATTAACAAATAAATTGATTAATTCTTGGTGTTATTTAAATGGATGGCTCAAAACATTAGCTATTTATGCAAAAGGAAAGATGGGAGAAAGAAGTGACTGTAGGGGCTCTTACCCTGGAGTCCCCCACAATTGGAGTGGATGCAGCTGAGTAAAGGGGTGGTCCTGATGCTGCTGGAGCTCCAAGGCTTCTACAAGCCTCTGTCCCAGAGCAAACAGGAGAGAACCTGCCCTAGGGGATGGAGCTGTGCAGATAAAATGAGATTATGCATGTGCCAATATTCTCTTTTGTTTTTTAAGAATTGAGGTATAATTTATATAAAGTAAAATTCACTTTTTAGTGTACATTTCTGCCAGTTTGACAAGTGCAGACCGTCATGCAACCTATCACCACAATCCAATCAAGTATAGGACTGTTCTACCATCCCCCCAAAGTCTTCTATGCCTTTCTAGTCAACACCCCCCATGACCTCAAGCCTTTGAAAGCCACGACTGATCTATTTTCTATATCTATAATTTTACCTGTTCTAGAGTATCACAGAAACAGCATCATACAGTATGTAGCCTTTTGTGTCTAGCTTCTTTCGCTTTGCATTTGGGATTCATCCAGCTTACTGCATATGTTACCAGTCGTTCTTGTTACTGTGAGGTGGTATTCCATTGATGGAAATACTAGTTTGTTTACCCATTCACCAGCTGAAGGACATGTGGGTTGTTTCCAGTTTTTGAGAATTAGGAATAGAGCCGGTATAAACATTTGCATACAGGTTTTTGTGTGAACATAAGTTTTCATTTCTCTTGGATAAGTACCTAAGAGTGGAATTGCTGGGTCATATGGTACGTGTATGTTTAATTTTATAAGAGACTGTCAGGCTGTTTTTCAGAATGACTGTACTACTTTGCATCCCCAGCAGCAATATATGAGTTTGTATGACAATATTTTGAACAATCAAAATTCTACACATCACTTTTAAAGGAAAGTGTAAAGTAACTTTCCCAGTATTGGGAGGAATTTTCAGAGACAACTCTAAATCTGTTTGCCAAACTTGCAAACAGAGGTCATAGAAATTAGCTGAGAAGGTGGACTGAGTATTTGGAGCAATTCTTCAAAGGAGAGTGTTTATTTCGAATCCCAGTTAATATGGACAGACATCTGTTGAGCACTTTCCATGTCCTGGGCATTGGGCTTCCTGTTTTACATGCGTTTTCACAATGACTGCTGTTATGATCCCACCTTACACGTGAGGACATGAGGCCCAGAGAAGGTAATGACATACCAATTACAACCCAGCTCATGAGACCTCACAGGCAATAAAATCCAAGTGTGCTGAGTTCCAGACACTGTACCTTTTTAACTGCTCCCCTGTGCTAGCCTCTTAGCTGCTGAGAGGTACTACTAGTTATTAATGCTTCTCAGATTGTACCTTCTGTATTTCTTTGCACACAGACACCAGGCTGGAACATGGGCAGATATGAAACTTTCTGCCAGCTAACCCTGAGCTGCGCTGCTGTTCCTTCAGTCCAAACCCACAAGTCTACCCTGCCAGGCTGTGCTCCCAGCTCTCAGACTTACTGGCTTCCTCTGAATCAGCTGTGAGCTGCACATTGTGTCTTTGGAGAAGATTTGGAGAATATTCTAGGAAGAAAGCCTCCTGCCTTTGAATGTGGGGAAGTCCAATGGAATGACCTTTCTCTTCTAGTTTGAGAAGGTCAGGCTGAGAGTGTGCTGCCAAGCACGGGTTGGGTTCTTTCTCTCCAGCTCTTGCTTTGATATGGGTCATTCCCAACAGCACACAGAAGCATAAAGAGGCAGAGTTTTAGGGGGCTTATCTTGTGCTTCAAATGTTGGGTGCCTCAGAGTGCCTTAGAATCCTAACTCCTCAGATCCGTATGGTGTGATTTAGAGCTGACAGGGACTCTGTTGCATTCTGATTCCCTTGGATCCACTGAATCAAATCACTGCCAGAATGCTGACTCTGCCACTTACTGGCTGTGGGACCTCAGGCAACATGATTAACCTTTCTGTGCCTGAATTTCTCTGTCATAAATTAGGGAAGTGGTGCTTATACATGGGGTGTTTAAGGATTGAATGAACAGGACTGAATTCAAGTACAGTGCCAGGCAAATCGCAAGTGCCTACTAAATGGTTATTGTCACTGTTTTGCAGTCACCAAGTCATGTCCTACTCTTTGCGGCCCCATGGACTGTCAGCCTGCCAGGCCAGAATGCTAGAGTGGGTTGTCATTTCCTGCTCCAGGGGATCTTCCTGACCCAGGGAGTGAGTCTGCCTCGCCTGCATGTGTCTTCTGCATTGCAGGAGGATTCTTTATCTCTGAGCCACCAGGGTAGCTTAATACTAATACAACCCAGAGACTCTGAGTGATACTTCTAATACCAAGGTATCTCAGAGCACAGTTAGAGTTAGGCAGTGTGGTACTCAAATAGGACGCTTGATTGCGACACAGGAGAAATCTGAGATTAAGATCAGATTGGCCAATTAATTAGCTTTGTGACCTTGAGCGGTCATTTGACCTCCCCCCTCACTTTCCTTCAGTAATTACCTCTGAGGATTGTTCCTTATGGCTTATCCCTCTGACCTTTTAGAGTGAAAACTGAAAAGAACCAGCTGAACCTTCCGATTGCCACATCCTCTTTTATTTTACTCAGTTTCAAAAGGAAGAATCCTGGTTTTTAGAAAAACTTGTGTTTTCCCCAGAAAGAGACATTTTAAAATAGTAATAATGATGGTAGCCACAGGGCATGGTGACCCACTCCAATATTCTTGCCTGGAGAATCCTCATGGACAGAGGAGCCTGGCGGGCTACGGTCCACGGGGTTGGTTGCAAACAGTCGGACACCACTGAGCAACTAAACATAGCATAGCAGCCACAGTACTGAGCATTTTTGCTGTGCCAGGTGCTGGACTGAGTCCTGCATCGTGTCACAGAAGCCTCCCTATAGCCCAGTGAAGATGAAGAAACAGGCTGAGCAAGGTCGAGTCACTTGCCCAATATCACTTAGCTGATAAAGGACTGAGCCAGGATCTGAACCCAAGCCTCTCTCTGACCCTGTGTGTATGTGTGCCCGCTCAGTTGGTCCGACTCTGCGACCCCATGGACTTTAGCCCGTCAGGCTCCACTGTCCACGGGATTTTCCAGGCAAGAATATTGGAGTGGGTTGCCATTTCCTCCTCCAGTATATCTTCCTGACCCAGGAATTGAACCTGCGTCTGTTGCGTCTCGTGTATTGACTGGCGGATTCTTTACCACTATGCCACCTGGGGTGGCTCAGACAGTAAAGAATCCACCCGAAATGCTGGGGTGGAAAGATCCCTTGCAGGAGGGCATGGCAACCCACTCCCATATTCTTGCCTAGAGAATCCCCATGGACAGTGGAGCCTGGTGGGCTACAATCCATGGGGTCACAGAGTCAGACCAACTGAGCAACTAAGGACACATAGGCACACAGGCCACCTGGGAAGCCCCTCTGATGCTGAAATGCATGCTCTTAAGCACAGCACTGCTGCCTTGGCTGGGACCATAGTAGAGAACTTTAGAATGATGGAAGGAAACTTTGGAAATGACCTACCTAGTCATGTGGCCCCAAACCCCTCCTTTTAATCAAGCTCAGCACAGTTGCTGCTACTTCTACCAAGTTATTGATACATAAGCTCCCTGTCCTCTCTAGTTGGTAGCACAGTGAGTTGGAGAACCCTGGTTTGCAAACTCCTTATGTGAGACTCTTCTGTGATCAGTACAGTCTGAAGTTGCCATGCACTTGACTACCAAGGAGGTGAAGGGTAGAGAACCCTGGTTTGCAAACTCCTTATGTGAGACTCTTCTGTGATCAGTACAGTCTGAAGTTGCCATGCACTTGACTACCAAGGAGGTGAAGGGTATTCAGGGAATGAAGGGCAGTCGTCTGAGAGGTTCAGGCTGTGAAATAGACATGTGTCCAGAGCACTCAGTTCCTCTTTCTTAGGGTGAGTGGAGAAAACATTGCCTAAGCTGTCCTATGCTTTTCCAAAATCCAGCCGTCTCTTCCAACCGCCAACAGCAAACCCTGAGCCTCTGGCATTTCCCTCTGGGCTTGGTAGGGATAGTAGCGCTGGGATGGCCAGTCTGCTGGCTGCACTCAGCACGGCCTGCTCACTCTGTTTTTTCCCGTCACTGCCAGTAGCTTATTTGACTTCGAACAAGTCTCCCAAGGATCAATTGAGTTGTTTAAGCCCTAAGCATGTTGATTAAAATAAATCATGAGGAATGATGATGTTCTGTGTTTATAGGAAAGTTTTTTTCTAGGCCAGAGTCCCTTCTTCCCCCACCCTGCAGCATAGTTACAGGCCAAGTGCCGTGGCCATTCAAGAAGTATGAGAGGAAATTTACTTTGAAATAGGAGGAGAAACTGACCTGGCTGGTTTGGTAATAGGTCCAAGGAACATAGTGTCCTCTGGACACTGACAGCTGCTGGAATAAGTCTGTTCCTCTTGTTGGTCAGGCCGACCCTCTCTGGCAAGTTGACTCATGATTATGGAGATGATCAACAGTTATGGAAAGCCTGCTGCATCCTTGTCAGCAAGGTGTGCTGAGGTGGGAGATGAGAGATTTTTATGTTCTGGTAAACAGCAATGAAAAGTGGCATGTGTGAAGCAGATTACAAAACANGACTAAACTGAACTGAACTGATATAGTAATTATTCACATACTATGGTAAAATCACTCTCTTAAAAGTATATGGCTAGATGAATTTCAACAAATGTACATAGTCATGTAAGCGTCATCACAATAATTAATTATGTAGACTATTTCCATTGCCCCCGGAGATTTTCTTCTGCCCTTTTGTAGCAAATCTCCTGCCCTTACTCCCAGTCCCAAGTGACTGCTGACCTGATTTCTGTCCTTATCGCTTAGCTTTTTCTAGAATCTTAATAAATGGAATCATATAGTGAGCAGGGAGCTCTTCATGCCTGGTTTCTTTCACGTAGCACAGTGTTTTTGAGATGCATCCCTGTTGTTGCTTGTAGTAGTTTGTTCCATTTCTTTGCTGAGTAGTATTCCTCTGTACCTTACTTTGTTCATTTACCAATGTGGCTTGTTTTCTGCTTTTTGTAATCATAAGTCAAGCTGTTGTACACATTTTTGTATAAGTCATTGTGTAGATGTAAGTTTTCTCTTGGGTAAATACCTAGGAGGTTTGTTGGGTCATGTATTAAATACGTGATTAATTTTTATAAGAAACTGCCAAACTGTTTTCTAAAGTGGCCATACCATTTTGCATTCCCACCACAGGTACCGCAGCCACTCCACCTCTTCAACAGCTTTAGGTATTGGCAGATTTTTGGATCGGAGTCCTTTTAGAAGGCAGATAGTATTATCTCATTATGGTTTTAATTTGTATTTCCCTAATGACTAATAATATCGGACATCCTTTCATGTACTTATTGGCCATCTGTATTATTTCTGGTGACGTGTCTTCAAGCTTTTCATCCATTTAAAAAACTGGGTTTTCTTTCTAAAATTGATCTATAAGATTTCTTAACATATTTTGGATATAAGTTCTGTATCAGAGATCTATTTTTGCAAATACTTTCTCACAGTATGTGACTCATCTTTTCATTTTTCTGAAGTGTCTTTTGAACAGCAAAGCATTTTCATTTTGATGAAATGTAATTTATTTTTTTATGTATTAATAGTTTTTCCTTTTTGTGTCATATTTAAGAAACCTGTTCCTAACCCAAGGTGACAAAGATTTTTCCCACATTTTCTTTTGGAACTTTATACTTCTACCTCTTACCTTTAGGTCTATGATTCATTTTGAGTTGATTTTTAAACAGCTTTAGATATGATTCACATGCTACACATTTAATCCACTTAAAGTGTACAAGTCTGGTTTTTAGCATATTTAAAATTGTGCAAGCATCCCCACAATCTAATTTTGAACCTTTTCATCAAACCATAAAGAAACCTCAAACTCTCTGGTAGTGACTTCATATTTCCCCTCCCACCCCCTCAACTCTAGGCAACCACTAATCTATTTTCTGTCTCTACAGATTTGCCTATTGAGTTAATTTTTATATATGGTAAAACCACTTCAGCATTCTTGCCTTGAGAAAACCCTGTGAACACTATGAAGAGGCAAAAAAGTTAAGAGTTAAAGTTCATGTTTTTGGTACAGGTATGTCCAATTGTNCAACTCTAGGCAACCACTAATCTATTTTCTGTCTCTACAGATTTGCCTATTGAGTTAATTTTTATATATGGTAAAACCACTTCAGCATTCTTGCCTTGAGAAAACCCTGTGAACACTATGAAGAGGCAAAAAAGTTAAGAGTTAAAGTTCATGTTTTTGGTACAGGTATGTCCAATTGTTACAGCATTACTATTTGTTGAAAAGACTATCTTTTCTCCACTGGACTACTCTATCAGCTTTGTCCATAATCAATTGACTTACATGTATGAGTCTATTTCTGAACTTTCTCTTCTATTCCATTGAACTATATGTCTATCCAGATGTCAAAATCACCCTGTCTTGATTACAACAGACTCAAAAAAAACTGAAATATGGTAACATGAGTCCATCAACTTTATTTTTCTTTTTCTGGCTATCTTGTGTCCTTTGAAGTTCCACATAAGTCTTTGAATCAGCTTGTCAAGTTTCTAAAATAAGCCTGCTGGAATTTTGATGGAGATTGCTTTGAACCTTTAGGTTAATTTAGGGAGAACTGACATTTTAACAATACTGAGTCTTCTGATTCATGAACATGGTATATATTTCTATTAATTTAGATTTTTAATTTTTCTTAGTAATATTTTAGTTTGCAGTGTTAGATCTTGCATGTTTTATCAGACTTACTCCTAAGAACGTCACGGTTTTTATGCTTAAATGTTACTTTCAAAATTACAATTTTAATTATTTATTGTTAGTATCTTAAGATATGATTTTTGCACATGGACCTTGTATTCTGTGAGTTTATGAAACTCACTTATTTGTTCTCTTTGCTGTTTTGTGAATTCTTTGGGATTTTCTATGTAGGGGATAGTATTTTTATTTTTTTTTCAAAATGTATGCCTCTTACTTCTTGCCTTATTATTGCACTGGCAATGAGCACCTGTTCAGTGTTGTATAGGAGGATTAAGAAGAGACATTTTGCCATGTTCCAAATTTCAGAGGGAAAATGTTGTTTTTTACCACTAAATATGATGTTTTTATTAGTTTGAGAGTTCTATTCTAGTTATCTCAGTGTTCTTAATCATAAAAAGATGCTGGGTTTTGGCAAATGGTTTTTGCTTTTTTTTTTTTTGCATCTTTTGAGATGATCGCATGGTTTTTCTTTTTAGTCTGCTGACATGGGGAATTACACTGTCAATTTCTTTAAAAGTTAAACCAACTTTGCATTCCAGGGATAAACACTACTTGGTCATAATGTATTATGCTTTTTATATATTTTTGGATTTGGTTTGCTAATATTTATTAAGAATTGTCACATTTAGAAGAAATAAGGATATTGGTCCATAGTTTTTCTTTTTTTTAGTTGTGGTGTCTTTTTCTGATTTTGGTATCAGGATAGTGAGGGGAGAAGTATTCTCTCCTCTTCTATTTTCTGGGCAAATTTGTGTAAAATCTGGGTAAATTTGTGTAAGTTTTCTGGTAAAAATTTGCGTAAAATCTTATTTTCTGGGTAAATTTGTGTACTATTTCTTACTTTTTGTTTTGAATACTTCTATATCATTTAAATTTTTTCTAAAAAGAATATAATACCTTTGACTGTTGAACAACGTGGGTGTGAACTGCCTCAGTCCATTTGCATTACATGCAAATATTTTTCAATTGTAAATACCACAGTACTACATAGTCCATGGTTGTATGACTCGGCAAATTGGAGGCACTGTGGATACAGAGGGCCAACTCTAAGTTATACATGGATTAACACCCCAGTTTGTTCAAGGGTCAACTGTACTTTAAAATTTCTATTTTAAAAATAATTTTATAGCTATGAAAAATAGTAGTAGTACAATAATAATACAGAGGATTCCCATCTAGATTCCTCAATGCTAACATTTTGCATAGTTATAGTATAATGATCAAAACTAGGAAATTAACACTGATAAAATGTTACTAATGAATTTATACATTTTATTAAAATTTTTGTTGCTGTTGTTTAGTCATTAAGTTATTCCAACTCTTTTGCAACTGCATGGACTGTGGCCTACCAGGCTCCTCTGTCTATAGGATTCTCCAGAAAAGAGTACTGGAGTGGGTTGCCATGTCCTCCTCCAGGGAATCTTCCTGACTCAGGGACTGAACCCACGTCTCCTTCATTGGCAGGCAAATTCTTTACCACTGAGCCATCAGGAAGGCCATTCAAGTTTTACCACTTGCCAAATAATGGCCCTTTTTCTGGTCTAGGATTCTACACTGCATTTAGTTGTCATGTCTCCTCCATTTCTATTCTTTAAAAAAAAAATCCCTCAGTCTCTATCTTTAATGATATTTGCATTAATTTCTTAATTGAAAAATAATCAAGAGAAAATTTCCCCTATCTCCTTCCTTCCTTCTGAATAATTTTGGTCTATTAGCTTGGGCCAAAACAAAGTATGCACCAGTGGAGTGTGGGTAGTGGACGTTTCAGCGGCCTGTCACAGGTATAGGAACCCAAGTGCAGTGAAGCATAATCTATGAATGGAGGGTTGATGAAGGCTCAACAGGGTTGTCAGGATATAAACTGAGTGAGAAGGGCCTCTATGCCAGTGTAGGGGTGAAGGTGGGCCAGGTGACGTGATGAGGGTATCTGAGCAGGGGTATGATGGTAACAGATGGTTACATACAGGGGCTTTGATCAACTAAATGCATCAAGAATGATTAAGAACAGATGTCATCCTATCAGAAAATAGAAGCTAAGATATAGATATATAAATTCAGAGAGGAGCAGCATTCTAATATCACTGAACACATCAGTACCCAGATCTTGGCTTCTAAATATCATTCTCCACTAAAAGAAACAAGGATGCTTTAAAGCAATGGCTGATTTCCGGGCTGGGTCAAGAAAAGTACAAGATAAGCCTAGAATACTTTTTGTGTCAGGAGTTTAGGAAATTATAAAAGAATAACAGAAATATGTTAAAAGAACAGAGAAGCCAGCTTGAGGAACCATCTGGGATAATTTGAGCATCAAGGTAAATAATAAGTTATAGACTATACCCACTCAATAAAATGAGAATTGATGTGCTTATACTGAAATAAATGAATAATAAATGGAGAGAGGAGAAAGGCTTTTTTTTTTTTTAACCATGGGATGCTAATGAATGAATCTGAAATGATGACAGAATTAGAAAATCACACTGGCAACCAAAATAATAATAATAATAATAATGCAGTCAAAAAGCACAAAAGAATGTGTAATAGTGGGTAAAAGGTGAATGAGGAATGAATATTTACATAATTCCAAAGTACCTCCCAAAAATATTTGATAATTACAAAAGAAAAAAAGTGTGACTGTGGTGGGAAAGCGAGCAGATGCCATCTAATCAGATGATCAAGGTTAACATCACAAGGAATGGGACAAATCAATATCAGGCACCTCTTGACAGAATATAGTGAGAAGCACACAGCAGCTCTTCTGTGATATTCCTGACAAAGATACATAAACTAAACTTACTCATGAGGAAACAACAAACCCTCAAAAAGGAATGTCTAGAAAACAACTGGCCTATATTCTTCAAAAGTTTCCAGGCTTTTGAAGACCAGAAATGACAGGGGAACTATTTCAGATTGAAACAAGTTGAAGACACATGACAATTAAATACTATGCATGATCCTGGATTGAATTCTTTTTCTATAAAGGATGATATTGGTATAATTAGTGAAACTTGAATAAAACTTGAATATTCAATAGTTATAATGTATTGATGCTGGTTCTTGATTTTGATGGTTATTATGAACAGAAATTGGAGAAGGCAATGGCACTCCAGTACTCTTGCCTGGAAAATCCTATGGATAGAGGAGCCTGGTAGGCTGCAGTCCATGGGGTCGNATTAAAATAAATAAATAATAAATAAAACATTGGTAAAGGAAACTGAAGATAATTTCAAAGAATTGGAAAGATATCCCATGCCCTTGAATTGGAAGAATTAATACTGCTAAAATGGTCATACTACCCAAAGCAATCTACAGATTTAATGTGATAGATATCGAATTACTCGTAACAATTTTCACAAAACTAGAACAAATAATTCTAAAATTTATATGGAACCAGAAAAGATCCCTTTCACTTTTCACTTTCCTGCATTGGAGAAGGAAATGGCAACCCACTCCAGTGTTCTTGCCTGGAGAATCCCAGGGACGGGGGAGCCTGGTGGGCTGCCGTCTCTGGGGTCGCACAGAGTCGGACACGACTGAAGCAACTTAGCAGCAGCAGCAGCAGAAAAGATCCAGAATTGCCAAAGTAATCCTGAGGATAAAGAACAAAGCAGGAAACAAAACTTTTCAGGCTTCAGACAATATTACAAAGCTACAATAATCAAGACAACATAATATTGGCACAGAAACAGACATGTGGGTCAACAGAACAGAACAGAGAGCCCAGAAATAAATCCACACAGCTATGCTCAATTAAACTTTGACAAAGTAGGCAAGACTACAGTGGGGAAAAAGTTTTCAGAAAATGGTGTTGGGAAAGCCGGACAATTGCATGTAAACCAATGAAGTTAGAACACATCCTCATAACATACACAAAAGTAAACTCAAAATAGTTTAAAGACAAATGTAAGACATGACACCATAAAACTCCTAGAACAGAACATAGGCAAAACATTCTCTGACATTGATAGCAATGTTTTCTTAGGTCAGTCTCCAAGACAACAGAAATAAAAGCAAAAATAAATAAATAGTATCTAACCAAATGTATATGCTTTGCGTATCAAATGAAACCATAAACAAAATGAAAAGAGAACCTATGCACTGGATGCAACCCAAAGGGCTTAACTGCCAATATGTACCAAGAGCTCACACAACTCAATAACAAACAAAAAAATCAAAAAATGGGCAGATTGGGTCAAAAATACAATGAGGTACTACCTCACACCAGTCAGAACTGCTATCTTGAAAAAAAATGTACACATAATAAAGCTGGAGAGGATGTAGAGAAAAAGGAACTATCTTACTCTGTTAGTGGGAATGTAAATTGGTGCAGTTGCTATAGAAGACAGTTTGGAGGTTCCTTAAAAAACTGAAAATAGAGCTATCATATGCTCCAGCAATCCCACTCCTAGGAATATATATGGAGAAAAAAACAATTTGAAAATATACATGCACCTAATGTTCATTGCAGCACTCTTTTTCAATAGCCAAGACACAGAAGCAACCTAAATATCCACTGACAGATAAATGGATAAAAAAGATGTGATAGATACATGCATGGAATATTACTCATTCATAAAAAAGAATGAAATAATGCCATTAGCAGCAAAATGGATGACCTAGAGATTATCATACTAAGTAAAGTAAGTCAGAAAAATACAAATATCATCATATGATATCAACTTGTATGAAGAATCTAAAAAATGATGATACAAATGACTTTATTTACAAAACAGAAATAAGACATAGAAAGTTGTGGTTACCAAAGAGGAAACGGGGGAGGGATAAATTAAGAATTTGGGGTTAGCAGATACAAGCTACTATACATAAAATAGATAAACAACAAAGACCTACTATATAGCACAGGAAACTGTATTCAACATTTTGTAATAAATTGTAATGGAAAAGAACATGGGCAAGAATATACCTATATACGGATATATCACTGAATCACTTGGCTGTACACCTGAAACTAACACACTGTAAATCAACAATAGTTCAGTTTTTTTAAAACAGTAAAATATAGTCAGATTAAAAAACCTGTTTGGTGAGACCAAGGTAAGATACCAAAAGTAGAAATTAAAGGAATAACTACTTTTCCCTACTAACAATATTTCTGGTACAAAATGTATAAGGGTTCTCCGCCTTATATTAAACAATTCTGACACCAACTGAATAGAGTTAGCCCGGACTCCAAAAGTTCAGGGCTCAGATCACAAGATTTCCTGTGCTTCATATTTGAAACACAAATCCCAGGTTATCACATGTGCTTCTGACTGAAGCTGGTGTTCTCCTGAGCTCTTCCTTGGGTTTGATAATTTGCTAGAATGGCTTGTAGAACTCAGGAAAGCATTGGACTTATTTACTGTTACTCTTTTATTACAAAGAATATAATTCAGGACCAGCCAAATGGAAGAGAGGCATAAGGACAAGGTATGCGGAAAGGAAGGGATTGCCATGCCTTCTCTGGGCACAGCATCTTCTGGCATCTCAATGTGTTCACAAACCCAGAATCTCTCTGAACCTCTTCAGTAAGGGTGTTTATGGCCTCTTCTTTATATAGACATAATTAATGGAAAAACGCAGTGCTAGTTATTAAGCCAACCTCTAGCCCTTCTGCCTTCTCTGGAGAAGGGGTTGAAAGTTGCAGCCCTCTAACCATGTGGTTGGCTCCCCATCACAACTAGAATCATCCTTAGGAGTATTCCAAAAGTCACAGCATTAACACAAACACAGGTGTGGTTGAAAGGGGCTTGCTATGAATAACAGAAGAGGCTCCTTTCAGTTTTAGGCTTCACAAGCTATTTCAGGAGCCAGGGACTAAAACTAAATGTAAGGAGAGATTCCTATTGCTCTTGTCACTTAGGAAATTACAAAGATTTTAGAAGCTTGGGCTGAGAGCCTGGGGTAAAGACGAAAGTATATATTTCTTATCATATTACAATATTACATAATGAAACGCAAAGATAAGTTGAGCCTTAAGCAATAAGCATTGTTCTGACTCAACTGAATTTTCACCTTCAGAAACATAGGGAAATAAAAATTGAAAAATAGCAAAATTTAGCAGAAATATGATTTGGCCAAAAAGAACATGTAGAGTTTGACACATTGTGATTTAAAATACTTAAATTATTTGAAAGAACAGTCTATATTCATTTTTTTGTTTTTGTTTAAAATGACTTTTCTTAAATAAGGAAAAAAGAGAACTAAGCAATATGTGCAATTCTAAGCATATTTTACATGTTAAAAGAGATTATCTCTAGAAATTCACAGGTAATGGACTTTGCTTCCTTTTTGTTCATTTAGATTTTTCAAATTTTTGACAATAAATATATAAAAGCTTCTACATAAGAAAAAAAAAAAACTAGATTGAAAGTGTTNCATCTTCATTGGTGCTACCATCATCTATCCCAAAATTCAAGCTTGTAAGAAGAGACTCATCCTTGACATCTTTCTTATAATGTTAAAGTCCATTTGGAACAACCTAAACATCTATGATGGATCAGTAATAAGAAACATCTATGCCTTGGAATTGTTTTTGTTTAGTTGCTAGGTCATGTCTGACTCTTTTGTGACCACATGGACTGTAGCTTGCCAGGCTCCTCTGTCCATGGGGTTTCCAGGCAAGAATCCTGCAGTGGGTTGTCATTTTCTTCTCCAGGGAATTTCCCAACCCAAAGATTAAACCCATGTCTCCTGAATTGGCAGGTGTGTTCTTTACCACTGAGCCACTAGGGAAGCCCATGCCTTGGAATATTATATTGCGATTCAGAGGAATGAAGTGCATCTCTATGACACAAAAATAAAAGGAGGAAGTTGTGAAATAGAATAGAAGATCCCCTTCTCATCAATTTTTATACACACAAAGACCAAGTGCAGTGAAGGATATATTCCAAAATGCTAAAAATACCATCTCTTTGGGGTTAAATTATGAATTTTCTTCTTTACTCTTTGGATTTTTTTTTTAGAGTGATGCATTAAAAACACACAATAAAAACATTTTATTTTTGAAGAATTGCTTAATATAAATAATATGGTAGAGACTTAAAAAGGAGATAGAAACCATTCATCTTCAAGGAAGCTCAAAATGAACAGGACAATGTAAAAATTACATATATGGTCTAGAATACATATAGCAAGAGGAGATATACATTTAGAGGCAAGCTGCAACTATAAAAAAGAATGAGGACATAAGAAAGAAGAAAGACTGATATTAGAGGACTTGGGGAGGTAGAACAGGGCACAACTAGAAAGGTCTTGGCTGTGTGATGGATTTTGAACAAGAGAGGGTCATGGGAAGCTGAGGGAAGGCTGTTTTCTGAGAGTGGGGAAGTGGGTACCTGGTTCAGAGACCTGATCCAAGTGGGGAGCTGAGGGAGATGCTTAGCTGACACGATAGGCAGTTCTCTTTCCTGAGTTTTTGTATTTCCTTTAACTTCTCTCATTTTTTATTCTTCCTTCCCCAATGTTCCCTGGTGACTTCCTGGACATGTCTGAGTGACTTCACTTCACTTCCCCACTGTTCAGGGACCGAGGGGTAAGACATACACTCCATTCACTCCAGTGAAAATATGAATGTGCGTGCTAAGTTGCCTCAGTCATGTCTAACTCTTTGCAACCCCAAGGACTGTAGCCCACCAGACTCCTCTGTCCATGGGACTTTCCAGGCAAGAATACTGCAGTGAATTGCCATGCCCTCTTCCAGGGGATCTGCCTGAACCGGCATTTCTTATATCCCCTGCATTAGCAGAAGGGTTGATTACCACTAGTTCCACCTGGCAAAACACCCTTAATAGAGTTAAAAGAGTTAATGTGAGCAAAAGTTAGCTTACAGGACTTCCCTTGTGGTCTGGTGGGGCTTCCCTGGTGCCTCAAATGGTAAAGAATCTGCCTGCAATGTGGGAGACCTGGGTTCTATCCCTGGGTCAGGAAGATCCTCTGGAAGAGGGAATGGCTACCCACTCCAGTATTCTTGCCTGGAGAATTCTATGGACAGAGGCTCCCCATCCCCACAAGGGCTACAGTCCTGGGGCTTGCAAAGAGCTGGACATGACTGAGTGACTAACATTTTCACTTTCACATGGTGGTCCAGTGGTTAAGAATCCACCTTGCATTGCCGAGGACACCGGTTCAATCCCTGGTCAGGAAGATCCCACCTGCTGTGGATCAACTAAGCCTGTATGCCACAGCTACTGAGCTCACACTCTAGAGCCCTTGAGCTGCAGTACTGAAGCCCATGCACCCAAGTGCCCTTGCAACAAGAAGCCACAGCAGTGAGAAGCCTGCACACCATAACTAGAGAGTACCCCTGATGGCTGCAACTAGAGAAAGCTACTGTGCAGCAACAAACACACAGCACAGTCACAGGTAAATAAAAATAAGTTATTNACTCTAGAGCCCTTGAGCTGCAGTACTGAAGCCCATGCACCCAAGTGCCCTTGCAACAAGAAGCCACAGCAGTGAGAAGCCTGCACACCATAACTAGAGAGTACCCCTGATGGCTGCAACTAGAGAAAGCTACTGTGCAGCAACAAACACACAGCACAGTCACAGGTAAATAAAAATAAGTTATTTTATGAAAAACCTAGGGAATATATAAAGAAAACAGTGCCTGACAGTACCATGTAAAAACAGTTAAGCCATCTACATCTGGTTTCTTATTCTGAAGAATTCTGTGAAAAGATCAAAGATCTGTATATACCCCTGTTTCCCTGCTCTTGAGATAATTTCACAATAACTCTTAAAGTCCTAGCATAACTTTGCAGGCATCTGGTTTGGCTTCTGATCCTCCCAGTGCCCCATGCCTGCCTCTTAGCTGTGTGTTCTCTGGGTGCCATCTCGTTTCCTACTCCAGGGAAACTGGTCCAGAAAATACATCTTGTTCCATGTAGGAGCAAATCTCAGCTCCCTAAAACTCAACCTGCTGGAACCTCTGGATGCCTCTTATTCTTTCCTAGCACAAGATAGTACAAAGGCAGACCTAGTTCACAGCTGAGCTTTCAGGCAATGCTATTGGACATCTTTAAGCTCTTCCTACTTAAATCTTTGGCTCTACCTACTTTAGAAACATTCTGTGATGATTCACTTGAGTCCCTGCACCAAGGAAGGGTCTTGTAAAATCTGCCTATTATAGTTTCACAACCCGATAATAACCACATAGTAAACATACCATTCGCACAGTATGAATTAGTACATTTACAGCATGGGTAAGGTCATTCTCACTTACCAAGTGAAGTGGTAAAATCTAGCCTGGAGGGCACATGTTGGGGAGACTTGGGAGTAGCTTTGCAGCAGGTGAAAGCTTAAGATCATCTTTCTGGCTAGTCTCTCAATTAGGTGGTTTAAAGATTAAAAAAAAAAAA